>JAOYRR010000228.1:0-600000 GCA_038994665.1 Podotricha telesiphe | reverse complement strand
CAAAACACAATTTTGATTGCTTATGATTTAAATGAAAGCAAACAAACAATTAATTAAGCTCCAATTGAAGGGATTAATAAATATATATTTAAGATGTTTTTATTATAAAAAAACAATAAAAATTCTTTTTATGAATATTAAAATTATAAGGCATTATAAGACACTAAGAAGTTTATTCATTCTTCACATATTTCGGTAAAATAACTGTATAAAATAAAATACTGATATTTTATTTACCTACTGTTTGGTGTAAGCATTGAATCTACTCATAATTAGTGATTTAAAACATTGAGTAATTCGAAAAGTCATAAATAACATTGATATGTTTTTAGTTTTATTTACATATTTATTTGTCAATTAGAGGCCATCGTGGCTTAGTGTGACAGCTTACGACTGTATACGCGTCGGTGGTGGGTTCGATTTCCAGTCGGGGGGATGATTATATTTAAATTGTTTCAATTTCTCCACTCTGGTGGCAAGATAAAACATGGTGCTAAGTCTTGCCACTCAACATGCTATGTCTGAGATTCTGGCGGAAAGTGAAGAACAAAGACACTTTGTTCTCTCTGGCTATCCTGCTATGCGGTAAAAAGCTTGAAGCAAAACACTCAGCAGTCGTTGACTTCTTAAATATTTCTTAATCTTTCTGTTATGATCACTTGCAGTGCGCAAATAACTTTTTATATCTTATCAGCTTAAAAAGCAATAACGAATTAACGGGAAGTTAGGGGGATTTGTCTGACAACGTGATGTGTATTTAAAGTACTCGTCATAATACTGGTACCTACTTTTTCAAATTAGTATTTTAAGTAAAGTACCGTGTCGAGGTCCACCTCCTAATGAGAAGAAAAAAGATGAAACTTTTAGCATTTCAGTGTTTGGGACATGTGATTCAAGTGTAGTCTCTCAGAGTTTCTCTTTCTAAAGAAGGCCAGGTCTCTATACAAGAAAAAATAGAAAAAAATTCAAAATAACATTATACCCTAGAATATCAATAATCAGTAAATAAATTATCAATAATTTCTCTGTACGTACCAACATTCCTAAATTAAAAGAATGAAAGTAAGTTGCATCGGGAGCATAAGCTACAAACTTAGCTTAACTTTTAATTTTGTATTATCCACAAGAATATATTTGGTTTAATAACATATTGGGAATTATTTTTCTATACTTGCCCAATACTATGCGAACATAGGCACATTCATCGATCAAGTCAAGGTTGTATTCGGATGGGACGACACAATAGCGACTGTCACACAATCGGACACGCAATCACACGGTAAATAGATGTTTAATTAACTATCGTCTCTCACAACAGTTGCGATACTAACCACGGGTACATATATAGGTACTCGTATATGTGTATATGTATATGACTAATAATAGATGTCTCCGTGGTATTAGAAAAGCAGGTACATCCTATAACACGGTGAACTAAATAGTATTTCGATCTGAATTTATATAAATATATGAATAAAATAAATATTATACACATTATATACACACACAGCCCTAAAAAAGGTTCACACACGCACAGCCACCTTTAAATCGGCCAAATGCGAGCCGGAGTATAAACACGGAAATGTTACCTTTACTTTTACTCGCACAGTTTTTTCAAGGTGATATGGTGATATTGAAATGCCGCGTATACCATAGTGCCCACATGGATCCACCCTTGCTTCACATACACTTTAGTATAATTTGTGAATGCCACACTTTGCAAACGCAACGGCTATGATATGCATAAACGTTGCCTAGTACGATACAATATGTGGGATGTATATTTTTTTTGTGTTACATTCATATATTATTTGAAATTATATTTTTATAAACTTGCGAAATTAGATAGCTCATATATCAATAGGTCTAGGTCTTACTTTGTCCACTGAAGATTTAAATACAGTTACGTTTAAAGTTTTGTACGGAATTTTAATACTTACGTGAATAACGGTTTGTGTGAATAATACTTAAAATATTACAAAATTTTTTAATTAATCCTTCCTAGTTAGCGAGGAGTTTTACAAATTTTCACGTATACGGCAGGGATTAATAATACAATTTTATAAAACTTATATAATAGAAATATGAAGGTTGCTAGAGCCTATCTAAAGAAATAATACAAGAGCATTCAAATCCATCAGCCATATTCCATTTTTTTAATATAGAAATTCGTTATATTTCATTGTATTTCTTAGTAAATGAATAAACATTTTAAGATACTATAATATTACGATATCTACAAATATCTTTAAATAAAGCACTCATTTATAATTATATGTTTTTTTTACTTACCTCAGTGTTTATTCAAAGAAACAGAACTGAAAATATTATCTCCTTAGATATATTGACCTTCTTTCGTGAAATTTACATGAATCTATTTACTATTTGTTATGACCTGTCAATGACGAATGCGCCATTATCAAGGCCGACATTGCATCAAATAGGTACCTTGACTTAGATGGCACCAAGCATGGCACCAAGCATACAAGAAATTTCCCACATGTTACAACCAAAATATAATATTTATTTTATTTAAATATCAAACAGGCCGATTGTAATCATTGTAAGAATATTTACATAATTGATTAGAAAAATGTTGTAATAAAAAATCACTTTGCAGCATCATAATATTTTATATTTCTTTTGTAACTGAATAATAATCCAAAATACCTGTATTTCGTATGACTTGATTGAGCATCCGTAAAAGTTATTTTTATATTTTATAAAATACAACTGATATAAATTCTTAACATATGTGTATGTATGTCAATAATTATTTTTGCTAAATCTTTACATATAATTTTCTGGTAAAATATAATAAAAATTTAGTCAACCTTATTAAAAAACTCGTACTTTTAATTAAAGTATGAACAAAAGTTTTTATTAACTTTTTATTAAGTATGTAGGTACATTTTAACCAAAAATGAATTCAAAAACCATATCCATAAAATAAATACCTTTAAATTAGCAAATGAAAATGCTGTATAAAAATGATAAAACAACCGCTTAACGCCTTTTAAATTTATGTTAACTATTCATAATTGGATATACCTACATAGAGGCATATTTTTTCAGTTAAAATTTTTAAATAAAACGAAATGACCTTTTGAGAGTCACGATAGGATTTTATAATAGAATTAAACGTTTTACATATTTTTTGTATACCTAACCTCGCTAAAGATTATATCGTTGCAATTAGATAAAACATCTTCGTCGTCTTCGTCTATGTACCCTCAAGTCAATATAATTAAACATAAAGGAAGTCTACAGAACGAAAAAATTATAACTAAACTTCATTAAAGTTTATGCTTTGTCCTAAAATCTTTTTTATTTTGAAATTTCAATTATTGTTTTTCAATATTAAGGATAGGATTTGCTATTAATTAAATCTATTTAGGTAAGTACTACTTTTCGCTCACCTTATAAGGCGTTTGCTTAACAAGTAGGCCAACAGGCGAGCAAAATGAATTTCTTATTCACAAATGCGGCCGAATCGTGACCAGATCAAAGTGTAAACATTTATTGTGCTCGTGGTCACTCTGATAACAGCTGATTAGTAGTCAGGGCGCTAATGCTAACGGTACCACACTTTTTAATTTATCTATACCTCGGCGGCAGCTGGGGACCATGCACCATTATTTATGTCGGCGGCAATAAAAATACTTTACGTAGGTTCTTAACAAATCAATGTTCACATAAATTTTCTTTTTTACTGCCCCGACAGTCTAACAGTCGCTAATGAGATGCAAAAACGCATCACATCGGCCATTCCTTCAATAACTTCTTATACCAGCCGACATATAATTGTCGGATACATTGAAGTTAAGATACGAAATTTAAATGTTTTTGCTTTAAAATTCACCATGGATAGATACTAGATAGATAACTCGAGAGACGTACGTGAGTTGGTTGCTTTTACCATCTCGTAACATATTCATGGGTGTACTTTAATATGTAATACTAACTAGCATCACAATCTGCCATTCTAGCAGAACCATTACCGCGCCCTCGCGTTAAGGTACATTTATCTCGATGAACTCACAATCGTTAAAACGCAGTGTAAATTCCAAGTATGCAATTAAGGGGCTGGCTCCCTATTTTTAGCCGATAAGCTTGCTTTTTTTCTTTAGAAGGCGGGCAGACGAGTTGCGGTGACCGGAGTATCGTAGACATAACTTAGAAATAAACCTAGACGCCTCGTTTTTTATGCCTCCTTTTTAAATTACTCTTGTCATTCATATAGATTCACACGAAAGTTGTATTTTTGCACTGTGCATATAGTACAATTTTTTATTGAGCTCGTCGAGTTTATTGCACTCAAATTAAACTTGAAAGGTTTTTTATTTTCTGTTGCCGTACTTCTTGAATATTGGAGCTTGGGACAAACTTTTTTGGTATTGTTGAGTAATCACAAAAAATATTGAAATGCTATTAAAGTTTTGCTTGTTAGTAATTTGTTTACATTTTTATTTGCACTCCATAGCTAAGCTCGAAATAATTGTAAGACCTTAACGGCAGGTAAACATACGACGCCTGTAATTTATGAAGGTTTGATTATATAAAACTAGTCTGGAGTCACCGTATATACTTGGGAACTCTTGATCGTATATTAATCGACTTGTTCGTTAGTGTGTGTGGTGATTATGCCGAGTTACGTTCTTATTACCTCGCTGTAATGCGTATTTTGTCCACGTACAGGCTATTGCCCATGACTTTGCACTTGAGAATAATTTTACTTAGCTATTATATTTATCTTTTACTAATTTGATATGCAATAGTTGATATATCAAAGCCTGGGACGTTTGTAAAATGTTAATTACTATATTCATGCGTGAGGCGCCTGTGATAAGGATTTAAAGCATTATAATAATATAGAACGAGGTGAAAATTCGCGTTAGTCGCCATGACTAAGTGTAGCCATTTAGAATGACAAAAAAAATGTTGGTATGATTAAATCAAATTGCTGGGTAAACTTCCACAAAATATTAAAACAGTTTAGGCACAGAAAAACAAATGGTTAACACACTCCGTTCTTAGTTTTCCGCCAGAAATAGAGACATTGTGTATTGAACATAACAGAAATGAGAAATAAAAAAAAAAATATATAAAATCATTCCCCCGAGTGGGGATCGAACCCATAACCCTTGCATTTACAATTAGATGCTGTCCTACTGCGTCAAGATCTCACGGTACGGTCTGAACGTATTAGATCAAGGACAACATTTTGAATATATGTAAATTTTGTAATAAATAATTGTTGCCTTTCTTTTACTAAACAGTCATATGTCGTTGGTTGGTTCACTAGATAGCACAGAATTTTCTCGACCACTTTCATGATACCCTGCAACCTGCTACGAGATATGCATCTCTATTAAAATAAAGCAACAGTGGGTGTTTAGATAATACATACATGGAGTCCATATAGAAGCTTATAAGGTTATTATCATATAATTTGTAGTCAATTACCTATATATGTAGCAGGGATATTATGGAGCTCCGTAACCGTAACCGAGACTATCGGATATCCGAAATAAAAAACTATCTGTAACTGAAAGCGACTAGACTCCCTATTTCTGATTAATTAATATTCCTATATCCAGTTAAATCCCGAACATGCCCAATATGTAGTTATATTTTAGTGTAAATTTGTGTTTTTTAACATAAATGTAAATTAAAAGTACAAGGTATTTGTATAAGTTTGTAACTAGATTGATGAATGAAGGGATATTACGAATGGGAGACCTATGTATATTGATATATATAGATTGTGGTATTCTGGTGGGGGTTATCCCCCACAAATGTTAAATAATTTTCAGTGATTTAGGTAATATTTAGAAATTTGTGTTTTTTTTAAATTAGATTCTAGGAGTATACTAAAAAATACCAGGGAACTATTGGATTTACGATTGTGATGTTTTTCGTCAAAAAAGTTTAATTCCTTTTCTATATTATATCTAATATCTTTTCAAGTATTGAGGTTTCTCGTGTCAGAGCCAAAGTTGATACAACGATCTAGTTATACTCTGTAGGTATAGTAAAGCTATGGTGCGATAAAATGTTTATTTCGTAGTATCGTAAATCATATGAAATGAAAAATTTAGCAATCAAATATTTTAAAACTTGAAGAAGGTGATGAATTGGTATATTTTATTGTCGAAGGTCTTCTATTATGGGCTCAAGGAACGATGGCATTTAAGTAATCATTCTTTTTATTTCATTAAAAAGTACGAACAGTGGCATTATTTTTTATGTATACGAATATATTCGTATCGTATTATTCGATACGTTACTGTAATTTTCCTTATTCTTTAAAGAATACATTATAAAACTGACTTTGACGGACCTACCTGGTCCTACTCTATTTTTTCTTCGTCACGCTTTTTTCCGCGTATCTACTTCATTTAAAGTTTTATTTTGCTAAGATAAAAAAAATAAGTAGAGGAATCTTTCAAATAATTACTAATGTTTTTATTACTGTCGAACATGATATTTTAAGTGTACAAGGTATCATTATTGCTTTTTAACAGTTTCCGACGCCTGCTGTAAATATTCCGGCAACAAAAAGCAATAACATGCTGGAGTCATCCGGTTCATCAGCTAAGACGAGCATCATTTTAAATGAATGGTAAAATATTTTAATGATATATCATATTTTTATCTTTATTTTAAATGCACTGTTGCCACGGTGCCATCTGTATTTGACTTTGCAGGTTCTAACTTCAGTGGTTAAATCCTTATTTAATACGCACAATATTGGTTTGCCGTGATTTTTATTTTATACTATAATAATAATAATATATCGCATAGCTGGGAAGTCAGACACTCGTTTTCCACGCTCCGTATTCGACACAATGCGTTTTGCATGACCTAACTCAACGCCGCGCTTTGTCTCAGGTACCAGAGCAGAAGAAATACAAATACTTTCAATATCTACCCGAGTGGAAATCGAAACCACAACTATCACGCATCCAGTCAGAAGCTGTCCCACTGGGCCACGGTGGCGTAATATTTATTTTTAATATATGTCTATTTTTATAGGACACAACAGCAACAAAAGTCTCAAACAATCCCTGGTACTTTACCTGATGGTGCAAATCATCTATCTAAAGGAGCTAGAGCGCTCCTTATGCGGCTATTAGAAAGGGACCCTAAAGTTCGACTCAGAAACTTGCGGCAGCTACAACAAACTGCATTTTATATGAGATACAATTTTGAACATATAAATATTAAAAAGGTACGGACTCCCCTTTGTTATATATTTATTCAGTTATGTATAGATTAAAAATTTGTAAAAGGGCTTGTTATGGGTTTTGCAGAGAGGATAATATTATAATGAGACTAACTAATAACTTTAATTATCATATTAATAAATTTTCTTTATTTCAGGTGGCTCCCAAGGATATTTTTGAGAATCATTTTATTAATCAAGACCAAATTAATGTACCAATAAATGCAGACCAATTTTTAAAATTTGATCAGTCAGCTGTTTTTTTATAAAAAAATATGTTAATGAATATAAAATAATGTCATAAGATCTGATTCAGGTGCCATGATAAACTTATAGTTAGATTAGTTATTTCTATGATATAAATAAAGAAATAAGGTAAATATTATTGCGTTTTCTTTGAAGAAAATAGAAATAGAAGGATTAAATAATATGGATGTTAGTAGGCGACACAAGAAACTCATACTTTATAAATAAAAAAACGAACCTTTTTTGTGTATGGATTCCTAGGATTTTTTTAATTGGAATTGTATATGTAAAATTTTTATGTAAACCTTACACCCATTTGTTTGTTTACGATACAGAAGTGCCTGTATACCTAACTTAAATATATATCATTGTTATAAATTCTCATTTAAAAATATTTTTATGGATTCCCCAAAAAATATAAATAAATTTCTAGAAAATCTTTTATTACAATTTGGACATGAAATTACAATATATATAATAAATTAGTGTAAAATGTTTATTATTTTTTTGATTGATTGATTTTAAATGTGGATTACATTAAGGTCTAGAAAATATTCGACAGTCTAGAGACACTTTACCAAAAAGTTAAAACCAGAGACAAGTGTTGTCTACGACAAGTAAAGTAGATCGATTGCAATTTGACATTTGATAACATTGACAATTGAGGAAGACATACAGTAAAAAATTGCAATAGTAAAAATGGCATCGTATTTGCAAAGAGCTGCGTGCTTATATATTAAAAACAACGTTCGCCTTTCTTCGCACGCGGCTAGCGCTGGAGGACATGGAGGTATATATTATTAAAATACTTTTTCTAAAATTATGTAATCGCATAACCTAAGGAATTCTTATCTGTTTTTTGATACAAGTTTAACTATAGCATATTTAATTAGGTGGTTGGAAACTGTGGAGGAAGCTGTCTTTTATTGTGGGTTTGCCAGCTGTCGGATTAGGTATGCTGAATGCCTATCTTGCTCACCAGGAGGAGCATGAACGCCCTCCATTCATTGCTTATGAGTATATGCGCGTCCGCACTAAGGTATATCTTTATATTGAATACTAAAACTGACCATTATTAACTATTTAAATATTCCATACGTGCAAAGTAATATTCTAAAAATATCACTATGCTTAATATAAATAAAATAAATAATGGTTAAACTTTCAGACACCTTTTGTTATTTTTAATTGCATATTATATTTTCTATGTAGATAAATAAGATCACTGAAATATATTAGAATCAGAATATAGTATATAATAGATACCATTGTGGAGCAGTGGACAGCGTCTGTAAACTACAATTGATTGTGGGTTTGTTTCCCACTAGGGGAATTTATTATATTTAAATTATTTCCTATTCTCTGCTTCTTAGGTACTAACTAAGACAATGTTACACAATGCCTTTATTTTGCATTGACAGTGCAGTACTAAGTGTTTTGACTAGACTAAAATCCTGCTATGGGGAAAAAGTGTGAAGCTGTAAAAAAAAGAATACATTATATATTAATAATTTTAAATATTTTATTCTATTTTTTTTATACAATACTTATTGAAAATTGATCAACGTGTTTATGATTTACTTACACATTATAATTTGTAAATAAATTAAGAAATTTAAAATTTACAAAAAAAGAGTTAAATAAAAATATGGAAATTAATTAACAGAAAATTTTGATTTACATATACTTTAACCAATAATTATTTACTAGGGTAATATAGGTTTAATTGCTTATGCAATGACTGAGGGTTTGATTGTTGATTCTTTGATGGTAATATTTATATCAAAGTGTGGTCTCATTTACCAAGTCTAATTAAATGAAAGGTGGCATTAGCTTGAGTCATGTAATATGAATGTGTTTTAAAGAGGGTTGACATAATGCAAGAGATGCATAATGGAAAAATATGTAATAATTTTGGAATTTTTATTTTCAGCGTTTCCCATGGGGCGATGGCCAGAAGTCTCTTTTCCACAACCCCCATGTCAATGCTTTGCCTAGTGGTTATGAACATTAGTTAATTTAGCTGTTTGTTACAAACATGTACTTGAAATATTTAGTTTAAACACAGCATGATTAGTATGTATTACAAATTAAAAGCTGCATAAATTACAATGACAATTTTATTTCAAACTGAGAAAAATAACATATATATAATATAAATGGTGTTTTAGTTTAGTTGATGTACCTATATTATGTCAGTTCTGACTTAGTTGGATATTTTTAATACAGGTTTTTCTTCAGCCAGATTAGATTAACTTATAAAAAGTGAAGAATGTGCGATACCAGCTCCTACTAAGTCTATCTCTAGGAGTCTGAGCCTATCCTGTAAAATGTAAGAAATAGGTGCCATTCATTTATAACATTGAATTAGAAGAATTTTTTTAATAAAATGTAAAGGAAAAATGAATGCATGTTTGCTTTATTTAGAGCTTTTATTTTTCACATAAAACTATAGTAACCTATTTTTTTTGTCAATATTTTTCAAAATACAATAAAGATAGAATATACGTAATTAAAGCATTTGCCGGCTAGACGCACTTTTGTATCTTGTAACTAACTACACATTTAACTTTTTTCTCATATTTATTCAGACAATATCGTATTACCTAACAATAGCTCTTGGCTCTATGTCTATCTATCTAATATTGTATACATTAAAGACAATTTTTACAGATGTTTATCAAACGTAATGGCAAGCCTATCAATAAATTAAAAAACAGCAACACTAATAGCTTATTATTTGACATTGACAACTTACATTTAGTATAATGTACTCTATGGTTAACAATTGACATTTGTCTGCTGAGTAGGCGATCACTGAAATCTTATAAACAATATATAAAATATTTACATACAAAATGTTCATTTTTATTGCGCATGGTTACAATAATATTTAAAAACATAAGCATATGTTATAAGTGAATGTACTATTTTATTTTTCTTAAATAATCATGTTCTTAAATATTAAAATTTGTAAGCTACAATTTCATACTTGATTCGATCCATTTATTTGTCATCGAAATGGCTCCAATTTTAAAAGAATTTAACAAAGCATGCTGGACAGAAGTATATCATCGTATAATAGGAGCAGTAGTATACTTGGATAATTATAGTGCTGAATGCTTACATTGGAATGGAGGTTTATTCAGTTTCCTTACTGGTGGAGCATCTGCTGTGAAGTCCTTGTCACCTTTTGAAGTAATAGTGTATTTTAAAATTGCTGATGTTTACATTTTACTTACTTTCAAAAGCTGTACTATGTATAACTCTATATATCTTTACAGTCCTCTAGAAAAGAATACCGAAAAGCTGTATTTATTACACAAACTACAAATACTCAACTCCAATCTATCAGAGAAATTATTCTCCACAGTGATTTTACTCATTGTATTCTAATATCATGTGTAAGTTTGGATGTAGTATACATGGAATTAAATGAAAATAAGGATGTCAGTGACATATTGGCATCTGGACGAGCACCAGCTGAAGCAACTAAACAACTGGAAACCATGCTCTTGGAATGGATTGCAAAAACTGTAAGCCCTATTGTTTATGTAATATAATATAATATTAACAAATAAAGTTGAATATTTATCATAAAATAGAAATTATTAATTATGTATTCTTTTAGCAATGTGCTGTGGAAGTTGTGTATTCACCAATCTTTGTCATGTGTCCAACAAGCACCATATTTTTAACCCCTCCATATGCAAATGTTTATCCTTTGTATGATGGATACATTATGCCTGACAGTCCTTCTATAGATTTATACACTTTAAACAATAATGAAAGGTTACTTGCTAGAAGACTAGCAAGCAGTCTTAACAGCATGTTAGAATCTATGGGAATGAAAGAAGATGTATTTTTTATGGGTGCATACAGCTCTATAATAGCTGGTATATTGGAAAATTCTCCAATTTGCACGTCTAGAAGGAAGGTATGTATAATAATAATTTGATAATAAGTAAAAGTTCTGAAATACTATTCATTTATAATATATACACTAGTTAGTATTAGTAAATAAAATAAATTTTTAGCTTATTTTAATGAAACTTTAGTTAAACTAATGTAAAAATTAAGTTTGTATTTGAATTTTATTTGTTTTACATTAGCCCAACTAAAAGTAGTCTGTGTCAACCATTAGGGTATACACAGTGTCAACCATTAGCGCCTATTAATTTCAGGTTTATGTTCAAGCACATTGTTGCCAGTAAAGAATTAGCAATCTGCATTACAAACCACTACCTTTCTGTTTGTCGGGTAGCTGTTCACTAGCTTCCTCAGGTTTACTGGGCAACCCTTTCTCCCCAGCTTACATCTGATGGCCAGCCACCATATACCTTCAAAGGCCCTTTATATCCAGTCATACCACCAGATTTATCAGCTTGTTTTCCAAGTCGACCCTGATATGGTTCACCAAGTCATATAGGGCGTCCTCTGTGCTGCGCTGAGGGATAAATCTGTAATGCCTCATACTCGCCTTCGGAAACCCGTGAGAACTTGTACGGCTAACCATCATTGTTTTCAGAACTTTGCCTAAAACCAAAAGCAGACCTATCGGTCTGTACAATTTCAGAAGGGAGAAGTCGTCTTTCCCGGTAGAATGTGTCCTCATTCACGTCGTCCTCGGGAAGAAGGTTTTTTCAAAGCTCAGCTCAGCTCAGCTCAGAAGGTTCAGCTCAACCGAGTCTCGTGGGGTTTATAGTTTTTTGGTTTTCCTCAGCCTCGTATCGCTCTTTTGCTGCGAGGTATTCGCGGATAACGTCAGGCCTCCTGCGAGGGGCCACTATGGATGCCATTTGTTTGGTTTTTGCTTCCTTCCTCAATCGATCTAGTTCCTCACTTTAGCATGGCACGCTCACTGTTGCTCCGAAGACCTTGCCCGGAATCGACTTTTCGCAAGCTATTTTTATAGTATTTATATATGATGTAATTTTATTTTCCAAATTTCCGCGGTTTTATTACCATTTACTGTTGACAATGCCTGGTTTAGGTCAAAACACAGTCTTCGGTAACTGATTTCACACCACGAAGCCCGGATACCTCATGGCTTCGAAGGTTAGCCGGACAGCATTTCTCATTTTCCATAATTCATAAGGGTTGGGCGTAAACAGCAAGCGTTTCCCAGGTGCGTATCTTCAACTTTTTTGAGGATATTTCATCACTCATGGCCTTTGATAACCAGTTTAATGGGTTACTTGACCGCCGCTTATTGTTCGGCGTTATTGGATTGTTTTAAGTTTCAAAGGTATTCATGGAGACTTTTTGCAGTCAACCCGCCTTATTTTTTCATCTGAGTTTGGGAGTGACAATGGTAGAGTACTTATGTTTACAAAAATGAGCTAATATAATAATAATGATATAAATATCTATGCCTTTATGTGCATATTCCATTATTTTATACTATACATGTACGTAAATTTTTTTTTAAGGTAAAATATTATTAAAAAGTGGGGCAACTCCGGCTTTTACCCAATATAAACAATCAATAATGGTAATTATTGATTGTCAGACAATTATTATTTTATTTCCTTTAATTTTATTGTATTTTGTTACTCAATAATTAATTTTATAGCACATGCTGTGCTTAGTCGTCATTTTATAGTTATAGCATTTGATTTTTTGTGGTATCATCTATTAGTGCCTATGACATGATGAAGAAGAATATAATTTTTAGTATTAAATGTGATGATATATGATATAAGATAAGTACTACTAAATATATATTTGACTAAATATATATTTGAATGTGAAGATTGAAGTTTCATTTCTCCTTAATGTGTCTATCATTAGTGCTGTTACTTTAATTCAGTTTAAAAAAAAGGAAATAATTTACAAATAATTAGCAATCTCTAATTACATAAACTGTTTATTGCAACATTGTCATTATAAATGTATAGGTTAGAAAGTTAAATTAGAATATTATATGTTTGTCAAGTTATTAAATTATATAATTTTTTTTTCAGAATTGTTCAACTCCTGTGTCTTTTATCATAGTTGATCGCACATTAGACCTGTGTGGCGTAACAAATCATGCCAGTGAGTCGGTTCTTGACAAAATTATGGCAGTACTGCCAAGGTTTCCTGGTCATTCCAATGAGGTTGCTGTGGATATGTCCCCACTTTGTGAAGCTAATGTGTAAGTTATTTGCTTTTGAAATTATTATATTTATGTGTATAGCAAAAATATGTATCTGTACATAAAATAATAATATAATAAGAATAATAAGGAGGGTGAAAAAGAAGTATTAGAATATGAATCTAAGATTCTTAAATTTTTTGTCTGTCTGTTTATATACACTTATTTCTGTGGGCGTAAAAAAAATATCGATTTAAAACAACTAATGTTGAACTGTAATGGTCTAGTTAAACTATAATAACAAATAAGTAAATGTCCGTTTAACAATAACTGTTCAGCGTGATAGGTTATTTCTATTAGCCAACATAACAATCTTAAAGGTCTGAAACAATTGATGAAGAACCATGATAAACTAGCGCAGCTATAAAAAAAAAGTAAATAGCATATTGGTAAAAGTTATACAGTATGGTAGGCAGATACTGTTAACAAATTTACATCTAACTTCATTTAACTGTACAGCCGTCATGGCGCAATGGGATAGCATCTGAATGTGAAGGTGATGTTTGTGGGTTTGATATCCGCTTGACGGTATGATTATATTTATATTGTTTCATTCAAGGCATAAAGTCCACTCAAACAGAGCTGTGGATATGTGAACTTTTATTTTTTCATGTTAAAATTTATACTTATTTTATGAATTATAAAATTAGTAAAACACCTAATTTTACAAGTAGTATGGTATCAAAAGCTTTTTTCTCTCAAGTCAACCTCCGTGAAAAATGGTTTGTAACTTCCATTCCCACTCGGAGGAACGATTATATTTATAAAATATTTTAATTTTTTCGCTTTGGTACATAAGAGCCTTGGTACTAATGCGCGGCGTGGAATTCCGCAAGCAATGTCTCGATTTCGGGCGGAAAGTAGAGAACGGAGTGTCTTGACAGTAAGTTTTCTCTGACTTCCCTTCTAAGCGGGGCCAAAACGTGAAACTGTATAAGAATTTTTCATTTCTTTTTTAGATTTGCCCATCCTGAAGACTTACAGTTAAGTCCAGGCTGTTTACACCATCCACACGACGAGTCCTGCGCTCAAACATACGATCACATGATAAATAAATCACAAAAAGAGGTTATGTTCGATCTGTATAATAAGTTGTCCAAAATCGACGTCCAGAAGTCGCCAGGACCTAAATCACTTTTGAAAGTAACACCGCAAAGTGTTGAAAAAATTATTTTAGCAACTAAAGGTTAGTTTTAATATATATTTATTTAGTGTTTTGTTTTTCAGCTGTACGCTTTTTCACGTACGTACGTTACGTAGAGAGAAGCTAGTGTCAAGACGCTCCTTTTTTCTTCTCTTCTTTGTTTCACTGCGCCTCCGGTTCTCAGCTTCCAGTTAGGCATTTTAATAGTTTACTGTCAATTTGTTGTGCGAATGAAGGCTTTGTACATAAAAAAAACTTATAACATTATATTTAATGGTCTTTCGTCGCAAAAAGAGTGGATGGATAAATAAAAAAGATAATATATTTTGGTTAAAATCTAGGCGCACTGAGGCAACCGTTTACTAACCGTTTGTTTGATTATTCTATAAATAGTTTTAAATTATTACATTTGTAGATTTTCTTCTTATTTTGATATTTTCTATTATAATTTTTTGTTAACTTCCATTTGTTTTTAATAATACAAAACATTTAAAATATAGTATAATTAGTTCCACATTTTTTTCCGCATAGCGGGGTAGTCAGTGGCAGGATTAGTGTCAAGATACTCCGTTCTCCACTTTCCGCCCGAATTCAAGACATTGCGAGCTAAATGTCGGAACCCAATGCCGCGCTTTGTCTTGTTTACCCCCGATTTGAAACTACGGCACATCTCGATATTAATATTTTATTATTAATCTGTTATCTATATTTTTTAATTCTAATTTTTTATTAAGGTAATTACGCTATAATACCAAAGCATTTGGGCGTCCTTCAGCAATCTTTAGCTATAGTACAAACTTTGAAGTCACCAAAACGAGTTCAATTGGAATTGCTTATGAGTTTGGAGAAGCAAATTTTGCAGAATCTTGTCACTAGCAGGGATTCTACTAGTGTTTTGCACCAGGTGTGTATATCTATATGCATAAATAAAACAACCGTTTCTACACTAAGTAACTGACAGACAACGCTACTGGACGTAACAAGCGGAAATTTGGTATATACGTTCCTTGGGGAATTTAGAGCTAAGAGAGCGATTTTCCCAAAGTTTCTACTCACTAAAAAAGGATTTTATAATTAGCAATCGAAATTATGAAAGATGGATACGGAATGGTATGAAATTATCATAAAGTTCATACAAACTTTTTACCGACTAATAAATTATCGATTACAACTACGATTACGATAACTATTACAACTAATAAATTATCGCCGGCGACTAAAACGAGTACAACTAATAATTATAGGCTATATTATAGAATAATATTTATCACATCAGAAATCGTTTTTGTGGTGAAAATTTCCCCACTACCCCATAGTGAAATCCCCACAGTGAGATACATATTACTATACTAAACCTGTACTATATTAAAGCTACCTTATTACCTTACTCATGGATATGTTATGTGGATTTGGTCAAAATTATCTTTGTTTTATTAACTGTAACGCATTTTGTACCTACGGTTATACTCGTAATGAGACGAAATTAAGATAAAATACGTTAGCATTCCATGATGGTGGTGGTTGCATCCTATGTAGAGAGAGCTAGGAAAAGTGCCTGGGATTTGGATTATATATAATAGTATAAGGGGCCATTTTAAAACGCCCATTACTCCTTGCTTTTACTATCCGATCTACTCTAACCAAATACGTAAAAATGTTTTCCAAAAATGTTCTTGAAACGTTTACTCTTTTTTTCACGCTTTTTCCCACAGAGAAAACCTAATGCTAAGATACTCCGTTTTCCGTCTTATGTCCAGAGCGGAGAAATAAAAATATATTTTAAATATATTCATTCCCCCGAGTGGTAATCGAACTCGCAGCCAATCAGGCTTACAGTCAGACGATGTCAAACTACGTCAAAATGCGCCTCTTTACTATTTTAGTCAAATATAAAAAGATTGTTTAGAAGATATTTTATTTCTCGTTCCGACTTCTAAAAATTTTTGTTTCATAATTTCAGATCGGTCATCTAATTAAGACACGTAAAGAAAGAAATTTTCCGCTAGAAAATCTTCTGGCACTTCTCATCCACGTTTATTCTTTGACTGGTAACGAAGTAGTATTTAATAAGCAACACGAGGACAACTTGAGGGAAACACTTAGTGTCGCCATATTTGAAGATCATGACAGTTTGCACTTGAGTGACCTGGGAATTGTTTCTCCTGAACAATGTGAAGATATAACTAATAAGATAATGGATAAATTACTCGACATCGCTCAAATGAGGAAAATATTGAATAAGTAAATTGTCACCTACACGCCTTTTCCCGCATATCCATAGTCATAGTGAATATAGTGGCAGTCTTCATTTTAAAACTTTAAGTATTGAGTGTCGGAGCTCAACGACGCACTTGTCTTGCTCAACGGAGTGAGAAATTAAAATAATTAAATTGATAATTTCCACCGAGTGGGAATGGAACCCACTACCAATCGCGTTTGCATTCTCACGCCCCACAAGTGAGTTATTTCTATTTATAAAAATATAAAAAAACCATTTGGCGTTTTTCCTACTATATTCATTTAGTTTAGTTGTGTTTTGAATGTTAAGATTATGAAGTTGCCTTTACTTAGAAATTCATAATATATTTACCAATTATAAGTTTTCCTTTGGCTTGGTTAGCAAAACACGACGGTGAGTCCCGCCCAGGTTGGAATCATTTGGAAATGACAAATTTAATGGTCGCTCAAAGCTCGAGCATTGGCAAATTCTTTGGCAAAACTATACATAAGCTAATAATTAAAAACAAAAAAAGGAATTGTCTGTTTCATCCATTCTGTACTTCTGAGGATTTAATTGGATTTATTATTTTAATTTTTTTATTGTCTATGCATACCTGGATTAAGAGATACTGATAATTCCATCATAGCTAATTCTTTGGTTACCCCAATTCACATTCAACCTGAATTAAATATTTTTATTTTAGTTTCTACTAATATATTACTATCTTTCAGGTACAATTCAGTATTAAAGCCTTGTGAAGCAGGCACAGGTCACGAGTACCGCGGGGTTCTACAACAGTTGGTCGACGACTTAGTGAATACTGACCGACCAGACTTAATTGATCTGCGACATAGAAACGAAGGCATAAAAGACTTTCTACGCAGTGGGCTCAAGTGTGTATATATTTTTATTTTTTTTGCATTTAAGCTTTGTTTTTTTATGATCTGGCATTTTTTTTTGTTAAAGTAAAAAAAAAGCTTGTATGAAATTTATATTATAATTCTTCTTGAAAATTTACGTAACACTTAATTTCAAATGAAAATTCGAAATTGTTTCACAATTTTAATTTTAATGGTTTTTAAATTATATATGTTTTTATTTTATTTATATTTATGCATTTGATATAAAGAGCGTGAGTATACTTATAAGTTAGTTACTGCCATTACTATATTAATATCTTACTTTGAATTAATCTCAGTACAGTGACGAGGCTAGAATTACTATTTCTGTACAAGCAAACTGCTATATTGTTTGTCACAATTTTTTTAGCGTCGCGCTTTTCCCACCTTGCAGAGTAGTCAGAGAGAACCTAGTCAGTCAAGACTCTCCGTTCGTACCACTCTGACAAGAGCAAAGAAATGGAAATTTAAATATACTACCTCTGAGTGGTAATTGAGCCAACAACCAATCTCGTTTTCCTCCCATTTAGAATATTTGTTGATAATAGTTTGTGGAAATCGAAAATCATTTAAAATATAGATACATATTGTAATCTCTATTTATTTATTATTAATTTTATTTAATTGACTGAAACAAATATTGTTGTAAAATACCCTTCCTACTTCTTAGGTTTTTTGAATATTTGAAACCGCTAATTGTTTATAAAAAAATTATGATGATTATTTATTCAAGCCCTATCTATATATGTACAATTAATCTTAAATCAAATTACGAACAAAATTCTGAACCTCACATTTTTTGTCTGCTTTAAGTCAAATGCCCGATTTATTATCTTTCTAAGCAAATTTCTGAACACACTATAAATATTTGACAACAAATATGTCATTCATTTTCGACAAATTCGTAATCAATCGTAAGGGAAATGACACACATGTTGACGGCATTATATTATATAAAAGATAATTGTATGGTAATTACAAAAACCTGTATATAATTAAGCCATGAAAATGTACATGTATTAAAATATAATGTGTATATTTTTTGCAGTATGCTGACAAGTAAGAAAAAAAATGTAAAACATCCATTAGACAATCCAACGGTCATGATTTTTGTGGTCGGTGGCATCACTGCGGAGGAGTGCAAGCAGTTGCATAGAAGTGTGATAACCAGTGGCATAGATAATGTTATTTTAATTGGTTCAACTAAATTTGTTACTCCTGTAGAAGCTATGAAAGACGCGTTTTTAGTAAGTCCTTAATAAATATATATATTTTTTTATAATATATGTATTTTAACAGTAGTTGTCAGTTTGACATATTTTGTTTCATGGATTTGCAAATGTGATTTTTTAGTCATTTATATTATAGATAGTTTTGTTAATATTTTTTTATATTTTGTTATTATATATATTATTTATTGTAAATATTTTTGTTATTAATGTTGAAAAGGGAGTAGTTCTTGTTTTTGTTCTAAATATTAAATTAAATTTGAATTGAATAATTAAATTAATATACAATAAAATATTCCCAATTATTTTATGTTTGAAGTTATAATGATTCCTGTTATATTATTATTATTTTTTTTATAACATTTTTTTTAACAATAAAAAGTATTTTCATTTATTTAACACTTTATTAGACCAATATTTATTTTTGATGTAACAATATTTTATTATATCAAAAATAAATACACGTTTTTAGGCGTCATCTTGTCATCTGGCCTTTGTAGGGTCTCTAATGAGATAAGGTTGTCATTGCACATGTCTTAAATGATGTGTACTGGCGTTAATTTTTAATTTAAAAGAAATATTGTATGCAATAAAAAATAATTTAAAAGAAAATAAAAAATCTTTAATTGGGTTCTCTTATGTTGATAAATGCTGGGGGCATAACTTTTTTTTTATATAGTTTCGTGTAAAGACAGCAAACAGAAAACATTACATTTTAATTATATGTATAGAACAGATAATACACAAATGGAAAGTACAATTTTCGTGTAATGGCGGCTTTACAGGTGATAATGTCCAGATAATAATTTTTATTTAAAAATAACTTAATTTACTATGTACTACAGACGCTTAAAAATAGGTAAAACAATAGTTTAGATGTAAGATTATATTTTTAATGCAATGCAATTACAATGCAATCAATCATATTTTGCCTTGATATTTATTGTAATAATATAATAGTTAAAATAGAGGCATATGTAAGGTAAATTGAAATTTTGTATAATGTATGTAATATTGGAAAATGTTAGTAAATAATATGTAAATGGTGTTAATTTAAAAAAGAAATACATTTTCAAAAATTAATCACTTGTTTAAAATAAATGATGTATTTGTGTTGGTACTCGGCGTTTTGAATCCTTATACTGCAAAAACTTTGTCATAGTAATTTAACTACATTACATTAGTATATATAAGATTATTAAAAATACAACAGCCTCGTGGTGTATTTAGCGTATGACTGCAAACACAATTGGTTGTGGGTTCGATCCCCACTAAGAGGAATGATAATTAATGTTCACGTTTTTTTATTTCTTCGCTTTGGTACATGACATAGCACGGCGTTGAGTTCTGCCACTCGACTCGCAGTCTCGAATTCGGGCGAAAACGGAGAACGATTCGGAAAATCGAGAACGGAGAAAAAGGCTATAGAGACGATAACAGTACATTGGAATAATTACATTCTCATTTTACTTAAAAGATATTACATTGTTACACATTTTTATATATGAATATAGAGTGTTCTAATAAAGCAGCTTAAATTATATGAATGTTTCATTTATAATAAACCTTAAATTTATTTAGTTTAACATTTGTGCATTTTGGGTACATATTAAGTAATAAATAAAGATATTGTTGATAACCGAATATTAGTCAATGGTTCCGTCTACGACTGCCAACTCGACAGTAGTAGATATAATTCATATTTTAATAAATGGTTGTCTTATCATTTTTATAGACACGCAATGATCGTGAATGTTAATTCTACTATAGAGATACAACTTCTTTCGACTCATCCACAGTCATTAACTTCTTCTTTCTGGAGAGGTCCTCGTGCTTTTTACGTGATATTTCTTCAGTATCATCGATACTGTGTCCTAGAAGGTCAACCGAGGTCGACCTCTTAACAATAAATCCGAATATTTACATGTACCTAAATCATAAAATTACATGTCATTGTGATAAACTATTCAATAGTATAAATTGTGTATACCCTCTGTATATAAGCTTATTCAGATCTGTAGTTTTCACTAGTACTGAACTCTCGTGCGGTTTTTTTATAAATTTCAAGGTTGCCAGCTCATAAGTTATTTCGTTAATGTCACGTTGAATGGAGAACCCACGAAAGAGGTTTGTTGTTGAACGAATGAATTAAAACAGGCGTAGGTTGCATTTAAAAAGGCAGAGACATCTTTTCCAGCTTCCATAGTTCTGACTGTGAAACGTATACTAATTAATTTATTCTTAATTATTCTAAGTCAATTTGCGTTTAACTGTAACGGCGCTTGGTTGTGCTAAGCCTCGACGTCAGCAATAGGCCGACGCCAGAGCTATCGCGTCCAGATCTAATGGCAGGATTCCAGCCAGCACACATGCCTCACCGGAGATGGTCCGGTACCCCAGTATCACCCGGATGGCCATCACCTTCTGCGCTCGTCGCAGCAGGGTGACGTTTTGCCTATCCAAGGCGTCCGTACAGGAGCACCGTAGAGGGTTATCGACCTGACCACTCCGGTGTACAGCCGACGGCTCGAGGCACTCGACAAACTTACATTGGGTATGAGTCGTGCGAAGGCCGCCGCTGTCTTCAACAGCTTTGGAGCCAAGATGTAAAAATGGCTCCGAAAACTCCACCTCCCATCCAAAACAAGTCCGAGGTACTTCATGTTAATGCTGACGTTAATGCTGACGCCACCGACGACTATGTGGGCATAAGGAGGGCCCTTTCGCGGAGCATGGAAGTAGATTGCCTCAGACTTGTTAAGGGCAACCACGAGGCCCAGCTGTTGAATCCACCCAATCAATGACTTGGGCTACCCCTGCCGTCGCGAGCACAGCGGCCTCGCGATATGTCCTCTGCTGCGCCAGTACCAGCGTATCATCGGCGTAGCAGGGAACTTTTACTCCTTCTAGGGTGCTGCCCCTCTAGGTAACTACTTAATATAACTAACCACAATAAAATTATTAGAAAATACTTTGTAACGGGTTCTTCAAACTTCAAAATTATCATATCATAAACTGTTTATGCATAAATACTTATTTCAAAGGAACTTACAAGAAATTAGAAATAAAAATAATAACCAAATGTGGTAACTATTTATTTTTTAGTTACAAGATTTTTTATTTATACTGACAGCATATTATTAGACATCTATTCATAATTACATTCAAAACGATATATAAATTTATAAAATTCTTGCAACATACGAAACGAAAAGCGAATGGGTAGGTAACATGGTTATTTAATATATATGCTGTAACTCGCACAAAAGTTCGCCAGATATGAGTAAAATAAAGCTTCTTGAGTTTCAATACATAACGTATTGAATTTAGTATGCCAATTATTGGCAGTAGATTGGTTATGCCAAGCTCTTTGATTTTTCCCCTTGAATAAATTGGAAAGAAGTTAGGGAAACCTGCCAATGCCAGTCTAGGCGCCAGTCTTGCCAGTATTTATTTTGTGAGTTACTAAATACTGACGCATATATTACGATCGTGACAATAATATAGCAATTTATTGTCTTTACATTATATTAGGTTAGTACACATATAATTAGTTGAAAACTTAACGTTTATTAATAATGAGTGGGTCAAATAGAATTTAGATACATCAAATAAATATAGGTAATGTACTAAAAGTATGTATGTTATATGTACATATTTCGTATTTAATTAACATTTAAATAAATAATTAGTTCACTTAAATATTTGAGTTCAAACGTTTATTGTGTACGCAATGGAATATTTACAACGAATAATTTACATAATAGCGTAAAAAGTGATTAGGCGTCGAAATGAAAACAGTTTACTGTTCAATGATAACATTGTAGTATTTAATATTAAAAAAAATCTTATTTACGCTGCTTTCTCACATAACAGGATAGTCAGAGAGAACCTAATTTCAAGACGCTCCGTTCTCCTAGTTTAAATTAAATTATAATACGAATTTATATATAATTGAGAATAAGATATGACTTCAATGTTTAATTATAAATATGAAGCTACTGCATGGACTATGGATATAATGTTAGATAACGTTAATGGTTTGTAACTAATAAATAAAAAATATACAATTTATATATGGATGGATGCCTAGGTTTCTAGAGGCCTAAAAAAATAACCATGTGTAAGCTAAGTGGGCCTTTTAATCCTGCAAGTTTAAGTCAAGTGACTCCACGGTATGCTAAGGTGCTTCTTCTCTAGGTATTATATAAAGTACGCAATACCCGATTTTCATACGCTTTTCAAATGTGCGTTTTAAATTAGGAATTAGATATGCACTTTATTAGGTACGCATTCTTTTGTCGATTGATCAATTTTATCGTAATCTTTTAGTAATTGCAAATGCAGGGTTATATAATCATATCGACTGAAGAATTTACTGATTGATTATTAATGTTTGTATTATAAGAATGTTCAGTGAATTGTTACGATGATGATTATAAAATGCCATTGCTATTTGCTTTAATGAAAATAAACTTATTAAAGTATTATAAAATTTAATTACAGATGAAATACTCTTGTAATATTTTTGATAAAAGTAAAAGTTTGTGATATAAGAACGAGATTCGATTTTTCAACTTTGGTCTACCTTATAGGTTTTAAATGAATAATATTTTATTGGTTTTCGCGCGTTATACAGAGCAAAGAAGTAACATAATTGTCAGCCTAACAATGGCTGGATTGAATGGATTAGTAATACCCATAAGATAATATGTTATTTTATATACTTTATGAAATATCGTATTTACATTCATATATTACTTAAGTAGTAATAATATATAACAAAATATTATAAAAAACCATACAGAAACTATATAGAAACCATAATTCCAGATTACAGCGCGTATTAGTCTACTTTAAAATTACACCAATGATTTTGCAAAGTAAAATATCATTTATAGTTAATTTGTAATACTTTTCGAAAGGAAAAATTGGCCTAAGTTTATTTTATTATTTAGACGTTTTAATCTACTCCAGCAACGTCGCCCCCTTTCCTAAAGTCTGCATTTGCAAAGATAGCTGTTTTATTCCGATATAGTGAGCAAACGTTAGAACCGCGGTCCCTATATCTCACCATTCCGTGTCCTTTAGCTCGTAGCCCTTGAACAATATCCTGTAATAAAATACAAAAATCAATAGTTAATTTCCCATAATTAGCGTTTCTACTAGAACTGTAAATTTACAAAATATGGCCATTAATAAATATCTATATATAATATGCCTATAATAATCGATTTCTTACCTCGGTAATTCCAAATTCGTAATTAACGTTCATTGGTGATGTTTGGTGGTGGATTCGCGGTTCGTCCACTGCTTCCTTTATAGTTTGATTGAACCACAACTTGCGCATTGTTACCTATAAAAGTTACAATTTGAATCAGATACATATTAGAAATATTCTTAAATATAGAAACATAATGTATTTAAATATGATAATATAATATAGTAAAAAGTTGCTTAAAGAGCAGCTACAGGTGCAGAGCGAGTTCGATATACGACACATTAGGTATCGAGGCATGACAATTTCTTTTATATGTAAATATTACTAAAAAACAAATATGAGACCATCATGGCACAGTGGGACAGCGTCTGATTGTAAACGCCATTAGTTGTAGGTACGAATCCGATTCAGGGGAATGATTACATTAAAAATGTTTCCATTGCTCCGCTTCCGCTTCCAACGTCTCGGTTTCAGGCTTAAAATGGAGAACGGAGTGTTTTGATACTAGATTATCTCTGTCGTACCTGCTATGCGGGTAAAAGCGTGAAGCTGTATAATAAATATACTTATTATTTAAAATAATGATATAGCACATGATAAATAAAATCATTCAAAATTAACCATAACATATAAAATATAATTTGTCAATTAGTTATAAGAACCAAACTATGGATATCTTCAAATATATATATTTATATATATAGATATTTAGTTGAGAACGGCTTGTTTTAGCACTACGGATTACTCAATCCCATTTTCTGTGAAAATTTTCTTCATTTTCTGTCAAAAAAGCGTGAGGCTGCATACAAAATTAGGTTCTTCATATCAATATAGATATCTACTTTTGTATAGAACTTTATGCCTTTTTTAATTAGTAAAGGTTAATATTTAAAATAATACTTTTACTTATCGATTACGTACAACAAAATTCAACAGAGTATACATACTAAAGCGACAGCTGTGATTATCTTCGTTCCTCCCGAGGCGCCAATTACTAACTTCGCATTGCCATTCCTATCGACAATGATGCTAGGACTCATTGAGGAGAGCGGCCTCTTTCCCGGGGCAATGAAATTTGCTGGAGTAGGTTTTAGACCAAAATAGTTGGTGATTCCGGGGGAAGAGAAATCGTCCATGACGTTGTTCATTACGATACCCGTCTTCAGTGTTGAGAAGCCCGCACCGAAACTGTATTTTTTTTATATTTACTTTTAAATATTATTTTATAACACAATGTATACACATAAATAAAATAGAGGTGTTTGTATGTAATATTAAAATAACCGCTTTTTACTAAATATATACGGTATATATAACAATCTCTGGAATGGCTGGACGGATTTTGACGGGACTGTTACTGGCAGATAGTTGATGTAATAAGAAGTAACACTTTCAATTTTGGTACAATTTTTAATCTTAGAATTCCACGCGGACGAAGTTGCGGGACAACTAGATTTTATGATAATATTGTATTTAAAATTTAGTTACTTAATACTTTATCTTTACATATTTTTTTTACTATATTGTCATCCTAAGACATTAATCTGTATTTAAAGTTATATGTTAGAAGTTTCACTTACTAGTAATTAATAGAGCTTGTCAACGAAACTGCATCTCCGTTGCTCGCTATAACCGATATATGTGCAGTGCCAGAATCGGAGTTCTGGTACTCAGTAGCTCCATAGTAAGCGGTATCATTGCTTGTTGTCGAATCATTGATGTTTAATCTGACCTCCACTCCATAATCCGGTGATGTTATATTTCTTAAAAACTGTAAATAATGTAATTTAAAGTTTTATATTTCATATTTAATAATTACTTGAATTATTGTTCCAATTCAAACATTATTATAAAACATATTAGCTTTCTACAGTCCTTTGCAAGAAATTTTTCAATTTTGTTTATTTGAGTTTCGTTTAAGATATTTCTTTCGGCAATATGTTGAAGATAATCTTATCTTCAACATATTGCCAAAAGAAAGTAGATAGGTAAGAGTGTCAAATTCTAACAATGAATATAAAGATTAAAATATTTAAAAGATGTAATGAGTTTATAACAGGCTTACCTCATCTAAATCTAGATAGTCCAAATCACCCAATTTCGTTCGAGCTGCAAACGCGTACTTAAATGCCTCAATTATCCTGTGGTAGGTGAGTATCTTGTTGGCTGTACCGTTAATGCTTTCGGAAGTGAAGTTATAACCGCTGAGAATGTTTAAGATGTTGACTAGAATAGCCCCGCTACTAGGTGGAGGTGGAGTGTACAGGACATCCCCGTTGCTTAGTGGCACCGAGACAGGTTTTGTGATTTTGGGTCTGAAATAATTATCGTTATGTATTTTACTATGCACTTTTTATTAATACACTAGTTGTCGCCCGCAACTTAGTTTATGTGGGCTACAAAACAAAATCTCGTTTCTTCCCGTTCCCGTTGGAACTTGGATAAGTTCCCTCATAGTGCATGTCAAATTTCTACTTTCCACGACCAGTAGTTTCGGCTGTGCATTGTTTATCAGTAACGAAATCTATAGATTGATAACTATGCTGTCATTAAAAAAAAAAAATAATAAACGATAATATTTTTGTATTTCTCATATCATCATCTCATAGAAAATATTTCTGTGTATATAAAATATAATTTATTGGTTGTATTACAATTGTTCCTTTTTTTTATATTAATCTAAACTAACACTGAAAACTGAACTGCAATTATTCTCAAATATTAAAATAAAAAATATTTAAGAAAATTAAAGAAACATGGTCAAAATTATTGTCTCATTATCCTGCTCGGCGAGGATATCATAGGTTGATGATATGGAAATATTGTACTCTAGCAGAATCCATGGAATGCTAAGAAGTTTCTTCTCTTAGATACACACGAAGCTAACAAAAACCTATATATATATATATTCTCCTCTGGTGTTACACGCGGTCGTAAAATGACACTTTAAAATGTAAAAACTACTTATGAAATATGTATATAAATTCTAACCTTATTAAAATCAAACTAATTTTCATTTAGGACGGGTATTTTATATAAGTAGTATATTTTTTATATATAAACAGAATACTAAATCAAAAATAGGTATGTAAGAATACACAGCATTTATCGTGCTTGAACTCTGTATGCCTAGACAATTAATAACACGTGATGTCATTTCAGTAGAGTAATAAACTTGTCTGGATCTATGACAATGTTGTTATTGACTCTTTTGACGTGATATAGAAATTAAATTAAATAAACCTTTTGTACTGTCGTAATTACTAAATCCTTTAAATCTCTCTACAGATATGCTAACATCAAATATAAGATGTAATAAGCGTATAAGAATTTCGACGTAACTGCATGTAGAACGCATGGCAGTCAGAGCGCGGGTTCAAATACCGATGCGTTAAAAGTTTTTACACGTTTTCTAAATGTCTTTTTTATTTAATTTTACTATAATAAAACTTGGAACACAAATTAAATTATTTACGACATCTTTGGCTCGTTGGATAGAAATGTGTGGAATCTTTCCCTATGAATCTGAGATATTGCGTGGTGAGTGGTGTAACTAAACGCCTCGATTTGTCAGCTTTATACTAAGATGAATAATATTTAAAAGAAGGAAAAATTAACGATTGAATGCAATATTTATAGAACTAATTATTAGAACAATTATATTTAGGCGCAGTTTCTGTGATACAATCTCAAATTACTGTTTCATCATGTTTAATCCAATACAAAAAAATATATGAGTCACCGTATATTTTTCTGCATTCTTGTAAGTACAGCTGTTATCAAGAAAGTGTTATTCATTTGTTTCTAGAAATAATACACGTGGTGAATTTCGACATAAAATAAATCATATCATTAAATCGTTTTCCAATAAATGGTTATTCACAGATGAAAATATTTTATGATAAATTATAAGTATGTATCTATAATCTAACTGACGTTTGTCGCAAAGTTATTTACTAATTAAGCGAGGTAGTGGAACCACCCCTCTTCTAAGTTGACAAACAATGAAATATCTCATAAAAAAAATGTAATAACAGAAACATCGGTTTGATTTTTGATTTAACCCAAATATATTTTATTAGTAAATTTATATTACAGACTTCACATCGCCGGTACAGTTAGTAAGATAAAGACTCGTTCCAGATATTTGGACATTGAATAAGCAATAGGATTCGTCTGAACATGAGAAGTGGTAAGCTTAATTAGTTTATATTTATCGGTAACCTCATCATTTTATATGTTACTTAAAAACTAAAAATAATGTTTATTTTTCTATTAGTAAACATATAATTTAATAATCACTAATCAATATGTATTACGATTATAAAACTGCCACATTGTTTACTTGAGTGGCACAAGGACTAATATAATAAATTATTTTGTTATCAAACGTGAAAAAAGTCACGTTTACTTTACGTCTTTTTGTATCTTTTCAAATTACGCTTAATAAATACAAAGGTTTTTTTCTATATGTTTGAATTTTTATATATACTAGTCGATACCTACAACTTTGTTTGTTTATTCCCGCCGTATCCCGTTCCCGTGGAAATTTCCTACATGCCATATGCCTCCAGTCACTCAGTACCGAGAAGATTTTTTATATTTACATAGATGTATTTTTTTTTATAGATAGCTTGTAAGCAAAATAGTCTATAAAATCTTGTAAATAACACTATTAAAGTGGCAGTTACCTTTGTTATTTTATTACAAACGATCAACAAATACATTAAATTTAATATTTGTTTTGTATGACAATTAAATTGATCTGAATATGACACATAATTTAATTTTCATTAACATATTTCCTATTGTTTTAAAATTGTCATGCATGTAATGTTATTGTATACTTTGTATAAATAAAGGCAGACATATAAAGATAGTGCTAGCTTCTTTCCTTTTTTTTAGGTGAGGGTTTCCTTTTATGGGTACGATTAGGGATTCGAACAGGGTATGTCGGACTCCAAGCCTAAAAGAAGCAGGTACAAAACTAACACCTTACGGTTCTCCTCCTAGAACACGACTTGAATACATAGGAAAGGAACACAGCTTGTGTCGTAATGACCGAACAGAAATATATAATCACACAGAAAAAGGCATACTTTCATCAGTTAAAATTAAAAAAAGATATATATTGTATTTCTATATTTCAGTTATACAAATAACAAACAGCTTACATTGTGTTAATCTGCAGTAACCTATTTAAATATTAGATATATTTTATAAGTAAATAATATGCTAGATAACTATGTTTTAAAATTACTGATAAGGAGTCAGTGGTTCAGCTTTGTTTTCCAAAGAATCTATCAATATCTTAAAATATAGCTTTGATAATTTGACATTTTTTTGTTTTTCAATTTCCTTAGTGTGCGAATAAAAAATATTAAAAAATATAATCAACTATTGGTATAATAATTTAAATACCATTTAGGTTCTTATTTTAATACCGAATTCAGAATGCGAATTCTGTTATTATTGTGTATGGTAGCAAATATAATTAACAAAAAAACAATAATAATATATTCATCATATTTTGTTATTTATCATATCAAGTGTCACTGCGCTGCAGAAGCAAAGGACTGCAGTTTATATATATATATATACGTTTTTATTTACTTTGATGACCTTTTCGTCATAAATTCCACGTAAATAAATAGGCGATAAGTAATACAACATTTAAGAAAGAAAACCAAAAGAAAACTTACTCATAATTTTTCAAATCTTCAGCTGTTATTATACTGCCAACTCTATTGAGATCTTCCAAGAAGTCGACAGCCAGGGTGCCATTATACAGTTCATCACCACCCTTTTCAGCTAGAAGTCTCAATGTATTGCAAAACGCTTCGCTAGGCTTCACTATTGTGCCTGGTTTGTGAAATTTATTCTTAGCGCTGTTGTAATACTTTTTCCTGTAAATATAAATATTTATAATAATTAAGTTTCGTCACTCAATGCGCAATGTATTATGTATTATATTCGAGTGAAAAGTGGAGAACGGAGTTCTCTCTGGCTACGTGGCTGGCTCTCTCTGGCTGCTATGCGGGTTTATTTTTCAATAAGAGTTATATTTCTTTTATAGTTTTTCTATACAAAAAATGTACTCCCAAAAGCTTTGCAGTCATTTTGTATAAAACTTATTCGTTCGTATAAGCTCATAGATTCAGTGTGAATGTTCAATTTGGTAATTCAAATTTAATATACGTTTGTTTGCTAAAAGATTCTAGGATGGATGAAAATTATATCGCGAACAGTGTCATATGCACTTTTTAAAACACTCTTTATAAAAAAACATTGGAAATTAAGATTAGAAACACGTGCTTTGTGCTCGTTACACGCAATCCTATTAATATTTGCATGGCTTCAATAACTAAGTATTAAATATTGTCAAGCGCAAAATATGGCTTGAGTTTCTTATTTAATCTTGTTATATTTTAAAAAATATAAAAATCACAAATGGAGCTCCCTATTCTTATCAATAACTCAAGTAGTTCACCTTAGGCTTATTAAATTATCTATATAAGTAATCTATTTTTTGTAGTTTTATAATTATATATTTCTTATTTAATCAAGGAGGCAAGTGATAATCGAACTATAATAATATTATAGTTTCAATTTTTTTATTCTAAGATATTATTAATCTATGATAGTTAAACTTTACTTTATTATGAATTGAATTAGTCAAAGCATAGACTATATATTACTACTGTACATTCTTTCCGCTTGGCATTCACAACAGAAGTCTAGTGTGACGTCAAAAGTGTTTTTATTCAAATAAATAGCTATGAATGATTACATAATTAAACGTGATAAAAATTGGGCCGATCGAAGATATACTTTTAAATATAATTTTTACTCAGCACCACGCTTTTTCTGCCGTATACTATGACAGGTACAGAGGACGTAATCTCAAGACACTCTTTTCTCCATTTACCGTCTTAATTAGACATGGGACGTATCCATCGGCACAAAGCGTGTAGCGCAACTCTATACAGATCAATGAAAATAATTTAAATATAATCAAATCCACAAACACAAAATATATTTTTTGAAATAAATATTAATTTCTAACATTAGCGTGCACAAAACCGCAGATAAACAGTAACGAAAATTAAAAATCAATGTAGTGAGTTCTATTACATTGATAAATGCCACCAGTATTATATTTTTTACGTATATCTTCCGTGTACAGACAGCGATCAGTTATTACGCAATCAAAGAATATTATGTAAGCTCAAAGCGATTTAAATAATACTGAAATAAATTTCCCTAAATAAGCTTCAAATCAGAATTATAATTTGGAATTCTTATTTTATTCTTTGGAATACACTTTTCTTTCTTATCAACATCTACCAGTAGTAATTATTGTAATAGGAACAGTAATATTATTAATTATTAAAATAAGACGTATCGATAAATCGATAACTCTGATAAAAATCAATAATTTTATCTATATTAGATTATTATTACGCAATATTAGAAGTCTTTTGTATAAACACGACGATGATAAAAATGCCTTTCAAAACAGGCTACTAAGTTGTTTACAAGGCAAATACCAAGAGTCGTTGGTCTCAGGAAATAGGCAAATTAATGACACGGAAAAAACCTTGGCATCTTTACTCTTTAAACGATAATAAAATAATATTAAAATTTTATTTTGAAAAATATTATAATATGGATAATTAAGGCCACCGTTGCGCAGTGGGACAGATATCTAGGAATTTTCAAATTCCCATTCGGAGGTATGATCACAATTTAATTATATTAATTTCTTCGCTCTTGTTAACAAGATAAAGCAGGGTTCCGCCACTCAATACGCTATGGCCTATATTCAGGTGGAAAGTGGAGAACGGAGTGTCTTCGCATTAAATCATCTCTGATAACCCTGCTATGCAGTAAATTTTGTTAACGGATGAGACAATGTTTATAATTGAGCAATATTTTAACATACAAAATTACCGTATTTATGCTGAAAGCTTTAAAGAAGCTTCCCAATTAGTCAAAAGAATACAACGTGGGCATTATATAACTTCAGTGATGCTTTGGTGGGGTGGTCGCTATGTAAGAGAGACTGAGCCATATTTTTGTAAAAAAGGTATCAAAACATCGGCACAAGTGTATCTAGATACCATTCTTGAGAACGTAGTTAAGCCCATTAACAACACCATGTTCAATAACCAAGAATGATCCTATTGGCTTGATCCACCCAATCTTGGTTAGAAACGAACGTACCGGATTTATCAGAGCTGAGAACTGGCCGTGATATAGTCCTGATATTAATCCACTGGATTATGATTTATGGTCAGTTTTACAGAGGATGACTTGCTCTAAACGCCATGATAATTTGGAGTCCCTAAAACAATCATACGATTGGCAGTGAATAATTTTCCCATAGAAAGAGTGCGTGATACTATTGATAACTGACCTCAATCTTTTAAAGACTGTATTGCAGCCAATGGACACCACTTCGAATAAGCTTTACATATTTTTAATGGTTTTAAATTAATCTATTAAACTACCATACTGTAATAGTAATAAATGTTACGTATAATAAAAAAAACGTTTTTTTGTTTATGGCAAGACTAAGATAGTATACATTAGACATCATGTATTTAGCGACGCAGTTTCAACCAGTTTCACATATTGGCGCAATATGCTGTATAACTTATCATTCGTATAAGTAAAAGTCCTACTTGAAAAGTCCTACTTGAAAAGTCCTACTTCGAGTCTATTTAGACAACGTGAGACGTGTACCAATCAGCAGTAAAGTGTCCATACTACACGATACCCATCGGCGTACCTTTTGCAAATCATAATAAATAAATAAATTAGTAAAATATATAATTATTTGATAATCTAACACAAATCTATTTCAATTGATAGAAGACTATTCAAATTTCGACGTAAAATGCATTATTGAATTACATTGTATTCATAGAATTTTTTATATATTTTTTAAAGTCGGCCCAGCTCTATAAAAGCTTCAGTCTCCGCCACTGGTACCTATGTACTTTCTACCAGCAGTAGTAGTAGTAGAAAGTTGAAATGAGCCGAAAATAAGAAACGGAGTGATTTGCCACTAGATAGATTAATCTAAACTAAGTATATATTTGCAAAACACAAAGCATGCCATAATTTCCTAATAGTAGAATTAGATAGATTAATCAAATAAATCATGATCATTCCTGTACTTCAAACTCACGCCACTCCGTAACACTTCACGGCACGTTGTTTGCCATTTTCCTCCTGAACGTGTGCTAAGTATGAAACATAAACATTGTCTTAGCAGAGGGAAGACACAAAAATAATTTAAATATAACCATTCCCCCGAAGAGGGATTGAACCCACACATTCGCCTTTACAGTTCGACGTTATCCCATTGCCCCGTGATGGCCACGTTCACTACGTCTATTATAACATTAATAAATAATAGGCACAGTCAACGGCCTCATTGCCTATAACCTTACCGCAAATGTGGATCATTCTTGATAAACGATGCACTCTCGAAACCATCGTAAAGAGCTTTCGATATCGGATATCCATATTTACAAAACTCCAAAGTAGGCTTGATTAGCATACTCCAGGGCAGCTTTCCCCATCTCTGGTGCGCGACCCACATCCCTCGAACTTCACCAGGTACACCGACTGCTAGAGGGCCTGGTTACAAAATAATTAACTTTAAATCAGAATAAACTTTTTGTTAGAATTTTAAAATTATCATAATAATTCATGTGGGTGCTCCACGATATTAGAACAGCAACATTAATCAATCATTGTATTCTTATACTAAGATATTATTTTACTTTTTAGTTTGATTATCTATAAAATCATGATTTTCGGTTTTTTTAATTAATTCTTATGCAAGCAAAGCACTCCGTTCTCCTCTAATATGGTCCTTATTATATAATAAGTAGAAGTAATAATTGAAATTCAATCATATATAAATATATAATTCACTATATTTTTACTTTTTAACTTTCACAAACTAGTCAAGTACTTCATCAAAATAGTATCTATTATAAATAAATCTAAAAACACTATGTATTAGAACGTTATTTACGTTAACACAACCGTCAATATTTGTATCAAGTATAAACACATTTCGTAACGTATGTATTCTATCGAACCAGAATAAGTGAAAGCTTAGGAGAAATTTCGCACGAAAGTATTGAAAATTTATACTCGCAACAAAGCTTTTAAGCTCAGTCGAGATACTTTTAATGCCAAGTGATTAACAGTCTTTATTGCTTATAATTTTTTTATTGATAAACATTATGATTTTATTTTATTCACTTTCCCATATATTATTATGGCAGAAAGTAAAAAAATATAAATATATAATGTACAATCGTGATTTATATCTTTCTTTTAAAAATACTAAATTTATTACATGTAGTTATGAGTTCCTATACAAAATTCAAAGTCTGTATAATATATAAATAAGTCCCTGTGGTCCTATATTTATAAGTTTTGGATAATAAATATGTGATGAGCTATAGCATTTAAGATTAATGATGACTTAGTCGTAGCTGTTTCTTAAAATTTAAAATTAATTGCAAAATATGTCAATTTTCATAAATATAATATTTATATATAAATTGTATAGTTTACCTATAACATATACCTTTACCTATAACAATTATTTAACCTACATTAGGGTCATCGCACTGAAACAATAAAAACGTCATTGTTTCACAATGTTTTATTGAAAAACAACGGTCAGGCATATTTGAACAATTGTTTATAACAAATATGAATTTAATTTGTTTATAATAATGATGATCTACATAGATTAGGACTAGATAAGATATATTAACCTCCTTTATTTAAAATTACAATAAATATTTGGTACCTAAACGTGTCAGACACGTTGTTCAAACAAAAAAATATATGACAAATGTGATAGAAAAAGTCAATAAGTATTACTCGAAAAAAAATGAAGATAGTATTATTATTAAATATGTATTTATATTAAATTCTGTATCATTTCTGTTCTAGACATTGTTTATTAAGTTCAACATCAGGTAGATCTAGTTATTTGGTTAATTTGCTATTTACTTGCGAGTCGCTGGCAACTTCGCGCCGTCTTTAGCTGTTTCGTATTTTTTAATTACTTTTTAGTAAAACAATGAAATTCATGGAAAAAAATTAAAAATGGGAAGGGAAGTTAGGATTAGGGAGGGGAAATTTTAAAAATGGATATCAAATTTCATCACAATCGCTCCAGTGGTTTGGCCGTGATATACCGACATACAGACAGAGCTGCTTTCGCATTTATAATATTAGTATGGATTACTTCAATTGTCTATATGTTGGCATTGAAACTGACTTAAAATTATAATGAATTTCTTCATAGTGGTAATTTTTTTGTGTCTTAAGTCTACTATAATAGGCTATTGTCATATTTTTATTTGCATTTGCATTTTTACTTTACGCTTTTCTATCTCGGCAAAAAGTGACGCATTTTCCGCATTTCTTTCGAATTTGAGACGTTGCATAATTTGAATTAAACTTCTCTTTTTTGGGCTTAACTATATTTCTCATACTGGAGAGAAAAAATTAAAACAATACAAATATAACCATTCTCTAAAGTGTAAATCGAACCCACAACCATAACGTTTACTTTCAGACTTGACACAGTGTCACGATGGCCGCAAAGTACAATATTTTTTTATTTGTTAACGAAAACTGCACATTTTTTACTAATACGGCATTGATTTATTTTGTAATAGTTTAGCTAGACTACCATGGTTCTTCATCAGCTAGTTGCGTTACTTGAATTTTTAGGTCTTAATGGCAAATGCGCGTCACGTTGACGCATCTTTGCGACGGTGACATTTGGTTCTTTGTTATAGTTTAGCTGGGCTTATATAGTTTTTCATCAGAGATTCCAGATCTTTAATTTTGAAGAAGAATGTGCTATTTCCTTACTTCTTATAGTTTAGCTGGTCCATTATGGTGCTACATTAGGTGGTCCACTCTTCAATATCAATTATACCTGTCCTGACCAGGCTTAAAAAGTAAACAACAAAAAAGTTTCATTCAGATCGGCTCAGTAACTACGAAGATATGCGCGTACAAACAGAGGAAGATACAGGCAAAAATTTAAAAATATTAAAGATTAGTATTCTGTTACTGTTTTTATATCGCCCTAAATTTCTTTTTCGTAAATATATTCAATGTACGAACACAAGTTTATTACGGTTTTATTATAGTATGTATTGAATTATATTTGTCTATGTTTTTTCGATATATTTACACTATTTGTAACCAAGTGGTTTTACTAGTATATAGGCTCCAACTGCCAATAAAAGAAGAGGAATTCCTTTAATATACTTATTAATTGTCAAAGGTATATCTTATCTTTCTTTAAAAAGAAAAAAAGACATTTGTATGTACTAAATACCAACTGGTGATCGAACCCACAACCAATTGCGGTCGCAGTAAGATGCTGCCACACTGCGCCACGACGGTATAAAACATTAAACCACGATCTGAATTGGCAACAGACAAAGCAAATGTTAACCGACATAATTATAATATTAGATCGGCATGCCCTAAATTCTTAGAAACGGTTAGTATTTAAGCGAAACAAATTTATCCGATAGAATGTTCAGAATCTGGTTTCGTACCCATTTTCTAAATGCCAGTATTCGGAAAATGGGTAAGTATGTGTCGCGTAAAATAAGCGTTGCCTTTGCAACAGGTATGGATATACGAGTATATATACATAGTAGTGCGTGTAATATTTGCATACATTATTTAAAAAAATAACATTAGTATTCCTCACTTCTTCCCAATAAAAAAAATATTCTGAATATCAAACCGTCCATATTTTTTGTTAAAGCGGACCATAAGTTTTTCCTTCACGTAATAATATAGGTATAGATATACAAAAACCCGCGTTAGTGAGAACAGTATATGAACAAAATTGGCATCGCAATAAACTAGAAAAAAAAGGTTATCGATACCTGTATCTCAAAAGCAATACAATTGAACTTTATGTAATTTAATATTTTGTTTCAACTTCATACATTATTATTACGTTGTATGTTTGAAATGAATACCAAGAAAGGAATATAATATTAATGATCTGTCTATCTATCTAATAATAATACAGTAAAAAGTGTCTGTACGTTGAATATACGAGTATATACGAAAAAGCAATTGTGGGGCATTCCGCATTTAAAATCAGTAATATAATAGATTAAAATGTATGCCCGTTTGTACAAACACACACAAATGAGCACATCTTCGTAGTTACTGGGTCGATTTAAATGAAACTTTTTTTGTTGTATACCTATTAAGCCTGATCAGGGCTTAGTGTATAATTGATTTCGAAGAATGGAACGTCTGACGTAGAATCATAATAGACCAGCAAACTATACAAAAAATACGTAAAATCCGCCTTAAAACAATTTGTCCAGCGTGATGCACCCTCTCTGTCAACATATAAAAATTAATGATCCCGTGCAACTGAAGAAGAATCACAATATAAGAAATAACCAAAATAAGTAAAAAATATTCAGTATGGAGGCTGCCCACCATACTTTAACGATTTGTACCGCTTACGGGTAGTCAGAGAGAGCCTAGTGTCAAGAAACTCCATTCTCCACATTCCGCCCGATATGGAGACTTTTTGAACGTTGTTTTTAAAATGCAATCTTAACAACTAACATCTTATTTTATATATTCAATCTTGTTAGATCTTAATTTTTTTCTTCATCTTATTGATAGGTTAAAATAATGATGGAAAAATATGTCAAAAAACATATTAACTATTCCTTTCGATTAGGCAAGTAATCGATGGAATCCCCCTTAAATACCATATTTATACAATAAATTAATCTTCCACATCGATGTCTATTACATCTATTATAAAAGCTGCTTATTCCTACATACTTTAGAACTCTTGTTATTTTGCAACAATTACTTTCTGATAGTAATTAACAAGTTAAAGTTCATAATTTTCTAATTTGGTACAGCGTCAGATTGTGAACGCTATTGGTTGTGGATTTGATCCTCAACATGCAATGTTTCGATTTCAGGCTGAAAGTGGAGAGTGGAATGTGAAAATGTTTTTTACCTTTCAAGTTAAGCTTTGTCGTAATTTCCATGAAACATATCTTCCAAGCTGCAGCAGCTGGGGCTTTCTCTCTTGCTATTACCGTATACGCTTTTTCTTCTTCTTTGATATAAACAGTCATGAAGAATCCTCCACCTAAGCCCATGCTTTGCTGGTTGAGAAGGCCGTTGCAGAACATGGCCGCGATGGTTGCATCCACTGCTGATCCATTTATTGATAGAATATGCCTAAAATAAAAAGTTTTATAAACAAATTTTGTATTGTAATGTAATATTATAACTATAAATATTCAAATTTAAATATTTAAAATATTAACATTTTATAACATTTTCTCAATTAATAGAATTTTACATTAAGCATTTAATAATATTTAAAATTGCCCAAGTGTCGAAGTTTCATGACACAAAGTACTCTCTGCCTCCTTGCTATGCGGGGTCTTTGAAAATATGACACAGTACCAACTTATGACAAAATACTGTCAAATCTTATTAAGCCGACTGTATTTTTTATCATCTCATCATACCAGTGGAAATAGCAGACTAAGGAAATAAACTGATTTATATTTAAAGCTTCAAGGTGAGCGTAATCACATGTGACTAGCTCACGTTTCTAGCTGTGTGAGTCCGTGTGGTGTAAATAGTTTTCCATTTTATACACATTTTATTTTCATATGTCTGTCTCCTATAATAACTACCCTCTAGATTTAGAAAACGTATAATATTTTAAACGCAGCGGGACTTAAACCCGCGCCTCTTTAAAACCGTTCTAAACGGGTTCTAATCCCACTGCGTTCAAATCTTTCTACGTTTTACTAAATATGTGTGTTTTCAGTTTCCTAAGTGTGCGAATAACACTTAAAAAAATTTAAAATTACCTTCTAGATTTGATATATTTTAATAGAGCTTACGTGCGAGGTGGACGATATCAACATTCCATTTTGCGCAGTAGCAACAGGCCAAGATAATATATTACAAATACATAAATAACAAAAGAACAACCTTATCATAAACAATTTTTTGTATTGTAAGTTTATTTGTTTTATAGCTTCACGCTTTTCCCGCACAAAGTAATAGTCCGAGAGAGAGAACAATTAATCAATATTGCGAATTGATAAATAATTTTATTCTGATTGATTAATAATTTATATGGGATCGAACCCACGACCAATCGCGTTTACGGATAGACGCTGTCCCATGCCATGACGGCATCAACTACAACTCAATTTGTAATGTTCATTTGCAAATATATTTATTTTCGTAAATATTTACTTCAGCATAAGTTATGTCTGCGATAGCATTGACGTATTTTTAATGTTTGCAAACAAAAGCGATAACGATATTTACATACAATCAAACATTAACACGATAAAGCTATAATCATACACTTTGTATGTCTCTTCTTATAACTTTATTAAAAATGAAGAACTTTTTAATGTCTTTTTTTAGTATACATTTATTTTTAAATGATTTCTATTTACAACTTCAGCTTCATGCTTTGCCCGTAGTAATGTAGTCAGAGAGAACACTGCGGTGTCCACTTTCCGCCCGATATCGGGACATTGTGTAGTGAATGGCGCAACTCAACGCCGACCTTTGCTTTTGGTACCAAAGCGGAAAACAAAATTATTAATAAATATACAAGTCACGTTTACACCCAGTCTATTTAGGTAGGTTTGTAACGGTAGGTGGTACGAATATCGCTGTTATAGGTTTAAATAAACACACAAAATTGGTGGAATTAAGATACAAAAGTGAGACACTACCATGCTGGTATATCTTATACTACCATGCTAATATACCTTACTCGACAATTCCTAATTAGGACAGTGTATGGACCAGCAAATATTCTATTTCTAAAATGTAAACTATTTAAATCCTTTTAAAAAACAGAACACTTATTTTTGGGGTTACTTTACAGTGTTGTATCGTATTTCAAATAAAATGCACTTAATAATATTTTCTTATATCAAAGTATAATTTAATCTTACAATGAAATATTGAAATAGTAATAGTATTGATATAGCTATAATTTTAAAATATAATATGCTTCTTAATAGATACAGGTTGTTCAGTAAATATTTACTTATTTATAATTTATTTATAACGAAAAATTGAAGTAAGTAAATTCAGACTTTAAGAGTTGCTCCGAAAAAAATGTTTATTAAAGGAAAGAGATCTATCACGCTGATATATTACCCATATCACTATTTATATACGACAAAGAATAGTACTCAGCTCATAACTACTCATGTCCTAAGAGTATATGATATTATTTACATTTTTATAAGTAATTATTAATTAATGCTAAATATGCATTGAATTACCCACCACCAGCAATAGACACCACCATTTGTGCAATTATATTGGCGACTAACAAAATTGTAATGTACCCACTAATCTACTATCTAGTAATTATTTCCGTTATAGTTTCTTTTTCTATAGAGATTAAGAACGTTCTAAGAAATAATATTGAATGCCTAACATTTAAAGAATCATATTATATGATAAAGTATTAATAAAGAGATATGGTGCAGTGCTTAAAGAGAAATAATGTTTTTATTAGACTGTCAAAGAAAAAATTCAAATCGAATTGTTGAGCAAGGTCGTTAGTGACTCAGTCGCAGTTCACCTCGCTTCAAGGTTGCTTTTGTGTGTAAACATTATTATAAGCAGCCCACACGCTAGCAACTCGCCAAATTCTTATACTTTTTGTAAATAAACAATGAAATACAAACATTGATTAAATTAACTTTATTCATCTTAAATGATTACAGTCATTAACGTACCACGAAAAGATACACCATAATAACTACCTAGAAGTTAATAACACAGCGACATTGAGCTTTACAACAAGCCCAGTAGAGTTGAGATCAGTCATTGGAACGGTGTTCTTCAAAACAAATAGCCATCGGCATACACCGGTGGCATCACCAAGCGCGCCGGCTGCCCCACCGTGTTCTCGTATTGTAGTGTGCAAAGTAAGAACTCTGCGTCAGCAAAAACCTTCTCGGCTGTTCCACTGATCTCAGCGACGAGCGACCCGTGCTTTCTTCGGGTATTCGCCATAACGTCCTCCGTTCCGTCGGCAAAAATTCAATATTCCGTTTACACGCCATAGTCGTCTTTTATGCATAAGCCAGCTTAATGTTTGTTAGCGCCTTTCTTGTTATTTTCTGTATTCGCAAGCTTAGTAACGATCTTTCTGGAATGGCCGGACGGATCGAAGTGGTTAGTGTGCTCGCTTACTTCTTTTTTGGTGCGTTGTTTGCCGCTGTGACTGGAGAAAATGTGCTTCTCGTGGTCAAAGTTGTAGTGGTCGTACTCATCGAAGAACGCTTCAGACATATTTCTGAATAGTAAATCTCACAAAGAATATTATTTAAAAAATATCGCGGTGACTCTGTCACTGTAGAATTTGTTTCACAAATGTTCGGTGGAGGGCTTTGCGAGCTGTTTATATAGACGGAGCCCGACACGTCAGTGACCGCATGCGCGTCGATAAAATTCTCGGAGCATGATTGGCTAGAAGTACAGCTCCGACCCGGTTATTAAGTATGTTGTAGAATAATAAATTTATACGTGTGTGGGTAAGCGAGCTAGTGATAACATCACGAAATGTGTGAGACCATCTTGAAATAATGATAAAGTTTTTAACCAAATGGATTATTCATTGACTAGAATGATATCGATATGTATTCAATCTTCACGTCTCTTAAATTGTAAAATTTAAACTTTTACATAGCTAGACATTAAACTTTAATCAGCGGAACTTAAGTTTTTACACTATTCTTTTTGTATAGCAAACGGTAGAAATATCAATATTTCATACATTGCATATTCATCAACAGACAAAAAAGGATTGAGACAGATACAGCAATCTTTATTAATTTTACCTATATAATGGCATAATTTATGAATATAGCAACATTATAATATTTTGCTTCAGTGTGTGTGTTGTATTATTGTACGAAAGTTACATATTAATTTGTATTGTAAAAACGCATTATACAAAGAAAAATAATACGTCTTGATAAGTGTTAGGTTGTTACAAATGATATTACTGATTTAAAAAGAAGATAATAACTCACACCTCTTTCGTTCAATTAGATTTGTAATGATAATTATGACACGACAATATATTACACGTTTCATAATTTTTTTATCCCTTGTAATGAATATTTAAAATATTTAAAAAGAGATAGATGTCAAAAGTTTTCTAATTAAGTATCTAATATCTATATTAAGACTTCAGAGCTGCCAAATATAAAAGTTCAACAACTTCAACTACAATTATCTGTCAAGCACTTTTTGTGCCGTGTACATTTTTTGTAACTGAATACTAGTATTAGACACAGGATGAAATACATTTTAAATATTTTCATCCATTTTAAATAAGTAATAAAAATATGTGTTTTAGCGGTCCCTGGTTAACGTTAAAATTATATTTAGTTCCGCCATCCGCCATCTATTGAAGTATGTCGCAAGTAGTGAAGTGGCAATATACAGATATCTTTAGAATTTTAAAGCTTCCTCTACTTCCACAAGATGCCTCTTCATGGTTGAATATACCAATTATGGTAAATGATATAGTAATAACATTATAAATACTATCAGTACATCAACCAAATGAACATATAAAGTTTCATTTCAATTTAAATGTGTTATTCAGCGTAAAAATAGCGTTTCTATTTCCTACACGCCATGCTTAAATAGCGGATCCTTTGTAATTATAATATACTTACATATAATGAAATAAATCGAACGAAAGTTTCAACTTTCGGCATTTGGTTTCTTTTGGCAATATAGCTATTCTGATTATTCTTGATAAACTATATTAAGACAACAGACATCTTATTCTCCGTTTTCCGTCTAAATTCGAGATAATACGTATTGAGTAGTGGAAAGTTGTCCGAGCCGCGCTTTAACAGAGCGGGGAAACGAAAATAATTTACCCGAGTGTATCCGTCCCACAACTATCGTCTTTATACTCAGACCCACTTCGCCACGCATTTATCTCGCGATTTATCTTTATACCAAAGATTTAATGAATACAATTATATAAATCATTATCGGAATCTTACATACCTGCCGATTTCTGAGCAATGAGGAGCATCTGTGCACACTGCAGCCCTTTTGAAGGCATGAAGCCATGATGGAGAAGGTGGAAGAGGTTCTATAGGATCCAAAGGCTCTGACAATTTCCAAGAATTGTAGTCAGCACTGCCGATTAGATAGCCACTTAAGGCTGACACTGATACCAGTATAATGAGCCCAGTTATTAGTAGTTTCGTTTTTAATTTGTAAGGCCTGCAACGAAGAAAATTAGAATAAATAAAAATACTCTCATCTCTTATCATCACCTCATTTAGCTAGAATATCTGGAAATGTCATTACTTTTCCCATTAGATTTTAATGAACGTGTTAATAATGTGATTTTAACAATAGATCTATGTAAATTTTCGTTTAAGTCCAAATATTTGCTTATGTATAACATTTAAAGTAAATAAAGCGTTTAAATATCTCGAAATTCTTATACGCTTATTACAACATATATTTGTAATTTATGCTGCCCTAAGATTATTCTACGAGCAATCGCTTGGCAAGAGAGAATGCTATTTATTAAATATATATTTTTTAAACATTTTTTAAAGTGAAAACCGTACAAGAAGCGCGGGTTCAAATCTAGCGGCGTTCAAATTTTTATTCGTTTTCTAAATATGTCTTTTCAATTTCCTTAGTGTGCGAATAACACTTAAAAATATATTTAAAAAATATATGTTTAAATATATTTACTTCTACTATACTTAGCGAGAAAGGAAACTTCTGAGAATAAAATCGCGTTTTAAAACGTCTGAAATCACGCATGTATGTGTATAGATGTTTTTTATATTATATAAGTATTTTCTTATTTATAACATTATAAGTTTACAAACTTTACTATAATTTAAAAGTGACGCGATATAATGAATGTATTTCACTTTACATTTCTTTTTATATCTCTTATACTTTGCATGGAAAACAGAGAGAATCTAAACACTCTAGGTTGAGTAGCGGAGGCCAATACCTCGTTTTTAGTCAGAAAAATATGAATTAGCATTCATTTAAATGCCCTATTAGTAGTAAGCTTTACCCTTAATCTTAATTACAAAATTAAATAACACTACAAGTAACTGCTTAATTTTTACTTAATATACTTTCGTCTTGATACACTGTCAAGCTATAATATATTTTAAGAATATTTTCTATCTATATTTATATTCACTGTTTATATGCAGGTTTTAGTATTAAATAATAGCAGTGATTCATTTAACTTTACAATTTATTCGGCCACAGCTTACTTACTTTGACGGATATTCACTATCATCATTACTGAAATTTCCTTGTAAAATGGCGAACCTGTTTATAGGCGATACTAATCGTATCGTGTCCATCGGTATGTCATCGACATGGGTGCTAATAAAGTGACGCCGGTGAAGACCAGCTCTTAAAGAATCCATCTTTCTTATCTTATCACTACACAGACTGACAGTTCAAATAGAACACAATAACAACATAACCTAGAATCTTCAAACTAATGCCATTTTAAGTCAATATCTGTCGGCACGGAACTAGATATCTCAAGGCCACCGGAAACTAACTTACTGTAAAATTTTAACAGCGGATATTGACAAATACATGAGTGCAGGGTGTATGCAGTGAACTTGCTTGCGGGTATGAGAAAATCGATACGATAAACAGCTGTTCATGCCCGTCACCCACAATCGCATTTTCGTTTAGAAAAAACAGATGGCGCTATAATATTAAATACTGTTTCTTTATAAAAATATATAAACAAGGATGAAAATGAAAAAGATATTTGTTTTAAAATTTGATTGTCGTAACAATATATAAACGCCGGTATAATTTTTTTCTTTTAGTTCCCGAACAAAATTTTGCTAAGTTAATATTTACAGGCGTAAAGGAAATTTATGAGGTAAAATAAACAATGTAGCGCTTTCCTTATATAATTATCTTTTTGATTGAACAATAAATATATTTAAGACTAGTGCTCATAGTACCACCAAACTACGTACGATAGGTCTTTTTAAATTCAGTAGGACGGCTTTTATATACATTTTCATATTTATATGCGTTTTGCGACTTAGATTTTGTATAATAATAATAAACTAAATAATAAACTAATAAACTTAAGTACCTAATATTTTTTTGAGCATACCTACATAATAAAAAATAAATAGGAGTCGAATAACCTCGTAATATTTATATTAAATGGAATAAAAAAATAGAGAGATATTTGTGTGAAATGAAAAATAAACATATTTTCTGTTCTTTCAGGCTTTGAAATTGAATTTGATAAATAAAAAAGTAAATGGCATTTTTTTATCAATGTGTGAAGTGTGATGATTCAAATAAAAGGCAAAAAAAAGGAATATTTATTACTATGGTTTTAGGAGACCCCTTTGTTTTCCTTAACTGTTACAAATATGAAATAAACATTAATAATTTTACACATTATTTTTAGTAGAAGTGGTGTTCAGTGAATGCCGTCCTTAATAAAATACTTTTATAATTGCAATACGTCTGTAAATTACTTTATTTTAAATAGGTGGGTATTTAAGATATTTGCTTTTCCTAATGAGGTCGTTGGTTTTCGCGGTTGTCTTCCTGTGACCATGGACTACTGTAAAGTGTTCGAAACGTGGGGTATGCTAAAATGTATTTTCGAATACCAAAATATACACTTTTAATCCGGTTAGAATAGTTTCATATTAAAGTTACTTAGTATTTTTTGCGCAAAATATGTAAAACTTCTTAGATTAAAGCAAAGCAAATGTATTAGTGAGTGTTTATCAAGTTCATATATCTAGTTTTATTATTTAGATTATATATTTAACTTTTACTGATATTTTAAAGGTAAGGTAGTCAAAGCTCCTTATTCGCGCTTCCTTTATTCGCAGATCAAAAAAATACGACCCAATTCCAATACTCGCTGCTCAAGATTTCTTTATTCGCGGATCTAATCGGTACATCGATACAGGCATATTAATAAAAAAGGATTCCAACAGGTATAATATAACCCGAATATTCTTTATAAACGCGTCCTTCAATGGACTAATAAAAAAGTAAAATAGACCATATTATTATGCTTAAAGTATGTGTCTAAAGAATGGCAAATGACCTTTGTAATTTCTTTATGTAAATTGATGTGTTTATGCAACGAAGTCTTATTTTTAAGAGGCAAAGTGCTAATGCTAATGTTAATGTTAGTCTGAATTAAAGGAGCTTTTAAAAACTGCCAAGCAAGAAAACAAATAAAGATTGCATTCCATTGCCTAAGCCTGAAGTTAATAAATAAACTTAAATTTAATTATTTTTTTATATATGTAATTGTTTTTATTATTTTGTCACCTAAGAACGTAGTTCCTATAATTCCATATAAATTACCATTTCATGTTTCCATGGTCTGCTTTCTGTATTCGCGGTACTTTTACGGAACGTATACCCCGCTTTTTACAACGATTTTTTATCTCTGTGCATCTTCTTCATTCAGCGGATAGGCCTACCTGGTTAGCTGAAAATACGCTGAGCAAAAAATGCTCAATGTAAATTTTTCTGCTATTCAGATTGGAACTCACTACCATTTTTAACATTTTTTTTCGCTTTCACTTAGGAAATTGTCAAACATTTTTACAAAACATATGCGTTCAACGCATGGCTTGGCCGTCAGAGCGCTTGGACGGTTTCCAAGAGACGCGGGTTCGTATCTCGCTGTGATAAAATTTATATACGTTTTCTAAAAATATATTTCACTACCATTGAATATAATTTCTTCTTAAATAAGTCACGACGTTGTCAGCATGAAAAATAATATGTATTATGCTGAGATTTCTTTGTTTTGTTATAGTATGAATGAATAATGGTAAAACATTTTATAAAAGATAGACTTTTATGGAAGCTAACAATATGTGTAAAAAACAAGACTGTCACTTTATTATTTTTTACTCATTGCTCTTCATAGCGTAAAAATTATCTTAATATTACCTATATTTATAGTCATCGTATATCAAAGTCATGTGATTAATATACAAGGCCGTTTCTTAGGAAAAATTGTGAACATTCGCTTTAAATACAGCATGGAACCTATAAGGAAAATCAAAATATATGGACTTATCAGATATAACCCCGATCATGTTTGAAAATTTGTAATGTCGGAATCAAAAAAAGATTTTTGAAAATTACGGAATTTATAAATAAAAAAAAATTGTTATAAATCGTAGAAATATATACTTTTAAAAACAATGATAAAAATAGCATGATGGCAACAAGTTCATTGACAAAAACACTTAAAATATTATATTTTGTTGCACATAATATGTTATGTAATATAAAATATTATAATTAGTAGTATGTAGGTATATAAGATGTTTTAGGGTTTTTCATTATTTTGCTATTTCCGTAAATAGCAAACAAGTGTGAACAAAAGTTGTTCTTGACGTTAGCAAATAGCTTGGTCCTATGGTACACGATTAACGAACATTCCAGAAGTTCTAGTTTTCATTTTGATAGTCGCTTATATTATTTTATTCATTTTGACAGGCTAGAATCTGTATATTTTTTGCAATTATATGACAGAACCTCTAAGGGCGATAATGCCGCTATTAATTCGTAAAACCCTGGAGGTGTAATTTTACCGGTTTTTTTATACTGTAAGTGGATTTCCTTTACAATAATGTCCGCCTCTACCTTATCTAAACCTTGGCTAATCATATCTCGCCTTCTGATTTATATTCAATTAAGAGTAAGTTATTACCTTGAACTATATATATATATATATATATATATATTACGAGTATATATAGTTATATACACCAAATATTTTTCTGGCTAACAACGCGTTACCTTAGCGATGTGTATGTCACTTTATACAGAAGTACCTAAATATAAATCAAACATATGATAGATTGTGTAATATTAAATATATATTTTATTGATTTAACGTATTATCATAAAAAATATTGGCTTTATGCACACTACAAGCTATATGTTTGTCAAATATCACGCCCATTCCCAGTAGTCTCACCGTAAGTAACCGTCGTAGTCTTTACGTAAAGTTGAAGATTACTATTTTAGCTACCCACTTTCTTCCGCATACTAATGTCGACACACTGCGTTGTCCACTTTCCGCCTGAATTAGATATTACAGGTTGAGTGGCGGAAGGCAATGTCCCGCTTTGCCTTACCATAGCGAAGGAATGAAAATAATTTAAATATTATTATTCCTCTGAGTGGAAATCGAACCCACAACCAATAGCGTTTACAGTCAGACGTTCTCCTACTTCGTCACGACGGCTTAAATTTTCCTTAAATGTAATATTAAAATAATATAATCGAGTTACGTTTAATCCGTAAAAAGTTATACCAAGTATATACTTAAAATGAGATAGTACCACGTGGCTATTTAGTATTCTGTATTGATTCATGTTAAACACAATAAGACGATCCCATAGGTAAGATATAATGCAGGACTACTATAGTATACTTCTATAGTATACTTCTATAGTATACTTCTATAGTATAGCGTAAAATACATACGAGTATATATATATATAGTTGCTATTATAAATATTGTTTGTAAAACAGTTTAAAAATAATAAGATCTTTGTTTTTTTTTAACTTTTGTTAAAGTGTTAAAGTCGCACACTAAGGAAATTCAAAAAGACATTTAGAAAACGTAAAAAATGTCAAAGTTGCTGAATGTAGAACGCATGGCTTAGCGGTCAGAGCGCTTAAACGGTTTTCAAGAGGCGCGGGTTCAAATCCCGCTGTGTTGAAATTTTTATACGATTTTTGTTAAAGCGCGAGCTCCTTATTTCTTTTAGTGTAGCTGGTCTATTATAGTTCGTCACCAGCTGTTCTGGTAGTTATCTTTGAAATCATAATAAATACCCTAAGTCCTGCCCAGGCTTAAAAGCTATAACAACAAAAAAAAAATCGTTTAAATCCTGGACGGATTGTATGTTTCACATGGATGGTATTTCCGAAGATGCGATCGTACAAACATTTTGTTTTTATTGTTTTAATATATTACAAATTGGTGTTACCTTAGATTTTATCTAAAAAAGATCCTTGAATATAGAAATAATTAAAAAATATTGTTTTTTAATTATTTCTATAAATTCAATAAAATGGGCAAAAAGCAACTAGTAGTAGTTCGTAGTAATAGTAATCTATCGGTATTATTTAGATAATTCTTGAGTTTGAACAGCCTATATGTAAAATTCAAGATTTATCACAAAAACAATATTTACAGAATTAAACAGGTATTTCACGTTTTCGATGTCAAGAGTTGTCAAGAGTTGTTTTTGTTGTAGTACAAATTGTTCAAGAAGTACCGTAGTATCTTAGTAATTATATTTTATAATTTTCTTTGAAATTCTTTATTTTTTATCTTGTCATTTAATTTGTAAGTTACTATTTTCATTTATTATCTCTACGCATATTTAAAACTTTATTGTAATACTACAATATGGATGGATGGACGATATGGACGCATATTTTACTATAGATTATTTCACTATAATAAAATAATTTAATTAGTGATTATTAATTAATTATGTTAATACTTCGTTTCACGGTATATATATATATTGATAAATGGAAAAGCAGCATTACGCTTTTTGCCGCATTGCTGGGTAGTCAGTGTAAAGCCACTCCGTTCTCTGTTATTTTTAAAAATACTCAAATTTTATGAAGAAGAAATCATAAATTAAATACTAAATAAAAATAAAATATATTACAATAAAATGTATACTAATACTTTATACAAACATGAGACTTATATGTTCTTTTAGAAAGTTTCATTTTACAAAGAGTAAGTAGTACCTGTCTCCATTGCTATCTGAGTCCGGTACGCGGATAAGGACGTGCCGGTTTTTTCTTTTGACGTTCGGTCTATCCGGACTCTTTAACGAGCTCGCCTTCAGTAGTGTTCGATCGCACATCACTCAGGCTCACAACACTAGCACTACAAGAACTACGCGACACCTTCGCAAGAGGAAGTCGGTTATAACTGTGCTCTATAATGGTCGTCAACAAATATACTCAAACGGCCTCGGACGTCATTGAAAAAAAGGTCTGTTCATGATGTGATATATTTTTTCTTTAAACTTTTTGATATTTTGACTTTAAACATATAATTTTTGTGTTTTTTAAAGAACTGACGTATTCTTTTAATTCTTTTTTATAATAGCGTTTAGCATCTACAATGAGGCAATCATATAGGTGTTTTATTAATTTTCAAATCAAGGACTCACACACACAACACAGTTTACGAATCATCTTTATCGTCTAATGTTCATTTGTATATAATTATACTGTATAGGTACATAAGCATTTATATGTAGGTATATATAAGATTTAATATAGATTCAAAGTAATTATTTTTAATTCACATCTGTTCTCAGTAACTAATTTGGCGTATAAATTATGTAGAACTCACTTTACATTTATATACAGCAAGTAGTGCGGCTATGATTGTTACGTAAAGAGTTCGAGACGAATGCATTAAGTACAAACTGGTTGAGGTAAGCCATGGTTACTGCAAATCACGTCAATATTCATTATAATTCTAGTAATGACTGTCTTATTGTTTTATTGCAACTTTGAATATTGTTCCATTCTGTTCTTCTTTCATTAACCCGTCACTTTTCTTTTTTGATGACGATCACCTAGTTACGTATATGTTTATTTACACAGATTTGATATCTATCAGTGTAAATTTACCCATTTTATTCATTTATTTATATAGGCAATTTAAAATATAAATAGAATTAAAAATATATTGCATTCAAAAACATAAGCGTTGGTGTGCGATTTTTCAATGTAGACACAACCTTAGCCGTATAGCGCAATTTCTGACAGATCTGATCGTAGAAAGGATAAAAATTAATTGTAAATTCTATGAACATTACATATATTGCACAAAAATAAAATAATATAGTTCTCTAGTAATACTCTATATTGCTCGTAACAAAATATTACATATTACTCGTTCTTTTATATGGCTGTTGTGCCATTAATTAACACATTATTTCTTTTTGACATTAAATATTTCTGATATAGTTGAACAAGACCAGATTATATAAAATATTTATTGTACATTATGATACAGATAAAAATAACTTTTAATTTATTATTCTAAAAAGTACTTACATACCTAAAATTGCACATTCATTAAAATACTAAATAACTGAATTTAATTTGTGATTTACAGAAAATATTATTTAGGTGATTTTATGCAAGGCTAACTAATCATTAACTGAATTTTTTTATGAATATATCGACATCGTATTATAGTTTTAAAGTATTTAGCTTGACCCCAAATACAGGAAGGTTCTGAACACGACAAATAGGAAGTGACATTTTATTTCTAATATTTTTAAAGTGTTATTTTGTATGAATAATAAATGTGTAAAGAAGTGAAATAAGGATATGAAATACACTTTAAGAAAATTAAACAAAAATTTAACATAGCCGGACCCGAACCAGCGTCTTCTGGAAACCGCGCAAACGCTCTGACCACTACGCCATACGTTCTATATTCAACTATGCCTATTACAATTTCTATTACAAGATAGAATTTTATTTATATAATATTTTTAATTTTATTTTATTAAGACACAAACGTATAAAAACTTGAAGTACGGGACTCGAAGCTCTCGGTCAAAGCGCTGGCGCGCGGACTTCCTAAGAGGCGCGGGTTCAAATGCCGTTGCGTTTTTACGTTATTTAAAAATATTTTTCATATTCTAAATGACATTTCATGGCAAAATTAATTAGATTCTTTACAACATAATTCAACAATGTATTATGTAACCTAATAAAAATTTACCTACTTTCAGATTTATCTAAATCGTACCAAAATAAATTTGTAACAGACAATAATTTTTATAGATTAAACGTAAACTTTTTACTTTTATTTTGTATACGGTAAATTATTTAAACCTTTCTCATAATTATTATTCCATAGCATCCTCTTAATAATTATATTATACGTAATCAATTATATTATTTTTTATTTAGAACAATAATAACAATAAACAGTCACCAATGAAAGTGCCATTCGGGTTTATATTTCATAAAGCGTAAAGCCGGTTAAACAATGTACATGGAGATGAGATAATAAATCATAGTACGGCAAATTGTTTCTATATGAAACAATACCTATATTATATTTAAATTTGATATGAAATATGTTTAACAATTTCCTGTAGCATCCTTCATCGTGATTCAAACAGCGTCTGACTGTTGTAGGTTCGGACCCCACTGAAAGGATTGATTATATATAAATTATTTTCATTACCCTGCTCTGGTTAGACTAACCGCGGCGTTGAGTTACGCTAATACACAATGACTAGGTTCTATCTGCCTACCCTGCTATGGGGGGATACAGTGTGAAGCTGAAGGTGAAAATCCTTCATCGTGATTTTTTAACATTTTGATAATATAAAAACGTAAAGGCCATTGCATGTGCATTGCCATGTGCATCACGTGCATCACGTGCATTTCTTTTCAAGACATCTTGTGATCTGGAAGTAATCGCTTCAATGACTACGTATAAAGTAAATGACCATATCGTGAACAACGATTGCTGCGGGTATATTATGTTACTTCGAAACACACATCGTTAATTGAAGAAGCTGTCTCTTAATTTCGCCTTTTTGATGTAACTAAATGGTGTAACTTGTCAATTAAGCCTTCTTTTATACTTTCCTCTCTTTCACCCTTGCAGTTGCGCGCCATTTTTAGTCTGTGGTAGCGCTATGTTACTCATAGTGTCTTCAAATTTTGCCGCGAAATGATGCAAAATATTTAATGTTACAGATTTCTTTTATAAGGTTTGTATATTTCATGACTAATTCTTCTGTGTAAAATATCTTTATAAAGTGATATACTTTGATTATAAAAAAAAAGTAAGTGATATATTTGATTATATTGTGATTTAGAAGTTTAGGTGTTTTAATGATACTAAAATATTTTCTAAGGCGAAGAGGTGGCCGGTGCTCTGGAATCTACTCACTATCGCAATCACTATCGTAACCGCTGCAAGAGCTCCATTGCAGCGATTACGATAGTAATAAGAGAGAGGATTGTAACTTTAGTGCCCCCATCCACCAAAGAAGCGACTAAACAACGCTCATGCTTCTGATACCTATGTATAGACTCAAATAAGAGCTGAGAGGTAAGTAGTTTTTCACATCTTAATTATCGAATTATACAGAAAGTTTTGCTTGGAACACGTATAAAGGATTGAACTACCTGTGTTAATAGCTCTGTAATATATTACAAAGAATTAATGTTTATTTATCAAAATAAATATTTCTAAAACCATCATAAATATCCCACAACTATGTTTTAAAATGGTGAATTCAACGTGGATGCCGGAACGGCCAATAGGATGAGACTGCAGGAACTTGTCCATCCAAAGTAGTTTCATTTACTTATCTATACTAGTGACTGTAAGTAAATAACGACATCTTGCAGATTGACGTTTTATATAGTTAAATGTGACTTAAAAGTTGCATCATCTTAATAAACTTTGAACTGAACTGTCTCATATGAACAATACTATATATAAAGATATGAAATATACAAGAAGAAACTTAGCTCTTCTTTTGATAAGTTAACTTGTGTTTTTGATCTAATTTATAAAATTCAACCATATCTTGAATAAATTTTTAGAAAAGTTACTTTGAGAGCTAGGCGTTAAATTTTTTTAATTATACATTGGCTTGAATAAATAAGATTAAAGCTACTTTAAGAGTCACACCTTAGAGGTCGAAATATTTATATTTTAAAAATAATATTTTCGAAATAATTAATATTTTCTCTGTTACCTTGGAAGCCAATGATTTGGAATCCAATTCTTTGAAATTTTTCAAACATTATTGAAGTATTAATAATAAATAAATAATACAAAGACCACCACTGTGCACCATGTAGTATGTAGAAAGGGAAAGACAAATATTGGAGGCTGCGTATTGGAAGGATAATTAATTAATCAATTTGCAACAAAGATATAATGAATACATTTTTGAAAACGACTATGAGTTAACTCTTTTATAGTGAAAGTGATTACAAGAACCATATTCTTGAAAACCAAGCTCTGCATTATCTCATATAATAATGTAGGGTTTAACATTTGTTAAATTTCCAGAAATTATATAATAAGTTTTATTATTACATAGAGTAGAGAATAACTATTACTAGCTAGATATGGTGAATATGGATTTTTCTTTCCATAACTTATTTAATAAATATTCAGGTTTCAGTCCAACATCCATGTATATATTCAACCCACTAGGTGTGAATTAGTATGTTAAAGTACTGACTTTTTACATAGGATTATTTAGTATTTCCATGTCCTTATATTACAATTATGTTGATTGATTATAATCATAAGGATAACAAACAAGAAATTCAGTTGTTTACAATTTTGTCTGTCCTCAGGTTCACTAGCAGTTGCTAGTTACAGTGGCATAAAATATATGTGCATTCATATCTATGTTGACAACTTTTTCGGACCTCATCAGACGAGGTCAATATTAGCTACCCAAGTCTCGGAGACTATGGAACTGTTATCAATTCTGGACCTGCTGAATTATGAAAATTGTACCTAGATATGCTTTTTTTTTAAAGTGTTATTCGCACACTTAGCTTATTTCCTAAAATCAACTTAAAGGCATTATAAATTAATGCCATTTGAAATGTGCGATGCTTACTAAATATAGTGAGACCCTTGCATTATTGTTGAACAAGCTTTGGATGAAAAGGCTAATTTCCACATTTTTTACCAACGAATTGATCAGTACAGTTGTTTAGTTACGGCGCTTCGAACTTGCAAGCTAAGTTATAACTTCGCCAATCTCACGTTGTATGGAGTATAGACGAAGGAGATTGATTGAAGGAAGTAGGAAGAAAACCAATGAAGTTGAAGATGAACCAGTTCACAGATATATGCATACGTCATATTGTATGCACGCCAAGTCTCCACAAAACACCAGTAAGTCTTACCAGTAACACAGCATAATACCTGTTATATTGTAATGCAAAACAGTTATATAATTATTCCTTCGATGCAATATTGATACATCAAATCAAACGATTTATTGTAAACTTAAACACTTTACAGGAAAATATAAGAAATAAAATTTTATTTAAATAAAGTTAGCTTTTTTACGATAATCCATAAGATATTGGTTCCTTGTTACGTAAACATATAATTTAGCCTTTTTAATTTTGATAATTACAAATAATGCTGATAAAAATAAGGCAAATATAAAGGTAGTTTAATTTTAAAATTTTGTTAAACCGATTTCAAAAATAATTAGGTAATAGCAGTTAATTTAAGCTCCTGAAGATAGTTTCCACCATTTCTAAATTGCTTCTGGCTGAATTAAGATTGGTTGTGGGTTCACTTACTACTCGGTGGAATAATCATAATTATTTTGATTTATCCGCTTTGGAAAACAAGACAGGGCGCGGTGTTGAGATCCGCCACCCAACACACAATGGCTTAAATATGAGTGGAAATCACTTTCTAGAATAGCGTCTTGACATAGGATTCTCTCTGCCTACCCTGCTATGAAAAAAAAAACGTGAAGCTGAGTAATTTTATTAATATGTTATCAAACAAGACATGAACGAGCACAAGTATATTATTTCTAAGTCAATTATACGAATTGACTTGTAATAATATACCTAAGGTTAGGCATTTAATGTAATAAAAAGTATTATAAAACATTATACTAGAATAATTTTCTGACTTATATTGCAAAAATTTAAGGCCGAATCAAGTAGGATCGTAAAATTCACAAGTCCTGTAACGACCGTGTGGCCTAATGGATAAGGCGTCGGACTTCGGATCCGAAGACTGCAGGTTCGAGTCCTGTCACGGTCGATTTGTATTTATTTTTTGCCACATTTTAAAATTACTATTGTATGTACAAATAATTGATACTGTCCTTTTTTTACTGTTTCGTCGTCACTTAAAACCCTAAAAACTTTAGATTTTCTTCCTAAGTTTTACATAATACATTTTATAAATAGCTATTCTTTGTAAGCGTAAAGTTTTATGTAATAATCGATTATAGTATCAATATTGTTATTTACGTAATAAATAATTATATCTATACTATGATACCGTCGCAATAAATCTCAAAAATCATGACAGGTATTTTTTTTGATATATAAGAAAATTCATTTAATTCAAGTACTGAAAAAATACAAATGAATTAGAAATATCATACGAGTAAAAATTGGCTCCCTTTACGTTGTTGGGTTACTTTTTATTTCCAGGAATAAAACGTCTTATCAAGTTTCAAAAAACAACTATAGAAAAATATAATTTAAAAGAATAAGTATAATTCAGGGGATTTCGTAGCTCAGTGTGACAGACTGTAATCACGATTGGCTGTGGATTCGATTCCCTCTCGGGGAAATTAGTATATTTTAATTATTTTCATTTTATCCGCTCTGGTAACGAGACAAAGCGCGGCGTTGAGTTTCTCCACTCAACTTAATGCAATGTCTTGGCTTCCGGCGGAAAGTAGAGAACGGATGGTCTTGACATCAGGTTCTCTCTGCCTATCCTGCTATGGAGGAGAAAACGTGAAGATGAGAAGGATGTATATTTATATGCTACAAAATTTGTTCGCTTTACGTTACTAGGTTACTTTTTACTTCGACGAATGATTCATGTCTTCAAGTATCACAAAATATTTATTTAATAATTTTAGTCAAAATATAACTTAAATGACAAAATACGAGCACGAATAGAATTTTAATTATTAATTAACGAACTAAATATACCAATTCTTTTATATTAAAGTTGAAACAATTTATTTTCGTAATAAAAGTGCTAAATCAGATTCCTAGACGACTCTTGGAGTGTAATAACATTGTTATTAGACATTTATCGAAATCACTTGAACAGTGAACACTAAGCGATTTTTCAGCTTTCTTTTACGGCTGAGTTAGCTAGACTAACTCTTATGCTGAAATAAAAGCAATATTTTTTTTTATTTGTAATGTTATTTACGTCACCTGGCTTCTAATAAGAAAATAGGATTACAGAAAATTTAAAGTTGGTTCATTAAGGTTAACCTCACCTAGTAATAATTAATTATCTATGATGAAATCTATATATAAATACGTAAAGCAAAAATGTTGTACCCCTGCTTACAAACAAAACGCAGACTGACGAGTATGAAATTTGCCACAGTTTATAAAGTGAAACACTGCAGAATAATATTTTTTATTAAAATAATGCATAAAAATAAATTAAATTAATATAATAAATGTAACACACTCTACCATATGTTTAACATACACGAAGATGGGTCCTTCACGTTGATGCTGTATATTTTCCATATAGAAATTGTCTCCATCAGGATTTCAGACTTAGTCGAAATGATACTACCGTGATTTATATTTGTCTACCGATCAGAATCGAAATTTTAATACGCTTTATTACAACTTATTTTGTAGTTAGCATCTCTTTAGAGAGATTTTTACAAATTTCTGCTATCCAAAGATTATTCTAGGAACAATCATTTGGCAAGAGAGAAGAGAGGTATAAAAATTTCGACGTAGAATGATTTAGCGCTCAGAACGCTTGGACGGCGCTTCCAAGAGGCGCGAGCGAGGAGAGTCCAAATTTTGATCGTTTGATCGTTATTTGCTTGCATAAAACAGATATGAAATACCTTGTGCATCTGTTTCTTTTTGAATCTGTGTCTGGGTTGTCGGCTAACGGCGTTGTTACTGTCATGCTGTGTATTGTCATCTTCACTTAGCTTTAATACTTGAGCTGAAAATAAAAAAAAAACTATAAAATGTCATCTAAAAAATGTATAAAGCTAATGTATAAAGCTAAATGTATTTCTATATATGATATCATACTATACAGAATACCATATCGTCGTTGCTTAGTTGGAAAGTAGTTGACTTAACACATGATGGTTGTGGGTGTATTTTCGATTCTGGGGAACGTGTACAAAATTCAAATTTAATTAAAAATAAAATATTCAAAAATATATTATATACTGTGTGGTTAGACTAGTCTATCAAATATATGGAAAGTGGTGAAAGTAGTGTCTTAAAGTGTGTGTACTATCTTTGTTTTTCTATTACATTTATATTTAACTAGCTGTGAATGCTGGAATTTTTAAATAAAAAAAACCTAAGTTACTCTATATTACATCTACATATACATGAGATAGCGTCTGACTGTAAATACGATTGGTCGTAGGTTCGCTTCTCTCTCGGGGAAATGATTATATTTAATTTATTTTAATTTCTTCGCTCTAGTATCTAAGACGATGCGCGGTTGAGTTCCGCTACTAAAGACGTAATATCTCGATTTCAGACAGAACGTGGGGAACGGAGTATTATGACACTAGGTTCTGTCTGACCAACATGTTATGCGGGAAAAAGCATGAAGCTTTTTGTTATCAATTATTTCTAATGAAAGTAAACAATTTAAAATAATGTCCAAAGTTACCCAATTATCACCTATACAATAATAGCATCTGAATATATATATATTTTTTCTAATTAGTAATCGGAAAAAATGTAACACGAGAGGCCTTTACGCAATATGTTTACAACGTGGGTTGTATAATTCTACGTAAAACTATTATTTTTTTTTATCAGAATATTGATTTAATTACGATACAGCTTAATTAGCACAAGCTATTGAATGAAGTGTGCAGGTGTACATGTTTATAAAGAAGTAGGAGGGTGGGAAATGTTTTAATACAGGATAATAAATAGGACTTTAAATGCTAAATGTCACTTTGTAAAATAAGTTATCATCTTTAAAAAAAAAAATTATGATCCTCTTACAAAAACATTTCTATTAATACTACTTTTTTTCACGAGGCTACTATTTATAACGAATAAGTGGTAAATTGTTTGACGTTCAAAAAGTTAAGCATGTTGAATTTCTTATTTTAAATAAAAATTGTTGACTTTGACTTTGACTTATATAATATTGTGAAATACTTCATACATGCATAATATATATATTGATCAACTTTTCTTATTTTGACTTTCCCGCGATATTTGGGAAATTTGAGAACCTAATGTTCAGCCACTCTGTTGACCATACGCGCCTTCCGATTTTAAAATATTTTATTCAAAAGATTATTTATTCAATACAAAATAATGCTATTCACGCAATTTTATTTACCTTGCTAGCACAAACGTAGTTAACAATCATAGCATAAACGTGTTAGTTATTTTAACGAAGCTTTTGTGCAGTTTACATTTTTCTACAAAAGAATTAACTACAGATACACATGGCTGAATCTGTATATATTGCGGAACATTAGGCAAGTAAAAAAAAGACGAAATTAGTAATATAATTTTGTAATGTTATAAAAAAATATCTCCAGACTTTCTACTCTGCAGCCAGAATAAACCTAAAAAACAGTTCGGTCTCGACTTTCCGCCTGAATACAATTTGTTTTATCACCAAAGCGGAAAAATTAAAATATAATTAACCCAGAATTGATCGATTTTACAGGCGTTCCACTGCATAGAAGATTTTTTTTTATAGAAAATTATTTATTTCATTTAATATAGACACCGTGTCATACTGTATTACTTTTAAAATGTTACAATTGGGTAAGAAGTGTTGTGGGCAAACAAGTTTCATATGGAATTTGAACCTATAACTTTGAGGCGCATAAACTCCAAGTTACTATACAACAAAAAAAATCTGCTGAACCGTCTTATGGGATTTCATGGAAAGTGAGACACAAATAATATATAACGTTAGGTTAATTAAATATTTGACCTATGCTTGTACTTAATATGTATTAGTAAATATATTGAATATATCAAATGTATCGTATAAACATTATAAACTTATAAACTATTATAATTAGTGAAGTCAAATTTTAAACAACATGCGACATGATTTTCTCCTATATCTTTTGAACGGATCGGGTTCATCAATCGAATCTAAGCAGTGTGTTAAAAGTTCCCTTATAAAAATATCATTTTGGATTTTTCGATGATTACCATTATCGAGAAATCCGTTTTTTATTAAGAAATTTAGTAAATTGTTATTAATTTACAATTTAAATCTTACAAACCGACCAAACATTTTGTAATAAGATATATCAAGCGCTACGCTAATGTGATTGAAGTTATAGTATTTACTTTTTATCCCTCCTCGTCGTCCTGGTAAGGACATCAGGATCACATTACGAAACTATTGTATTTATGTGCAAATTTTCAAGCATAATAGACAAGAAGTAAGAAGTGGGTTAAAATAGTGTTGCATGATTTTATTACATTGAAAGATACATTGTCAAGTTCAACACATTTCAACTAAATGTGTTTATATTATGTTGACTTTTTTATCGCATTTTTCGGCATAGCAGGGTACTCAGAGAGAACAAAGTGTCAAGACACTATCTCCACTATTTTGCACTTGCCGCCTGAGTCCGAGACAAAATTGCAGAGAAGCAAAGAAATTCCATATATTCTTTCCCTCGACTTGGAATCAAACCCACAACCATCACCCATATCGTCAGACGCCGTCCACGGTGGCCTCAATTTTTCTTAACTTTACTTTTCAACAATCTAGAGTCGCTGATCTATTCGCAGGAAATGTTCAATTTGTTCCCACTTAGACACGTTTGAATTGTAAATCTTTTACAATTTGAATAGTTATATAACAAAATATATATTTTTTTATTATAATGTACAATTTAAAAAGATCAAAATTACGTGACTTTAACATTCTTTTCTAATGTTTTCTAAAAAATTATTACCACCAACAACAGTTTAAATAGCAGGCATGCGCATTGTTAATGTAATGTTATGTAAACTGAGCGCGTATGATAAATCATCAACACAGATTTGTGCTAACTTATTGTACGGAAGTCTTGTTATGTATATAATTTCAATTTTATTTTCAATTTCAAATATGTTTACCCATTTATTATTATTTGTGACAATGAAAATATAGCCAGAGATGTTATATACTGTTTTGACAAAATTATATGCGTTGTAAGTCACACAAACTACTTTGTTTTACATACAACATTGCAATAATTTAACATATAATATTTATAGTAATTATATTGAATCAATTCTTTGTCTTACAAAAGGATAAACTTTAACTCATATTTATAAAATTTGACATAACACAAGCGCTAATTGTACCGCCAAATAAACATTTACTTGCGGTTGGCGATGGCAATGGTTACGGGTACAAATTTCGAACAGATAAATGGTATGTTAAATATTAAAAAAAAAACTTCTGTTTGTACAGAGCGCTTTGTAGGATTACAATTTGATACGTACGTCATACACATTTCATGAATTACACATCAATATTAGAGGTTAATTGACTAATGTCAATAGTAAAAACCTATGTAGACATGGGTTTATTTGTAAATCGCGAGTGCCGACAATAGTGATAATCAGTAAATTACCGACAGGCGTATTTTCCTTCAATTTATAAGTGATATTGAGTATTTACCCAGGAATGTTTTAGGCTAAACGTAACGGATGATTTATAAATATTACCATATAATATACACACTTGTTTAATTAAGAATTGATTGTTTCAATATGAAACATATATTATTTTATGTTAAGTTTCAAACTAAAATTTGACATCCATGTTTATTTATCATTAAATAATTATTCTTATTTAAAAGCAATATGTTCATGTTTTAATAATATCATGATATATTTATTTACGTAAGAATAAGAAACTACTGCATTGACTTGACCGCCTGTATTTTATTTTTGTATACGTATTAACTAGTTTCTAATGTCATATTAAATTAATATTAATATACTGCTGAGTAAATGTACATTATTATTAATAAATTTCCTGGTACCGAGTGAGTACATTATTCCGAGCAATTGAAATAAAAAATGCCCATCGAGCGAACTATACATTTAAGGCTACTTCGAAGCAAGCAAAATTCGACCTAAAGATGTATATATAAAACTACAATATACACTTAAAATATAGTACAACTTATGCAGAAAGAAAGCTATAAAAATATGTTGAAAAATATTAATATTTTAGCACACGTGCTATAATTGATATTAATTTTTTTAATAATATATTTTTACATGTAAAAACTTATATCACGAGTGTAAGTAGATGATTAACGATTAAATTCGCTCTCGCAATAATCTAAATCAAGCAAACATCTGGCTAAACATTATAACTTTCAATCTCATTCACTATCCTAAATCTTTAAACTCTATAGTCAGTGAAATACTTACTTTCCTTATCGACGATACGAAACGTCACAACGAACGCTTGAACGAACTGATGTAATAACGCAAACACTATTACACTACACGAAAACTACAAAAAAAAATGCTTAAAATACCACAGGAATTTCATAAATAAATAAATAGTCTCACAAAAATACCACTTTAATATAAAATATATTAGTTTTTGTAATTATTAGTCCACGAAGATGTTGAAACGTGCGCACGCGGTCGCCTTCGTTTGTCTCGCGAGACGGAATACCGTCTGGCTATGAAACTTTTAGTGGTCGTCCTTTTAATGATTTGTTATGTGGGCATACCCGAAACATGATGAACGACCTGTTTCCTTATAGTTCAAAAGAGATGAAAAAAACGTCGCTACTACTAGGAATTTTGGTCCTATTAATAAATAGTTTTATTATTGGTTTAAGAAAAGTGTTCTATTTAGAAAAGTATTGAGACTGTTTTGCAGAGTTTTCACATATTCCTGATTAAACATAGGAAATTTTAATGTTAAGTTTCATATTAAAAGACACAGTAAATAATCACTTTATATTTCTATAACTTATTTTCTCATATAAGTTACCTAAAATTATAGCATGCTATTCTAAAATAAGTTGCTAACAATATTTTTGTACCGTTTTTACATAGACAAAGCATTCAATGATTTTTTTGTTACATAAACTTGAAGCTATGATTACAGAGATGTAGCTCATACCTACATACATAGTACGTATATACATATATCCTGTTTCATATATGAACTTGCAACGAATGATATTTGAGAAATGCTCCATTAGTGGAATAACTGCTTCCGGTATGTACTGTGACTTTATAGTATTGATTTACTTTTTACTTATGCCTTGAAACAAGAACAGTATAGATTACTAGCGACCCGCCCGCGGCTTCGCCCGCGTGAGCTATAGATGTATAGTATTTTGGTGGTCTTTTCGCAAAACATTGAAATCTCTGGAAAACCTAAAAAAATGGAAGAAAAAATTATTATGTTCATCTCAAGACCCTCGAGCATCTCTATATAAAGTTTCATTACAATCAGTCCAGCGGTTTTTCCGTGATAACGTTACAGGCAGAGTTACTCTTGTATTTATAATATTATTATGGATTTTTCGTTAATATGTGACAACACTAATAATATTATAAAAAAAATTGAGCAAGTAAACGTTTATTGTATAAAATAATCATTTATAACAAATATCACCTTGTAAACTAGTACTATTTTTTTAATTGGATCCCGAAGCGCTTTAACCTTGATTATAGTTGAAATATGTTATAAGAATAGCTTCTTTATCGGATAGCTGTGAAGTCAAGCATCAATTAGTACTAGCATTTTACCCACTAGTGGTTTAATAAAATATGTATAAAATGTAAGAGGCACGAATCTTACCTAATCTTAAAAGATAAGAGCTATTCAAATTATCATATTAACTGGTCAGCTCAATCAAACTTCGAATGCTATCTTGTTCGTCCTAGAATATTATAACTACTAGAGACCCGCTCCGCTCCGTACGTTCGTACGTTTTCATAAACCAATGAAATTCCTGGAAAAACTTCAGCGGTTCCGCCGTGTTGACATCACAGACAGACAAACATTTATAATATTAATATTACTTCCATTTACTACATGTTGGCGTTGAAACTGTCCCAAAATTATGAATGTGGTCTATGGACCACGTTCTTGTTGTTTCTTGTTGTTAAGTTGGTCAAGGGCCATACTAATCTTATTGTGTGAAAAGCTGTTTTCCCGGGATTCGAAAGCTCTCTGGGTTTTGGAATTGTGCTGGTAATGGTCGGAGCGTAGACTTTATCAGCCGAGACCTTTCAAGCTTCCTACCAGTCGGTGATCGCTGCCTATTTTAACGGTATTCATCATTAAGTCATCATTAAATATTTACTTTTTCGTCGACATGATAAATCTATCTATCTCGTTTATGACTTTACTTCATCCAGGCTCATTCAGGTCCACTTTCGTTGTTGGGATTTCCTAAAGAAAGAGTTTATCCTATAGAGGCTCTCTTTCTCCATTGGACCAACATTTGACCTCTGGCGTATCGCTGCCCAAATCTAAATTTGTAGCTTGTAGTTGTAATTTTTTTGGCTCTGCGTCTTCATCAGAATATTGTAATTTTTTATCAGCTTCAAGCTTTTCTGCACCAAGGACCTAGGCACACTTCTATGACCTAGGCACACTCCTTTTTCAGTATTCCACCCGAATTCGAGACGTTGCATATTGAATGCCGCAACATCTCTTTTTGGGCTCAACATCCATCTTTGTCAATCCGGAGAGAAAAACGAAAACAATTCAAATATAAGCATGCAATGAAGTGGGAATCGAACCCACTTACTGTAGAGATGTATCACAAAGTTCAGTAATTTTTATTTGTTATCGAAACCTGCCATCCATACTGAACAACTTTAACTAAGGAAGCATTTACTTATTCAAAGTCAAGCCAAGTCAAAGTTTAATAATTTTATTCAAAATAAGAAGTGACATTAGATTTTCTGTTTTATTATAGTATATGTTTTAACACAAAAGAAAAACTCTAAGTAACCTAATTACGTAAGAACCTAGACTAACTTTACTAATAATTAATTTTAGATCGTCGCTGTACTAAAATATTCTAATAGGATAATAAAAACACTGAAGTTAAAGTTACAAATAAATATTAAAAATCATAAGAAGGTACAATAAATAAATTATAGAAAAATGTAATAAACTGAACGCATCGTAAATTTTTATATTTTTTGTACGTGCATCCATGACTGGCCGCTCGTGTAAGAGTAGCTTGAGACGGGAAATCCCTTCACAATACCGCATGTGTATCTCTACCGCCTCCACTTATGCCACCTCTGAAATAAAGTACTGAGATAGATCATTTATCGTATTAGGATTATTTCGATGTATTTATTGTATGTAAATTTAATATTACATTAATTAAATATTTCCACGCTGAATAAATAAATTGTATCCTATGGTAAATCCTGGGTATCAAGTATATGTATACCAAAACTCATTATGATCGGTTAAGCGATTAAAATTTTTCATACATATTTTCATCCCCTATGGTGTTGATTTATAAAAAAATTGGTTGCCTATGTTTGAAATTGCGTCATAAACAGCGGTTAAGATTTCTCATTCAACATTTTTATCCCCTATTGCAACCCTTTGGGGTTGATTTTTGAAAAATAAAATAGCCTATGTCAACTATATTCATGTCATTAGATTAAACAGTGTAAGTTTTTCATATAAACGGTAGCTTATTTTGATGTCATCAACTATTTTCCTGAGAAAATTGATCGAAATCGGTGAAGAGGTTTATATTTTTCATACATACTAACATACCCTATTTTAATCCTCTAAGGGTTTATTTTTGAGAAAAAAGTAGCCTATGTTCGCCCTTGTGTCAACGACTATCTTTCTCAGTAAATTCATCGAAATCGGTGAAGCGGTTGAGACTTTTCATACAAACTTTATCCCCTATTTTAAGTAGGGGTTGATTTTTGAAAAAAAAGTAGCGTATGTTGAACCTTGCATCTTAAACTATTTTCATTCTAAATTCCATCCAAATCAGGCTGGTGGTTTAGCCGTGAAATCGTCGCAGACACACAGACAGGCAAACGCATTCGCACTTATAATATTAGTATGAATGCTTTCAGAAATTTTAGTATATGTACTGCCGAAGCCAGCTTACAGAGATGAGGTTAAGTCATGCTTATAGAGATTGGTTTAAGTCATATTTAGAATAACTGGTATGTAGTATTATATTTGTTGTTCACACCCTCAGCCCGTTTTCTCTCCTTTATTTCCTGTCTTACTCTCTCTCCTTTGTTTCCAGGACCCCTGGAAGAGCTCGATGCTTTAGCTGTTAATTCACCTGAAGTATAGCTTCTTTTTTTGTATTTTGTTGATATGTTTCTTAGTGTACGCCATATGACAACGTCTGATTGTAAACTCGTTTGGTTTTGAATGATCCTCACTCGGAGAAATTATTTTTATTTCATTGCACTGGTAAAACAAAATACGGTACTGAGTTCTGCCACTACATGCAATGTTCCGATTTCAGGTGGAGGTGGAGAACGGAGTCCTGACACATTCTCTCTGACAACGGGAAAAACCTTGAAACTATAAAAAAATATATTTCTAGTTAAAATTATAATTAATAACAATACAATAGTAAATTAACAGTATTATTGTTATAATATAGAATAGTATTATTATTAGTTTTAAGAAAAAAACAATGAGCTTGCTGACTACTGACGTCCATTTAATTTCAATAATAAAACACTCAAGGTTCAAGTCGTTAGTAGATTCCTCTTCAATGCAATAAAAACTAACAGAACAAGATTCTCTCATACGAGTTGCTCATTTAGTAGGTATATTTGAAATCGATTTTTTTAATTACCATTTTCTACCTATGAACGGAAATTGTCGTGCTGCTGTTGGTATTGCTATGTAATTGAAAACTACGTGTCACAAATCGAAGAGTAGTTTTGTATATATTTTCTACGGATCGTAATTAAAGTATGAACTTTGTTGAATATGTAAATTTAGATATATTACAAGTACTTTACTGATATTTTTTAAGATAATATTTAATGTTTAATAAAAATAAGCGACAATATTTAATTTGGAGAATGTAGTGATAATCACAAAAGTATGTATGTTGTATGTTTAATACAAAAACCAGCTTCACGTTTTTTCTCGCATATCAGGGAAGGCAGAGAGAATATTAAAACATAAAAAACTACATGTACGTGCACAAAAAGGCCTGCTATATAAAAAAATCCTTTTTTTTTATAGCAGCTTAATCCCTTGCGGGGTGGGGTTGTCAGAGAGACATTTTATTTACTATTAATAACCGTACTAAACTTAACTAGAGCTTTATTTAGATTTTGACGTACTTGCGTTGTAATAACTTTCACTCATCATGTCGCACACACACTGCTGTCGATAAATTTCGTTGATATTTAAATTCAAGGACTATTGAGCCAATTTTTTTCTAGCTCTCAATCAATATTAATTGGTATAAAGTGACAAAGGTTAGCCGACGCCCAAATAATTAGTCAAACATTGTGTGTTATACACGTACCTAACCTAAACACGAATAGCAAAATGGGTTTAATTATTCTAGTGGAAATGCGGTTTAAAGGCAGATCATAGAAACATCGTGGTGCAGGGGGACAGTGGTTATGGGTTTGATCCTCACTTGGGGGAATGATTGTATTAAAATATATTTTCATACTCTTGGTCTGGTAAGACAAAACGCGGCGTTCACGGCGTTACTAAACACACAATGTCTTAAATCAAGCGGACAAAAGAGCGGGGAGCGGAGAACGTGTCATGCCATTATGTTCTCTCTGATAAAGACGAGCTATACTCGTCTTAATTTACCCGAAAAGTTTTTCAATGCTTAATACATTATTCAGTAAGAAGTGAAAATTAGTTTCAGTAAGCGACTATTAGTCAAGTGTATGGTTTGTTACGATGTTTTTTCTAATCAATTTAACTGTTACTACCATTTATTACCTCTAAGTGCATATAGTAAGTAAAGTTAAATTGAATTTTCATTATATATTAACTATAATTCACAATTTGAATACTTTTTGTTATTTTAAATAATAATATAAGAAATATTGAAACTACAAACTAATTACATTTCACAATTATATTCTATACACATTACAATTATTTATGTATGAACATATAATTAAGGAAGAAAATATAAATAAACACAATATACTGAAAAAAATAAAAATGGACTTCAAAATGTTTTCTTACCATCCTGGGCATCCTGGTAAGGACATTAAATCATCAGAAATTATTGTATTATTATTAGATCTGGCAACGGCCACAATTTTCAGGGAAATTGGAGGGCAAGAAGTGGTTTAAAATAGCAAAATTTTCTTAAATCCATTTTTTAGATCGATACAGCTGAAGTTATAAAAAATGTATTATGAAGCATAATGCTGTATATTGAGTATTTATATACTTCAAATATTTTAAAGTGATACTCAATAATTATTCTGGATAAGCGCTGCTTGGGCCAAATGGCGCGAGTCACAGGTGTAGTTTGCGATCGCAGAATACTGCCCAATATCAAGGGACTAATATATGCTGAGGTGTATGTATGTATGAGGTGAGGCGATACGCGGTCTGACTATATATATACGTAACTGTGGTAGTCTTGTTTGTATTCCGTGATGTAATGGACAAGCTCCAAAAGCGTCTCCTGAGGTAGTATGTTGCGAGCCCGCCTGGGAACTATGTTTTGGAGTTAGACTTGCCGGATGCCCAAGGGTCGCTGGATGTCATAAAGCAGGATATGAGTGCCAATGAACTGACCACTGATGATGTCGAAAATCGTGCATAGTGAAGGAGCTTACGTTGAAAGGCAAACCTTGGCTAAACGCTGACATTATTTCCAGGCAGAAGAAGATTTAATAATTATTATAGCAACCAACAATATTAATAATTAATTAATAACATTTTTTTTTTAATGAATCAATTTAGAGTATTTCTTCCTTTTCGTCTAAGTTGTAAGGATGGCTATCCCACACCTTATGTCCGATTTTTAATATGTTTTGCATTTGTGACAAAATAGCATCATTTATTGTTCCTTTAACGGGTTTTTCTTTTGATATTCCAACAGGTTCTTCCAGCAATTGTAAGTTTTCCAATTGAGTAGCGTTAACTAAAATATTGAATAATATATGTATAGGTAGGAATATGGTACATATTTATAGAAGCAAAGTTTTCACTGATTTATTACACTTACCACATAGCTTATTTTTTTAAATATGGTAATCTAAGTTTGTTGATCACTAAAATTATATAACTAAAGTGGTTTGACGTGTTTTAAAAAGAGTACGAATTCAAATTCAAACATCGAGTTTTAATAAGAAAATTGCTTTATGCTATTGCCTAAAATATAGGAAACTTACGAAAAAATCAGATTATTTTTATTCAAATAAAGTTTTACTATTTTTGGGTTATCATAAAAATCTCTCATACATCATCTCAGTATTGTTAGTCCTACAGGGAGCTACCACTGGTTTGGAAGGGCGGAGTTTTAATAAAATGAGCGGACGTAAAACTCAACAGTCGCTCTTTTTTAAAATGCAATGTTGCAATAACTTTATAAATAGTCATTAATTAACATAAAAATACCACAAAACAGATCTAGATAGATTTACAGAAGTCATCCCACTGTAGCAGGGCAGAGAACCTAGCGTTATGAAAGCTTGTTCTTTTTAGCCTGAATCCGGAACATGCGAGTTGTACTATGGAACTGTTGCCTTGTCAGAGGAGGAACATAAAGAAATAATTTCAATTTAATCATTCCCCCGAATGGGGATTGGACTCACGACTGTTTCAATTTGTGACGATGGCAATTATTTAGTTTGTATGTTTTAATAATTATATTTACTCACCTGTACTGAAGCCTGTTCCGTGTGCCATGTAACAATACATATATCCTATAAAAATGCCAGCTCCGACTGCAGACAACGTTATTATGGCCAGGCCCGCTATAAATATTATAAATTTCACCCATCTTGGTTTACTGTGGATTTTCGAGATAAGATTTATCGTACTTAAACAAAAATTTCATACTAAAAGTCTTATTTAATGTTCCCTGATATTAAAAATAGCTATAATTTTATAAGTAGTAAGGGGTAAATAGTGTTAAAAAATGACTATACCAGGTAAAGCTACACTAGCGACTGACTGTTAATGCGAAGCTTGTGGACTCGATCTCTACTCGAAGGAGTGATTGAAATTTTATTCTCATTGGACCGTTCTGGTTAAGGCAAAGTGCAGAGTTGAGCTGTACTACTCAACACGCCAAGTTTCTAAATCAGGTGGAAAACGAAAAACGGTTCTTGACACTAGGTTTGTAATCCTGCTATGGGAGTAGATAAGTTGTAATGCTGCACGAAAAAAGCCATATAAATGCTTTTCACAAAAACAGAAGCGGTTATGATTTTACATAAAATATTAATTAAAATTATCGTTACAAAAAATAAATAGCTTAAATATAATCTTAACGAATAATTTAAATGTATGTGCGTACAGTGCAATAATTATTTTCAACATTCAGTAAACTTCTTAAACAATAAAAAATATCTAATTAAAATCAATTATGTTAAAAATAGTTTCAAAAAGCGTAAACTGAGTTTGTGCGTTTAGCGCAATGCATATTTAAACGCCTAATAGAAATTGCTTCATTGAGAATAGCGATTTAGCTATTTTTTTACAAGAGTCATCCTTTTATATATTTTTGACTTCATATTTACGTACTTTTTCAAGGAATCAGGAAGATTTTCACTTAGGATCCTATAATCTGTCATGGCAATTTTAAATAATTATTTTCTGTCAACGAAATAAAACCACAATTCTATGTATTTATAATGGAATGCACAAAATAATATTAACCAAAATTGACAGTTCGGTATACACATATAATGTTTTTGTTATTAATGTTTTTTTTTTTAATTTTTAATCTTTATTTCTAATTGAGAATGTAGTGAAAAAAATAATGATACGTCAATAATAGTTTTTTAATAATTATCTGTTATATCTATATATTTCTTTTTTGAAGTTTATAACGTTTTAATTTTTTATTGTTTTAATATTCCAGATGTGCTACTGTACAAGATTAGCGTACTGTTTTGGAAACATTTTTTATGTATTTGAAAAGTAAGTAAATAAATATGAAGAAAACAAACTTTAAAAATATCAAAATCTCTAATCTATTTTTATTATTTTTCAGATGGTTTGTAATGTTTGTGTAAAGTATATTTGTATTGTATTTTTTTAGGCTAGCGTCGTGGTGCGCGTTAGCCGCAGTAGTCACATGTCTTATCACGACCCTTTTAATAATGTTGGCATTAGGAATCGGGCTTGGTTACAATTATTGTTACATTGACATGGAAACAAGACATAAGAAAGGTATTTAATATGCTAAGCCATGCGTTCTACATCCGGCTACATCGAGATTTTTATACGCTTTTTACAACTTATTTTGTAGTTAGCATCTCTGTAGAGAGATTTCTAAAAATTTTTGCTTTCCACAGATTATGCGACGGAAAATAGTTTGGCAAGAGAGAATGCTATTTATTAAATATTCTTAAACGTTTTAAAGTGTTATTCACACACTTAGGAAATTGAAAAATCCGTCCAACAGTTGTCGTTCTGATTTCACTATTATACTATAACATATATTGTATTCGTTAACCTTGGATACTGCTAGCCAAAGACAAGAGACAACGTTGAACTACTTACTGTACTGTACTCTATGCACTTAACTTTAAAGCGTCCAAGAAAATGACATGATAAAACTAAAACACCTGTAACAGTATTATTTTTCAACAAAACATTTTCGTACCAACAGCAAGAACTTACGAAATTTTGAATGAAAATAAATAATCAACTAACATTTTTAGTTTATATAAATGTTAAATATTTAAATTGAATATTTATATAGTCCTTTTTCAGTTAATAATCAGATTTAGAAAATGTACAAAAATTTTAACGCAGCGGAAACCTTCCAAGGACGGTTGGACGGTTTTCAAGAGGCGCGGGTTCGAATCCCGCTGCGTTCAAATTTTTCAAAGTTTTTTAACTTTGATTTTCAATTTCCTAAGTGTGTGATTAAAACTTTAAAAATCAACACCGCGCTTTGCCTTACAAGACTAGAGTAATGAAAATAATTTAACGTAAATCATTTTTCATTATTTTCCTTTACTATTGCAATAATCTCTCTCTCTCTTTTATGTACCAAGCAACAACGACAACTACTACTACAACTATAACTGAGAATCCAACTAAGCGCTCAGAAATGTATGTTCAAGTCAACTCTTCGTACATTCCGTGGAAAAGTGGCATATATTTGAAGAATCTTATAGAAAAAATAAGAAAAGAAAAGAAGAATGCTACATTAGAATTAATATATTAGATTTTTACATTTTTTAAGCGTTAGAGACTACAGGGTTAATAATACAGCAAGCGATTTCAAGTGCTTTCTTAATGAACACTATTTATTTGCGAGTGGCGGCGGAAGTTTAAGGATACCCTGAAGGCCTGTACGAGCATGTTATATAATATTTTTATTACAACTAGAATTGATTATATTTTTAAAAGTATTTATTTGTATTTTAATAAAATATATTGTATTATATAATTATAATTTTTTTTTAACTTTTTAATTGTAACAAGTGCAGGGCAGGTCAATATATTTACAAAAAGTAAAAGTAGCCTCGTCGTATTCCTGTTTTGAAATTTGAATTGAAATTTTTCTAGCATTTTATACTATGTTGGTCTTTTGATTAGTTGAACCATTTTTAAAAACTACTTTATATAATTATGCCAATAAGAGTAAAAATTAAAATCTTCCACAGTTTTAAGAAAAATAATTATTATGATCGAGTTTTGTGTAAACACTACAGTCATTCTGGACTTTTTTAGGATTGTGATTAAAAGAGTTGTAACACTAAGGTTTCTCATACAAAAAAATAACGAATATTCGAAAAATCGTCGTGATAATTAAAAATATCATAAAGGGCATCAATTTTCGAAGGCTGTCGTTTTTTTTGTAGCTCCTAAATGAAATGTATTTTTTTTACTTCTCTACCTTCTCGTGAGACTTATCTTCAAATTTTGAGTTTAATATATACTGAGTGCAACAAACTATAATATGGCATTTAGGTTTCGTGGAGTTCCTAGGGGTGCTGGAAAAACAGAATTTTATTATTTTATTATTATTATTGTATTATTATAAGTAGTCTATTGTCTTGCGTTACTGACAGACTTACCAGTCAACGTACAGACCATATTACTTTTTATATTTCACGAAAACGAAGTTAGGGACTATAGCTTGTCATAAATAAAATATTGGGCACTTATGACTGTATACAACAATTAATATATACATAAATAATTAAAAACAAGAACTTGTTTAATAATGTAAAATAAGTTAGTTCTCTAAATAATGTTTCCAAGCGGAAATTGCTTTCTTATCGCAGTCATTCCTTAGGAAATGAGAACAACGCATCCGCTGTATAACAAATATTGAATGTACTGTCCTTTTGCATTTCCTTATAGAATTGACTTCGTTATAGCGCAGTGTTATATTCGACATGATGCCTCTGAATGTTAGTGTTTATTCTTACAACGGTTTAATACACAAATTTCATAAATAATAATAATCTTCTTTATATAAAAAAAAGAGATCTACCTGCAATTGAACATCGGCCTGCGTCGCACGTACAAATGGAGGGTTGTCGAAGCTAATATGATAAAAATAACTGTTTCATTTAAAACTTAAAACAAAACAACAAAATAATAAACAATATCAATCAATGAGATTCATTAAGTCTTCTTAAAATCTAAATTTAAGATTAACAATATACGTATTTAGTAAAAAAATTAACAAACTGTAACCAAAACAATCGATTTTGACAAATTTACTATTATCAGGTAAAAATCTAAATAAAACCGATCAAAAGCGATTCTTAAAAAAATATTATAATTCTCACTATCATCTGATTCCTCATAATATTTAATATCATTTTTGTTTGGTTTACCAATTTTATTACTCCTTAATTTTGTATACAATTTTAAATTTTCCCAAGTTAATTTTACGTCAGATAAAATCTTAACTATATAGATATAGTAGATGTAGCTACAATTACTAACGGCGATAGCTGTAAATCAATTGGACCTGCTAGAGGAATTTCTATTTGTTATGAAATTAGGGTCAGCATGTGTGTGTAGCATTTCTAAAAACAAACAAACTAATACCATAAGTTTAACTAGATAGCATTAGATAGTCTCGTGAAATGGATTGTCGACGACTATTAATTGTTTTTTTTAAAATGACATTCATAGCCTCTTGCACTTCATTCTCTAAATCTCTGCCTCGCCACATAGCTGACCTGTTTGGAAGTTAATAATCAAGTTACTTGTGTCTAAGGCTGTAATATGAACTTATTTGTGTTCAGGGCGTATTTTGCATTTTACTGGGTAGATATTTCCCTCACTTTAAACTTAAAGATAACTTTTAGCACCATCCCTATATAATAGTCGTATAGATTAGGAATGTAAACAAGAAATAAATAATAAATAAATAATAAATAAATAGGTACTGTGACAATTTAAGTAAATAGGTAGAATTTATAGGCGTAGAGGTGTATTATTGATATGTGATACACGATTACCTTAGTAATCTCAGACTATACTCAGTTAACTCTTAAGTTAACTGAGTCGTTTTTGTAAAATAAATGAGTTCTAATAACAGTAACAAAACATTCTAACATTGTAAGTTTAAAGATAATTTATAGGGTGTTTACACGAAAGCTTTCGTGTTTCGAAACTCAGATCAACAAAAATCTTTATTTGACGAAACCCTTGAAGAAACACTTCCAACATTAATAAATACACTCTGGGCAAATTAGATTAGTTTTCTTAAATGAAACCTGGGCTCATGGATTACAATTAATGCACTGCATACTTTTATTACTAGTTATATTCTTTTGCAGTGTACAGATGTGCATTTTTTGTATAAAAATGGTTTGTGACCGTGGCTTCTCTATCTTATATTGGTTAAGAAAAGGGAATCATCGGTATTAGGGTGAATCACATGTCCGATGTCAAGAATAGACGTGTATTAAAGTTAGCTGTAACCTCATATTCTCGCTAGGGAAAACAGATATGTAATGATCCGCGAGGCTATTGAAAAAAACATCCAAATTATACTGAAGAAAAATTTTAGATCGGCTTGGACCCACTTTAAAGTCTCAAATCCATCACATCAGAGAGTAAGATATAGTTAGCTCATTCTGCAATAACCCAGGGCAGTACGCGAGGCAACTAATAAATGGTTGGCGGTAGTTTGATATAATAAATGTATCACGACAGACGAATGCCACCTCCAGCTCTTAGAGACGTTAGGTTTATTCGAGTACCATAATATATAATTCAGTTAAAATACGTATTTTTAACTGAGCTTTAATAGAACAAACAAGACTGCCGTGAGGTCTTACTGATGCGTGACGTAATGCGCTCTGATTGATATTTCGCTTGACATGACCAATTAAAGGTGTTTAAGTATTATTGATTTTAAAATAATACAAATCTTAATGCATGTTTATGTTATTTTATATACAGTAAGGTATTTTTATGAATTATCACGACATATTGTTCATTTAAGCATTAGAGGTCATCGTGGTGCAGAGTAACTACATACGCGATGGTGATAAGACAAAGTCTCACAATGTCTCCGATTCGGGCGGAAAGTGCAGAACGGAGTGCCTTGTTAAAGAAACATTTTTAGAAAACGTAAAGTCAAGCTAAAAGGAACAATTATAAATATCTTAACCAGTACTTCAATAACGCCACACCTTGCTTCACCTTTAAATTATTATTAAGATAAAGAAAACCTCATCGTCATCAACCTCAAACTAGCACGTAAACACATTTACTGTTTTATCTGTTCATTAATTGTAGATTATTTATTCTGTACGACACTGTCAAAATCTTGAAAGTATACAAATATTTTTTAACAAATAATGATCGTTAATTACAAAGTGCATATCAAAAATTACATAATAATGTAATATTATACATATTTCCATGGATTACATACTTTCTACCAAAAGTTCATTATCATATAAATTATGTGGTAAGTTTCCAATTCAACCATGTCTACGAAATGTTTAATTCAAAAATCTGTTTGAATATGCTAAAAGAAATCTAAATACATGAGATGCTTCTGACAAAGATCTAATTTACATGGAAAATGTGTTTTTTTTCATAGTGAACAGTTTATTGTAAGTAAACTAAAGATATACAAGGATATATATTGTAACTGTGAAAGTTTCCGATAAGGCATTATTTAAATTATTTTGTTAAATGGTATAAGCTAGAAACTGTCTACTAGTCCCATTAAATTTTAATTTAATTGTATAACTGTAATTTAATCATTTAGTATGCAAATCTTGCATATTGTTACCAAAAAAAAAACAGCTTCACGCTTTTTCCCGCACAGCAGGACAGTCAGAGAGGGCTTAGTGTCAAAACACTTTAATCTCCACTGGTAACATACAGCAAAAAATTTAAATGTAATATTTTTTTGAATATAAATTGCTACAAAATCCTCTAAGATCTAAGGATAAAGAGGCAAATATTCTCTTAGTAACGAAAAGACCCTAAAACCGATGGATTTTTAGGATGTATTTTGTTGTGGAATTGAATAATACTAGCTTCATTTTCTTACTATCACCTTTTTTTTTGAGATGTAGAGAGATTATGGTGCTAAGGTATACCATTTGCCATAACCAAATTGGGGAAGTGATTTTATTTTATATATATTTTTTAAATATATTGTCTCCTGTTAATCATCAAATACACTCCGTGACTAAGTATTTCGATGTCAATTTCAATACTATTAATACCGTAAAATCAAAACAGCAACCTGGCAATCTTGAGCGTTGCCAAATTTTTTGAAAGTTTGCCTATTTTTTTTTATAATAATTATTATTAATAAACTATGGACATATACATGGTGCCTTTTGTACAAATATTATATAATGGTTGTTAATATTGTTATATAATCATTCTTTGTAATGCCATCAATGCCATTAGGTATGAATGTATCATAACGCTCATTATTCAGCTCAGTTCAGCACACTGGTGGTATTTATACATATTTATATAACTTACAAAATAATCTCTGTATTACAATCATTGAGCAAAATATTATAAGATACATATATAAAAAATAATATTTAACCAGCTCAATATTTCTTTTATATAAAATATGATTCACCAAAGGCTACTCTACTACAGATGCGAGTGTTGCACTTCTGAAACATATTTATAATGCTTGGGAAAAGTCACAAAATGCTATTGGAGTCTGTAGCGATTTATCCAAGACTTTGATTGTGTAGGACCTACGCTGTAGGTCATGGAATTCTATTACTAAAAATATATCATTATGATATACAGGATTCCGCTCTTGGTCTTATTGCCTCGTATTTGAATCAGACAATCCAGAAGGTAAATATAAAAAATTGTCTGGCTTTCCCAGAGGACGGGAGTTCCATAAGTATCTATTCCTGGTCCCTTTTTAGTTTTGCTTTGTATTAACGATTTACCATTTTATGTGAATTACTTATGTGATATTGTACTGTTCGCGGATGATACCTCTTTAATATTAATAGACAGAAGCAAAATAACCTATGATAAATACGATGATGACGAAACGAATAGTGCGTCGTCCACTTTCGTCACTGGTATGGTTAACAATCTTATTCTAAATGCCAAAAGACTAAACGTATAGAATTTACTTTACCTTATGTTAGAAGGTTACCATCTTCTTACATAAGGTCTAAAGTCTAGCCAAACAATTAAATGAGAAACTCAACATGACAGACGCCAGAGTTTTCTTACATATATAAGCATTGATTATAAGCTCCAGTGGAATTTCAAAATAATTCAAAAAGCCCACCTTGAACTTACACTTATAATTAAATTCAGCTTTGCCGCGTTTGCAATTAAAAAAGGAAGGCAAATACCTGACATTGATACTGCCCATCTAGTTTATATTAGCTATTTTCGTAGCATTTTATCTTATGGAGTGCCGGAGACACAAAAATCTATATTTTCTCTTAAAAAAATTACCATGATATCAATTTTTAGCATTAGCTATTAAAACTAAACAAATAACCTACCTATTTTTTACTGCTGCAATTCAACATTGTCCAAATGGGTGTATTAATTTTAATATATGCTTAAACGTTTGTAATAGATATAAGGGTACATTGTACAGTATCTCCAGCTTTATTACCAAAATATTACGATTTTATGGTTATAGGTTAACATAATCACTGCTCCTCCCCAATTCAGGCTTACTTTTATGAGGACTAACATTACCTGTCGTGTTTACCTCCCTTCGCTGATAAAAGTGTAAAATTACTTTCCATAAAACTGTTAAAATATAGTAGAAACCGTTTTAAGTTATTAAAATATGTATTTTATATTCTTTAAGTATACATGATACATATCGGTATATGTGCATATGTAGTTAAATTATAATTTATCTAATGTTCAGCTACTTTTTATACAGTATCATGCTTTAAGTCAGTTATAGTTTTGGTGACTTTTTGTTTAAAATCAATAGATCAAGAGAGAGACTATGGAGTCGATACCCAATCGGGAAAATGTTATATCTTATATTTAAATCATTTACATTTGCCCTCTCTGCTAACACAGTACGTCGTGGAGTTTCGCCACTCAACGTTTTGTGTTTATTAAGAATGCGGTAAACGAAGTGTCCATATACTAGGTAGGTAACTCTAACTCACCTCCTATGCGGGAAAAAGGGTCGAGCTGTTAATTTAATTTTAATTAAAAAAAAACATATTTGATGTTATAGTTTGCTGCTTATAATATAATTGAACTAACAAATGGACGGAAACGTCTTGGTGCTTTTTCATTTTTACACATTCCATTTTTATAATTTCAAATTTGAATTTATTTTAGATAAGAAATATGTTTTTGTTATATTTATATTACTACATTTTGTCTACATCTAGTTTTCGCAATATCATAATTGGAAGTGGCGGAAGTGGTTCTTGTATCCCGATACCGAATCCCTGTGCGTGTTGCTGTCGGTGCTGTGCTGAATTGTGCTGTAAATTTCTGTGCTGTGCCCTCATAGTAGTACTCGTCGTCGGCGGCTTAATCATATTAGCCGAGTCCTTATGTAAGTTTTTTTTTGTTAAGTTCCAGGCCTTTTCTCGCATAGCAGGGTAGAAAGCCTAGAGTCAAGACACTACGTTTTCCGCTGTCATAACATATAAAAATATAATGATATTTTATCATTGTCCACTTTCCACCTGAATTTGAGACATTGCATGTTTAACGGTGGAACTCAGCGCCCCTCTATGTCCTACGAAAGTGGAGAATTAAAAACAATTTAAATATAATTAGTCCCCCGGGTGGAGATTCAATATTAAGCTTTTTCCTTCGCAGTAGGGTGGGCAGAGAGAACCTAGTGTCCCGAACCGAACCGAAACGTTGCAGGTTGGACTCAACGCCGCACTTTTCTTGACACCAGATCGGAAAAATAAAAATAAAATAATTTAAATATAATCATTCCACCGAGTGGGAATGTAACCTATAACCATCGCGTATACTTATTCAGTAAGACGCTGTCTGTCACACTGCGCCACAATGAGCTCTTAGTTAGATTTTTGTATTTAAATTCAAAAATAAATAAAATATTGTATCATTAAAGTTTATTATAAAATGATTAATCTTTTAAATAGCACACATTCTTATTTATATTTTTTTATATAAAAATTAAACGTAATAAGTTGATCAACTTTATATTTTTCTAGGTACATCATAATTTATTATTATTTACACAACAGCAACTAAGCAGTTAATTTAAATGTAAGTAAAATTTCAGTATTTTCATACAAAAGTCTTTATCTGTTCGTTGATTTTCTGTACCTGTCATTTTGACGATATTTTTCAATTCAAAGTCAAACATTAAACTTGAATGTAATATGGATTTTTTATAAAAGTTATGTGGTAAATATTTTGAACTTTATATTACTAATTTTAAATTTCATTCGTATATTTGTATATAAATGTTATAGTATAAAATCGTAAGTATTCCGATTGAGTCGTATTTGCGATTCAAATGTTTATCCTGGATGTGCCAATTATCAGCATTTACGTTTCAAAAGTAAACATATATAATTTAAAATTTCACCTTAAATAGTAAAAGTGAAAAATTACATTACCTATAATAGTGGATTAATATAGAGCTGGTAACTTCTTACTAAACCATTGCTAAAAGCTATAACGTCTTATTTAATATTAATTTAATTAGATAAAAAAGCGCAAACTAAAATTAAGGAATTAATTAAACATAAAATAAAAATCCTTTATATGTATACTCGTAAATGTGAAGATTCTTTGCCTAAAGCCCTAAAACGTATCATTCGTTAGACTTGTACTTAATTCCCTTAGTTTTCTAATTTTTGTATTACTTATCAATTAATGTTTCTTTAATGTGTAAATATAACTTTTAAATATTTTTAAACAGTTGGCGTAATGTTTTTATAAGCAACGAAGCTTTGGGTTTTGCTGCACAAACTGGTATATGTATTGTGGTGTGTGTCGTGGGCCTGTTTGTAGTACTGTTCTTGTTTGCTGCAGATATAATATGTAAGTACATTGGATCCAAATAGAAGATCACAGAGATTTAATACAATAATAAGTAATCCATACTAATATTTACATACTAGTACTTATATTATAAATGCGAAAGTAACTCTGTCTGCCTGTCTGTGACGTCATCAAATTTTATATAGAGATACCTGATGGTCTTAGGGTGTGAACCTTAGGGTACTTTTTTCTCCTATTTCTATATTTTTTTAGTTTTTCCACAAATTTCATTGTTTTACGAAAGGGCGTGTCTAGTAGATATATAAAAATCACTAAACAAATCAATTACAACTATACAAGAAATTGTATTCGATTTCCACTTGGAACTTGAACTCCATGTCTCAAAATGCTTAGGCGTAATGCGGAGACTGGATATCTTAACACTAGGTTCCCTTTGTTTATCCTATTTAAAGTAAGAAATGCGTAAAGTACTTCAATAAAAAAAAATTAAATTATTTCAATGAAAAAAAATTTGAAGCTTTACGCTTTTGCCTGCGTGCAGGGTAGATGGATAGAACCTAGTGTCAACACACTCCGTTCTCCGAATAAATGGAAAATTTTTAAATATAATTATTTCCCCAAGTGGGCATTGAAACCAAAACCAGTCGTCTTTGACTGTTCAGGCTCAGTCCAACTTGCGCCCTTTATTAATATAAATTAAGTATATGTACATATGTAATATATCAATTTCACCTACTTTACATCATAAATTTAGATTATAGAATATATATTCGGAAGGACCATTCAATAACTTCTTGACAAAATTCACTATATAAAATTTTATAAAAGGCTATTTCTGGTACACTGAAATATTTTTGAATAGCAGTTAAAGCTGCATTCAAAGGAATATTTCCTTTCAAAAATATACTTTTAAAGGTGTACCTCATGATGAATGAACCTATTTCACCTATATGTAGCTGTAGTCTTTGACATTCGCGTAGTCGCGGCGGCCATACCTTATATACATAGTTGCAGTGCATTACAATAATGTGAAAAGCAAAGTAATTTGCCACTTACTGTTTCTAAGCTCTCTTCATAAGCTATAATAAGTCAGGTAAAAGAGTCCCTTGAGCGTTAAAAAAGAAAGGCCGCTTAGCCGATAAAGGCAAGCTACGAAAAAAAAATTAGAATAAAAGAAAGTAGTAAAGCTCTATTATAAAAACAATATTTATCACAACGCATTATTCTGTCACATTCTAACAGTCATATCTTTCTAAGAGTGAATTCAATAATTTGGTTATATTATTTATTTTTATTACTTTATTCTGTGTACTTAATTTCATTTTCCGCCAGTTTTCGAGGTGCGTTCTTGGTGGCGAATGTCAACGCCGCGCTTTGTCTTTTCAAACTTGTTAAATATAATATCATACAAATACCAACAACACTAAGCTCTGTAAGAGCTAACAAGTAAGAGGTGTTTTAATTAAGTATATCGGAAAAAATGCAATATTTTTGCATAGCAATCTCTAATTTGAACAACTCTATTGAACCATATTATATATTTTGCCTTTCAGGATGGGAACCTTGTGTAAAATATGTACGAAAATCACAGCCACTGTGCTAACGGCAAAGTTTAAACAACAAATGCAAGATGAAATTCAATATAAATTTTGCCTGAAGCAGTTGCCTACAATAATGAAAGCTAAACAATTCAAAATCGTATACAATGACGGTGAATGTGATTATTTTATTATACAAATAAATCAAATTTTACAACAGAGTTCTCAGAGTGGTTTTATTAACTGGCATCGATTTATTTTTACATTATTTATTAAGAAATGCAGTTTAAAAAAATTTTCCGCACACTTAGATAAGCACACTGCGTTCAAAATTACTATGTGTGTCCGGACACAATTACTGTACAATATTTTTATAGAATGAATAACGAAAAATGCTTTTGAGCGTGATTTTTGTTTATCTTTTTAAGTATTGTGTCACTATACTATATATTATACATTATTATTATATCAGCCTGTCAACCATCCCAACATCAACAACCTTAGTCATTCGGAAAGTGACTTCATACAAACAAAATAATAGATAACTTGAAGTCTTTATTACATGTTATGGTTATGGCTCAAAACTTGAAATGAGAGATTTTTTTCTTCTAAAATATAGAACTTTATAGTTTCTTTTTCTAACTTTAAATGAATGGGTTGTTAGATTCCTTTTCTTAAAATCTCCTTTATTTGTAAATACTTCTCTCACTACCCTATGTAATGTAGTAATAAATAAACAAAATGTTACATATATTATAATTTTATATTTTTAAATTAAAATTTAATAATAGTAGCTAGATTATTATATTATTGTTATATTAGATATTATCGATGTTCTATAATTGGCTAGAGATATTCGGTTGTCAGTATGCGCCGGCAGCAGGGTGCAATTGAACTCACCTTTACGGAAAGAAAGTACACAGAAAAATTACATTTTAATTTCAGTATATGAATTTCGACGCAGCCGGATGTAGAACGTATGGCTTAGCGGTGAGAGCGCTAGGACGGGTTACAGGTTATATTTGGCAATGAAAGCGTGATGCAGAAAAAGTACTATTTAATACTCGCAACACTGTTATAACATGCTATACATTTTTATATTTTTTAGATTGGTGTAGATGAAGATTGAAAATAACCAATAAAAAAAATTGACCTCCTTGAAAATAATTAAAATAGATGTTTTAACTGAAAATGTTCAAAGAAAAAGTAGTTTTACTGGTCGTATGATACTAAATTATATTAACTATGTATATTTTAAGCAAAAATACTGAAGCTATTTTTTAGGTAATATTTATTTTCAGCAAATTAATACTAAAAATATGTTTTTAGAAAATGTATGAAAATTTTAATTTTTTTTTTAAATAATAACATTTTTATTAAACAATAATTTCTAAAAATATGTTTTTCAATTTCCTAAGTGTGTGATTAACACTTTAAAATATTAAATAAATAGCATTCTCTCTTTTGGTAGCAGAAATTTGTAAAAATCTCTACAAACGACGTAGCTGGATGTAGAACGCATAGCTTAGCGGTCAGAGCGCTTGGATGGTTTCCACGAGGCGCAGGTTTGAATCTGCTGCGTTCAAATTTATATACGTTTTTAAATTTTCTAAGTGTTCTTTTTTTATTGTATAAACAAGGCAAACTGCTGCTGGTGATCACCGCTGTGATCACCGCCGCCCGTGACCCTGTGTACCACCAGAGGAGCTACAGGGATGTTGCCAGCCATTAAGGTGGAAATAGACGCGCTATTTGAAGGTACCCATATCGAATCGACCTGGAAACACTGCCGCTGGTAGACTATTTTACAGTTGAGTAGCACGTGGAAAGAAGTTCCTACGAAACCGCACAGTAGTAGAGGGCCACGTTTCCAGATGGTGATGATGGTATTTCAGTCAGTTACGTACAGTGCAGTTGGAAAATTCTGCGGCAGGAATCAAGTCAAGAATACTCCCCATGATAAATGCGGTAGAGAACGCACAAAGAGGAAACGTCTCTACGCAACGCCAAAGTGTCAAGCTTTTCACAGAATATAGGATCCTTAACGATTCCGATATCGATATTATTAGAAACATAATTACACGACGTTGTAGGTCATCATGGTACAGTGGAACAACGTCTGACTGTAAACGCGATTGATTGTGGGTTCGATTCCCATTCGGGGAAATGATCAAAATATTTTCATTTCTAATTTACGACAAAGCGCGGCGTTAAGTTCTGCCACTGAACAAAATTACACGACGTTACTGAACATTACAGATATTACAAATGTTATAGCATAAAATATACAGATAATAATTTTATTTTGATATAGAAATAACATTTTGTGTTCTTGAAATTATAAAAATTTAATATTCCGCACAAATTAGGTCAATTACGTATGATGTTCGCTTTACATTTTAAATTGGCTTATCTTCTGAATAGCTTACAGACGCTATCTAAAGCCATTATGGCAGCTGTAATATGCATTTTATATGACGTTGTCATAAAAGACATTTGTCGTAAAATAGCTTATTCGTAACATGAATGTGCTAATGTAGCTTAAAGGAAAATAATCTTTTGATTTGAATATACTTATGTGGTAAGTATTTATATTTGTTGTTATATATTTTTTTTGTTTATGAATGTATATTGTAGATACTAAGTTCTATTTCATATTCTACAAGAGTTAAGTTCGTTTCACACATTGAGCACTTTTTATATTTGTGGTGATTCATGAATACCAGTGATATTAAACGCATTGAACTTTGCCATTATCTTATTTTCCAGCCCTTTGTTCAATCAATTCGTAGCTATTACTTGATAGATTTTTCTTGAAAGAACCTGTAATTGTCGAAAATTTCGAATTTGCATAAATTACTTACCAAAGTTCGTTAAGTTTCAATATGACTTAAATGAAATAGGATGGAGGAATGAGGATTTGCATAACACATGATTAAAAGCTCTATACTATTATTTTTGTCACGTATTCAATCTATAGTAGATACTGCTGCTTTAATTAATATTGTACATTATTTATTACTTTTAATACATTTAAATGTATAGTTTTATACTTTTTAGTAATTTTATTATATAAAGAACATTGAAATTCATTTAGTTATTTTATATAAAGAGTAACTATCAAAATTCAGTGTTATAGTTTAATTTGAGCAGAATATAAAATACTAACGTTTTTGATAATATATAAAACCCTTTAGCCAATTAGCCTATACAAATGTTCACATATTACCACGATATTTGATACAAATTCTGGTTTAAGTGTCAAGACACCAGAACGTTGAGTTCTGTCTCACGCTTTGTCTGAAAAGATTGTCCGATTGTCTGATAAGGTCTGATAAGAGCGGAATAAAAATAATTCTAATACAATTAATCATTTCCCCGATTGGGAATCACAACTACAACCAATCGCGTTAAGACTGCCCCACTGCGCCACGAGGGCCTCTATTCATAAGTATAATGTGTAAATTTCAATATATTTTTACATTTTCAGCTCCTGCATGTGTAATTTTAGTAAAATATTATTTTTGTTGCTGCCCATAGCTCTTGGTGTAGCTCTAGGAATTTTTCTTTATAACTATGTAAAAACAAAGTATCCAAATTTACCATGACATTTCAGCTATGGTAAGATTGAACTTATTAACATTGTATTATAATAGTATGTATATAAATTAATTTAAGTAATTTTTAATATAAATCTATTTATACCTTTAAATTCACTGTAATAGCGTAAATTTATGCAATAGTAACAATAACAGACCTTAAACTTCAAATAAGTCAGCGCGTCATAAATTTAATTGGGCTTTAACGTTTCAAATGACTGACAGTATCGTGATCATCTGGAAAGCAAGGACAAGTTGGCCTCGAAGAAGCTGGGTGCCATTGCCAGAGCAACACAATACTTCACGCCCAAACACCGATTGACCCTATATAGGCCAAGGCCAAGTTCAGCCTCAAATGGAGTACTATTCTCATCTCTGGGCTGGTGCACCCCAGTATCAGCTTGATCCATTTGATCGCATACAACGTAGAGCCGTTCGAATCGTTAAGGACCCAATAAACTGTGAAAGGCTTGACTTTGGCGTTGTGTAGAGACGTTTCCTCTTTGTGCATTCTCTACCGCATTTATCATGGGGAGTATTCTGGGGAACTGTTTGACTTGATTCCTGCCGCTTAATTTTCCAACCGCGCTGTATATAACCGACAGAAATACCATCCTCACCATCTGGATACGTGGCACTGTACTACTGTGCGGTTTCGTAGGAACTTCCTTCCATGTGCCACTAAACTGTGAAATGGCCTACCAGCGGCTGTGTTACCAGGTTGATTTGATATGTACCTTCAAAAAGCGCGACTATTTCCACCTTAAAGGTCGGCAACATCCCTGTAGCTCTTCTGGTGTTACACGGGGTCGTGGGCGGCGCTGATCACTTACCATTAGGTGACCTGAACGCTCGTTTCCTTTTTCTATAGAATAAAAAAATAAAAAAAAATTCTACACAGCCAAGTTTTCATTGTAAATTTGATAACTTCTAAAGAAAAGTTACTTTAGTCTACTTTACTTTTTTTCTAAGTAAGAATTATTATTACTTACGCGGTGAATTAATATATGGACAATATTTTTTTTGCAGCCCCTTCTGGACTTTGACACCTAAAAAATCGAAAGCATAGTAAAATGTTTATAGCAATATAAGGAACTTCCGGCCTTAAGCATTTATTTGTAATTAATTTGACGGCAAGTTGTTTTTAATTTACTGATTTATTTATGAAGTATCTAATATTATTTATTAGTTACAGGTTTTTGTACTTTTTGAAATAAAACGTATTATGAATGTAGTTTAGTAATATAATTAATGCCTCTTTGTAGTATGTGTTGTTATTTAATATTATCCATTCCATAATTCTGAAGTTTTTTTATTACTTGACATATTTTAACTCCTTTGCGATATTTATTTTATTAATTTAATGTACTTCTAAAACATATTTTATTGTAAATAATATAGCCTCCATATAAACTTGAACTGTGCCATATTTCACACTCCATCATCCGCGGCTTTTGCGTAATTTTTACGGTAGGGCAGCGTCTGACTGTAAACGCGATTGGTGGTAGGTTTGATCCCACTCATAGGAATGATTATATTTGAATTATTTTTATTGCTCCGCTCCAGGAAGAAGACAAAGCGTGGCCAAGACAAAAATATGTGAAGAACGGAGTGTATTGACACTAGGCTCTCTGAGTACCCTGCTGCTATGCGGAAAAAAAACCAGAGACTAAGCACTGAGTTCATTTCTCTCACAGTATATAATGTCTTTAAAATGGTGAGCAAGAGGAGATCAGAGTTACATATGTTTCTATCTACTCAACAATTTATGGGGAAAACGTGAAGCAAAGGGATATTTAGTATGGGTTAGAGTATGTTTGTACAAACTAACATTTAATAACGCGACCTTCATATATGATTTTTTTTTATAGACGTTTGTGTAAATATTTTGTAACTCTCTGCCTCATCTTCAAAAGTTATATAGTTTATTGGATTACAAATTATTTAACAGTATAATATATATTTATTACTCTTTTTAGAAGCTATAAATTGCCTTCAATTTCTTTTAGGTTTGATGATTTCAAAAAATTGAGGGAATTTTATTGCTTCCCTATTTCATTTAATCCTATTAAAGTAAAATCTTAGTATCGGAAAACGCTTCAGCGTAATAATGAAATTGTATCAGATCACTTAACTATAATTAATTTATTTAGTCTTGCTATTCAATTGCTTTTTCTTACATTTCAAACAATGGAATTCTTAAAGTTTTCATATAACTATTTCTTGAAATTATAATAACAAATAAACACGTGTTGCCTTAGCAACGTCTATGACACTTTATACAAACGCGTATGTCAAATATCTGGCAGTGTGTGCGCGTGTGTGCGTCCGTGCGTGTGACATTTATTTTATTAATACAATGTAGTTTTTATGTATTATTTAAAATAAAATATTAGCATTCTGCACTTCTTCTCTATATAAACTGTAACTGTTCCAAAATTTCGTACACCAACGTCCGCGTAGTTTTCTATTAAAATGGTACAGTGTTTCTTTCGCGTATTGCATTAATGATTTGATTGTAAGTGTACTGTAGAACTGAATTACTGTCGTGAAAAATTGCTTAATCAAATTAAAAGTTGCTTTCCTATTTTTAACGATCAATCTCCAGATTGGTTTTTTTTTTAAAAAGACGTGACATAAGTACTTCACTTTCTACTAGCAGTAGTAGAACCATTTTTTAATCTAAGAAACCTATCACAGCTTACATACATATGAATATATTATTCCTTCGTATATAATTTTACATTATAATTGCAGTTGCAGGCTGTGTCACGTAGGTCGTAAGTTGTGAAATACGTCCAATTATATATAATATAATTAGATTTTATTATATAATGTATTTATTGTATAATAATTTTCAATTTTCGATTTGACGAAATGATTTACCAACTTAATAGGGACGTACCTACGCATATATTATATTTAAAAAATCTAATAAACTGTAACATTTGATGTTTGCGGTTAGTGGGATTCTATGATTTATCTAAACTAATATTAGAAAGAGAAAATATTTGTTTGTTTCTTTTTAACTCAAAAAATACTAGACTGTTTTTAAAAACTCGTCATTAGTAATCCACATCTTCACCGAGTAACATAGACTATATTTTTTTCTAGAAAAAATTATAAATTTAAGCCAATTTTGTAATTTGAAAAAATACGAAATAGCATTAACGCTGGCGTTAAGCCGCGAGTGGCTTGCTAGTCTTCTAAAATGAATATGGGCGGAAAATGGTAAATGTTATTGAGTATGTTCGCTTCTTTTTCCCTTCGCTTTTTCTCGCTTTTACATTTTTAATTATTTTGTTACAATAAATATATTGCAATCTAAATATTTTATTTTAGGTAAACTTTTGATAAAATCAATTACATACTTAAATTTGTAAAAAATACAGTTTTTCAATATTTTTTTAATTTTTTTAAAATGTTAGTAGTATTAGATGCTATTTATCTGTAGTCTCATATCATGTGAAAAATTTGAACCTGTAACTTAGCTTATAGGCCTACTAATTCGATACATAAACACAACATCAGTTAAATATTTTTATGCATTAGAAAGAATCTGACGTACCGTAATTAAGAGCGCGGTACAAAGGCAAAGACCGCAAAGGCACCTTATAAAATAAACAGCGACTTAAATGAAAATGAAATGTTATGATAACACTTAGAATAAAATATATAAAACATTATATTAATTTGAGTGAATTTTGCATTAGTATGTTTCTGTCAGATCGGTTCTAATGTGGCAAAATTTTAGCGTTATACTATTGACTATGACGGTCACGGGCTTCAGGTTCAATTAGAATATTTATAGGTAAGGTAAGTCAAGTTCCGTAAAAAGTAAACTTTGTTTTTTTTCAGCTTTACGCTATTTCCTGCACAGATAGGTAATCAGAGAGCCTAGTTTCAAGGCACTCCGTTCTCCACTTTTCGCGCCTGAAATCGAGACAACACGTGTTGAGTGGTGGAACTCAACCCTACACTTTGTTTTGCCTGAGGGAAATAAAAATAATTTAAATATAATCATTCCTCCGAGTGGATATCGAATCCACAACCATCAGTTTACAATCGGACGTTGTCCCACTGCACTACGACGGCCTCAAATCTTTGTATAGATAATATACGTTTAAAGTATATAATTTACATTAAAAGACAAAGCAATTCATACTAAAATGGGCTAACTATTCTGTTTTGATTATTTTGTCGTTGCTGATTTGTTTGTTTTTTTATTTTATTTGATATTTTTTGTAATTTTTTTTCATTCACTAATAAATTGTGCGTTTAATAACGGCACTAACATCGCATTTTATCTTGCGAGAACAGTCCGAGAACAGCACAAGGTCTAATCATTTTTTTTATAAAATGTTGATAAAACCAAATATGTGAGTCAAAGTAAAAAGTAATTAAGGCTTTCAGGTTCATATTTTCAGATTTCATATATAACATAATGCCGCATATGAAGAATATTTTTTTAATATTAATAATCAGGCTATATACAGTGATGCAGCTTAAATATAATATATGACAATGCGCTCTAACTTATTATTAGCTGGTGCATACGACCTCATTCGCGTTGACTTTAAGACTCATGCTATGTGTATATTGTATATGTTATACGATATGTCACCCGCAACTTTGTCTGCGTGAATTATAAAATGTGGGAATATCGAGGAATCGTCTCTCAATCCTCTTTTACACGCCCCAAGGAACGTATATGTCTTTAATTGCCCCGTAGCATTCACTGGGTTTTATGCTGGTGCCGAGCCCATCTCGTTGTAGAGGACTTGCAAAACGGTGTTCTTTTAAATAGCGCATTATCGCTCGCCTCATCGCCTCTACTGTCCGAATTCCTCCCTCGAGTTTTAAGCTTGAACGTGACGCGTAACACAAAATTATTTCATCCATTTCCATATTTAATATAGTTTGCTTTTTTATTTCCATTGTTAAGGAGTCGATCGTTTCTTAGAAATTATTCAATGTTAGACAAACAGATTGTTTTCACTGTTTTATTATAGCTGTTGATGTAGCTGTAGTCACAGCTTTTTCTTAGCTACGTTTCTCACTTCACTTAACTTCTGAATAGTTATATTGAAGAAATTCAGAGCATGAATGAACATCACAAGTTGCTTTCACGCTTTTCCCGCATAGCAGGGACAGTTAGATAGTATGTACATAGTTTCAAGATACTCAGTTCTCTACTGTCCGCCCGAAATCGAGACATTGCGTGTTGCGGTGGTGAAACTCAACACTGCGCTTTGTCTTACCAGAGCAGAGCTGTACAAATAATGTATGAAGGTATACTTATATGTTCAACTTACACAGACTTACAAGACATTTTAAGATTATTGCCTTCTGTCATAAAGTCAAAATTACTTATTTCAGTCATGTCTTCTTGGGGGAGCTTTAGAAAATCTAGAGTGAATGCTATGTTTTGAATAATAGTATACTCATTACGTACAACTTATCATATGTACAACCTCTCATATATTCAATTTGACAAATGTGTAGGATTTGTTGTAATAAATAACATATGTTTTCACAAAAAAATATAACGCATTATAACGAAATTCGGAAAGCAAGTATACACTTATATAGCAGAAATAGTAATTCATAAATAACGAATGGTTCACTAACATTGAACCGGACAAAAATATCTTAATAATTTCTCTAGAGAGCAAAATCCTCGTTCACTCTTTAAGACGCTAGCTTGTTTTACTTTAATATTGAATGAACAGGTCAACTCAGTACACACAGGCATGTGCCTGCATATGTAATAAATTGACTTTGAACATTAATGTTCAAATATATTTATTATCTAGACAAGCGGTTGTCATTGGAGACCACATCAACGCCTAATACCAGACTTGGTGTTTGTCAAATGTTTTTCTATCATACATTAAAAAATCATACATAAATTAATAATATCTTTGAATTTTGCGATTACTAGACATTTTGAAATGAAACTATTTTTAGCCGGATTAATCGCGTATATTTATTTTATTCGAAAATACATTTTAGACAGTCAACATGTGACCACGGACTACTGGAAAGTGTTCGAAACGTCCGGCTTCTAAAATGTATGTTAATACATAAATTATATTGTCAACAAAAAAATATTGGATATAAAAAATAGAAACTTAGTCTTGAGAGTTTATCTTACTTTAAACCTATACTGTACGTTTACGTATACCTCAGTATTTTTATTCAACAAAATATTAAATAAGCATAATCAAAAACAGGCACAGACGCGTTAAGTTTGTAGAGGATGACTTCTTAAAAAGAAGATTTTTGTATAGTAGATACCTTTCATAATAAAAATGAAAAAGAAAGCTTTTACAAAATTATATGTAAGTTTACTTTATAAAGCCCGAATACGTATTTTTAATTTTATTTTTGTAATACATGCTTTAAAATATAGTCTTTCTAGTGTAGCGCATTTCGAATGACAAGACGCTTTATTAGAAACAAAATATATTGACATCTTTTTTATTATTAAATGTAGGTACGTGGGTATTACATGTAGGTATTAAATGTAGGTATGTAATTATGTAACAAATGAATAAAACTTATCCTAATTCTAAATATAAATCCGGGGTTCCATTTTAATAGAAAATAACCTTAAGATATTTTCGTCACGTAATTCCTCGAGCTATTTCTTCGGGTCTATAAAAATACGTAATCTCACTTTAGGGGCAGTCACTTCACTTGCAAAAACTAAAGCTATAATTACAAAAATAATGAATATTTATTTGGTATCTTTATAAATGTACTGTATAAGCAAATTTTTGCTAAGATAACTTAAATAACGCAGTTCTCTCTACTTACAGTACAGTTCTTTATTTATAGCTTACATGACGCACGTTGTATTGTTAACAATATTTACACAATATGGTAGGCTAGTAATTAATTATGATTAAGTGCGGCGTTGAAGTCCGCTACTCCAAATACAATGTCTCGAATTCGGGCGGAAAGCGGACAAATAGAAAATTTAATATTGATAATTTACAATTAAATATTGTTTAAATGTAAATATTTTTTAATATAATTACTTAAAGAATAAATAAAGCTCTAAACACATTCAAATATATATACTGCATATTTAGGGGACGGGGAACTTTACGAGGAACGACATCATATAAGGGTTTTCCACTTTTTAAGCAAAATATATTAATATTATCTACAGAGTATGTCTATTCTTCTATAGGATTAAAATTAAAAGTTTAAAATCAATAGGCACAAAACGGGCATGTTGTAAATATTTAACATTAGGTACAAAATACACATTTTTAATTAAAAAAAATAATAATATACTGCAATTTTCTTTTATTTAGTTATAATTAAAAAATTAAAAGATACAGTATGACAGGTTATTAAAAAAATTGTAACTATTGTAATTATTATATTTAACTCGTTAAATATTAGTTTCTAACCACACATAGGGAACATAAACATTATATATAAATAAAACATGGAAATTTCAACTTGGATAATTTAATATAATATTTATTAAAGTAGACTGAAATATATTTGTATATTAATTTATTTTATATGAATGTACATTGTTATATTTGAATTGAAGGTAAAACAAATATTTACATTACAAGTTGGTTTCTAAGCTTCAGCAGCAGCTTCAAAGTAACATTTTGTAAGATAGAACCGACCGCCGCGCTTTGTCTAATCTGATTGAGGAAATTAAAACAATTTAAATGTCATTTCCCCGAGTGGGTATCGTACCTACAGCGATCGCATATACAATCGGGCACATCCTCTGTGTCACTTAAGCCTCTAGTATAGAAGCAGCAGTGATATTTTTGCTAGAATTAAAAATAACTTACATTTTGTTTTGTACAATACATGGTCATAATGAAAGTGTGTAACACGAGTCGGCTGTCAATATGTAAATGGAAGGCTATTTTAAACTATCGGTATCGATTCCTGTATTAAGAGTCGTCCTAAATTCAAAACACATCATACAGCTGACGTGTTCCAATTAACTAAACGACGAGAAAGAGTCGAAAGTTCTATTTCATTTTTGTGTGGAATGTCACTAGAGCTGGGTCTCTGAATACGAATATATCTTGTAAATATCTTGTAAAATGTTATGCAGATTGTAAAATCTTATGCCTTATTAATTAATTTTCAACGGCCTTCTGCCAATTATTGTAATAGTCTTTTCTTTATACCATAAATCGATTGTATTTTCTTTAATCGCAACACACAGATTTTTAAACTTACCTCTCCATTAGAAAGCTTTTTACTAAGTTAGCCTATTCTGGAATAATTTTATGAATCACTACTTAAACCTAAATACCGTAACCCCAAATCAAGTTAATATCTCTCAATAGTCAATATACATATTTAGAAAACGTATAAAAATTTGAACGCAGCGGGATTTGAACCCGCGCCTCTTGAAAACCGTTCAAGCGCTCTGACCGCTAAGCCATGCGTTCTACATCTAGCTACGTTGAAATTCTTATACACTTATTACAACTTATATTTCCTTCATCTTCACTTATATATCTTCTTCTTCTTGTTCTTCACTTATATATCATTCCTTAGTGTGGGAATAACACTTAAAAAAAATGTTAACAAAAGTCAATATACATTGTATTTTTTTACGCATTACATGAATACTAGAAGCTTTAAGCACAATAAATCGCTTACAGTAACATATTACTTTTATTACACTCATTAATATTGTTAATTTTAAAATGTAAATAAAAAGAATAATTTTCATACACAAAAAAAAATTACTTTCTTAATGCCAGCTGCCCTTTTCTGCACTGCCTTACCCTAGGTTAACAATTATCACTTCTCACTTAATTTGTTATAGCATTAACATCTTGTCTTTGCCTTAGAATTAGGCACGTATTTAAGCACAATCCTTTAAAATATTGTAACAAAAAACGCCAGAGAAATAGAAAGATCTGGACAAGTTCTTAAAAAAAAAGAGTACAAAAAGAAGAAATTGTGTACGTTGCTACGAAAAGCTAAGACTGACATTGAATTTTTGAGAATCGATCGAGAATGAAAGTTAGGAAAATTAAAAGTCTATGTCATGTGCTATTAGTCTCTTTGCATAACATGTTGCAAATGTAGGAAAATCTAAATAAAAGAATGTAATATAAAAAAATACTTTAATAATATTAAACTTAGGTCTACTTAAATTATTATTATTTTTAACTTCTGTGTTATTAATAAGGCTTGCCTTGTGTATATGAACATTTTTAAAAATGATACTGAAGCCATGAGTTTTTCTTTTTTTACCTATCCCATTACTACACAAGTTGCACTTTAGTATGATTTAGGGCCAGGTCGCTACCTGTCATTTTTGATTATAATATTTTCATTTTCTTTTTGGAGGATTCAGAGGTGGACCAATGTATAGACAAGTTGTTCGTGATGGTTTTAAAAGTTTTCCTATTTGTAATATACAATACATCTTGACTAAGATAATAGAGCTTTAATACCGTCTATAGGTGTCGGGTCGAAAGGGCCTGTCGCATAATATCAGCGTTTTACCTGAAATTAAACGCCTATTAATTTTCTAGTTATTAAGTAGATTATTTTATCTTTAACCCTGTAAAATAATTTTATGTTCCATTCGTAAACATAGTTATTTAAACCACTGCTTAAAACATAATGTTTATCTTGGCTCTAGAATTATTTATGATGAATTAGATAACCTTGTCAGAGGCAGTATTATATTTTGTATATTTTTTCTATGTACTTAACTTTATTATTGAAAGTTCTATAATATATGATACTATTTATCTCATGTTTCACTACGTTTTGAGAGAGTTAGATAAGAGTAAGGATAAAAAATTGTTTATTTAAATATTGTCTTTACCTGATGGTTTTGGAGAACAAACCTACGATAGCGTATATTCAGACAGAATTTACTACATAAATTTTCATGCCAAGATGCAATGGCGTTGATGAAAACGTATACCATAGTAATATAAACACAAAGGTATACCAAAATATACAAAACACATACAAAAAGCTTATCCGGAAAGCATCATCATAAATTTATATGTTGGGAGCCACAAACACAGTAAAGGTAGATTACAACGGAAGTAGTTTCTAAGCTTTTGGTAACACGTGCCGAAAATTTGAATATAAGGATAACTGTTGGGCGATAGATATTTGTACTCAAATTATATGAGTATTCAATTGTAGTACATACTGTAACTGAATAATGCACATAGTCATCAGCAACTGTTCTTAGTTTTTTTTTAATATAAAGGATTTTTTTTTATATTATCTACTAATAAATTAAGTCCAAAAGCTTAGAACGAAATGGTCTTTCCCTCAATAATAAAATATAATTCGATACCATTCTTTAAAAATGCAACGTCTCTAAACTAAGCTAATCTTAGAGAGCAGTCCTGAACTAAAACAAACTCTGCAGTATGCAGGAACTAAAAAAGATATTATATAAGATAAGAAGTATTTCATCTATAACGTATTACGACTATTACCAAATAATTGAAAAAAAAAGCAACACCTGTGTTTAAAAAAACGATTGCATTTTCCAATAGTCAACAAATGAAGCAGTCGGCAAACAAGTAACTTGATCAGCAAATATAATTAAGCGAGGCTTTTTAATTGAACACTTTGTTATTCGCTTCGCTATGTGACTTTGGTATTAACAAATAACATTTATTATGCTATAAAAATGAACACTGATGCCCAATATATTTTAAAATAACATGGAAATAGGCAAAAGCTGCTGTCACAGTATATCATATCAAATAAATAAAAATCAAAGCGAATAAAATTAAGATATAATATTAAAGTTCAATTTGTAGTATTTCAAGTTCAGTTTTGTAAACTGATCGCTTCAGAGATATCTGTTCGCTCCGTTAGTGCTCGTGAATTGGGAAATAGGTATTTGCTTGAATAACTATGAGTGTGTGAGCACTAGTGCCGGTGCCTCCTTGAGACCTCTGCGTGTGTAGTATATAACTATAAGTACATGCGTAAGTGCGTGCGTGCGTAAGTGCATGCGTGCGTGCATGCATACGTGCGTGTGTGTGTGTGTGTGTGCAATATTACTGTTCCGTCCTTGAGTATTCTGAATGTGTACAAGTACATGTGCTTCCCTGTGTACTCTGTGTGTGGGTATATCCTCTAGTTTAATTTAATACTTAATCAATATAAAATGGATGGTATTTAAGTTAGTACATTACAAAAATATATGAAGTATTACTCTTATTTGTGATGGTCTAAAACGTCTGCTCCATTTTCTTCTTCTCTTATTGTTTAATAATTAATTAATTAATTTATTGCCGTTTGTGCAGGTCCTTGTGCGTACTTTTGTCAAAATAAATTATAAGAGTAGTTGAAAATACACTTCCGTATTCACAGCTAAATATTAAGTTATATTGGCAATTGTACACGTTTGGGCGAAAATTTACAAAGATATTTGTCGTTGCCAAACGGCACCGCAAGGTCTAAGACCTATGGTTAATTATTTGTATGGGCCATTACGTACATACGGATTTGATGGAGTTCAAAACTTTTGTATATATAAATATAAAAACGGTCCTTAGTAGAGACTATTAGAAATATTTCTTAATTGTATGATCTACAATTTATCTATACTATTTTAATAATAAAACTTATCCTTTGACTAAAAATCGCAAAAAAATCATGCACGCATACAAAAATCTTAATTTTTTCTTAATCTGCAAACAATTTAAATTTGTTTCATTTCATTTAAAAGCTTGTTTCGAAGATTAGTTACTTCGCTCAGCTCCACAGTTATAATTCGAATTATAGTGTATATTTTAATAATTCTTGATGTTTTTAAAAATTAAGTATTAACCCTTGTTTTCAGCTTCACGCTTTTTCCCGCATAACAGGGTTAGAAAGAACTTAGTGTCAAGACAGTCCGCTCTCTACTTTCAAGGCATTGCGTGTTAAGTAGCGGAACTCAACGCCGCACTTTGTCTAGTCATCAAAACGTGAAAATATAGTCGTTTCCCCTAGTGAGAATCGAACCCACAACTATCGCGTATACAATCAGACGCTGACACACTGCGTCACGGTAGAATCAAAAATATTTTAAGTGCTTTTAAAAGATTTATAGGAAACCAAAAGTGTATTGTAGTCTTTATATATGTACCATATTATTAAAAAGACCAACTAACAATGCCCTATTACGTATTGGAAATTACGTGCAAAGTTGAGAGGTAGTGTAATCTAATATTGAGAGCCATTATCTAAATGTAGTTACATAAGCGAGCCCTTAATAAAGGGCAATTGTGTCATGGTTTTTGAAAATGCCGTTAAATATGGATCCCAAAGTTATATAATGGTCATACGTTTTGGGCTTCCCGGAATCTACATACCCGTATAATAACTCTTGTATATCTAATAATCTTAGGGCCTTTTCAACACATGTTATTCACCCCTTAAATTCATTCAACCGCACCAAGCTCAGATTAAAACATAACTGTTATACCACCTTTTATTATAAGCAGTTATTCAGTTGTAAATATTAGTGTAGCCTATAAAATCGTTATTACTCTTCATGGTTTCATATGAATTTACATAATTAACTAATACTGCAATATTCACTGCACCTTTGATCTAGCTTGTAAACACGATCGCTCGTTAATTCCTACCAAGCTAATTTAACTTTACAGCTTCGTTCCAATATTAGCACTACATGAATAACAATTCATGGAATAATCAATTAATTAATAAGGTCTTATATTAAATCTAAATTAATTTTGCAATTAAGATATTACTATATACAAACCCTTTTTTTAGGATATTAGGAAATGTATGTAACATTTATGATTATAATGCGTCGCAAATCAGTTTAGAATTTAGCTGAATCTTTTTTCTAAGCTGCATATTTTTTCTAAGAATAAATAATTTCTAAGATTTTCATTCATTTTGCTTTGAGTATTCGCACGTCGTTTTAGAATGACAACTAAATTTACGAGTTCTGTAACTCGGCCAACACTAACTAGACGAAACGTATCGTACATTTGAGTTTGTATGTAAACTGCTTTTTAGTACAGTGATAAAATAGATTATTCTCACCAATTGACTGTTAACAATCGTAAATTCAATATTTTTTTTAGTATTTACTTATTGATATAAGGATTGAACATATTCACGCGAGAACTAGCTACTTTCCGCTTAAGTTCCGGGACATTGCGTGTTGAGTGGGGGGCCACGCTTTGTCTTGCCACCAGAGTGGAGAAACTAAAATAATTTAAATATAAACATCCCCCCGAGTGAGAATCGAACTAACAACCATCGCGTAAATGATATTGGCACAGCAAAATTTATCACATTGCAACACGATGGCTTATAAAGAATTTTATTTTATTTTAACAAGCCTTTTGTCTTGTTTTTCTGAATATTTTGTTGAACTTACTTTATTAGCAAAGGTTCCTTGATCAAATGGCAAAGTCCTCCATTCCCTTTACCAATAAAAATCTTTTCGATAGGCACCAGGAAATCTGTCATATTTCGGGATTGAATAAAACAATTTTCGTTTAATATATTTTTATTTAATTCTGATAGACTCTTTATTAAATTAACACATACTTCAAACAACAGCTCTTTGACTAGAATAACAATACATTATAATATCAATCATTTCACACTTAAGGTAAACGATGACACTTCATATCATCCATACAATATATTTATTTAATATCTTATTAAAGTCTAAAATTAAAATATTTTATAAATTTATATTTAATAAAGACATCTGAAAGTGCCTTCTGCACTAAAAGCAATAATAACACTCTTTTATATATTTGTTATTAGATTATATTTACACATTTCTTGACAACATATGTATATATAAGTACATATCTATTTACAATGTGTTGATTGGCGGGTTAACGTGTTCGTATATTAAAGGTTTCGAGAATTTATAATAGTAATAAATCATATTTAGTACATTTTATGTAACATTATACATATAAAACTCAAAAATAAATTCAGGATTAATTTTTTGGAAAAACGTGTAAAAATTTGAACCCAGAGGTATTTGAACTCGAGCCTCTTGGAAACAGTCCACGCGCTCCGTTCTTATACGCTTATTACAACGACAAAAATAAGTTGTAATAAGCATATAAGAATTTCGACATTTTAACACAGCTGGATGCAGAATTGGACAGTTTCCAATAGGCGCAGGTTCAAATGTTTTTCTATTTCCTAAATGTTTGAATGATTTTTAAAGTGTATAAAAAATGTAAAAACCAATTCAAGAATGTTTATTTTTGTGTATTTATATGTACATTTATTTTACTAAAGACACTATGAATTTTGGCGATATCTACATCTAATACAGCCTACAGCCTAATGATTTATCTAGATTTTTATTTGCTACATAAATATATCTCGATATTGAAATAAAATTTTAATAACAGCTTCGTTTCATTACAGATAAAAATATATATATTATGTAAATGAAATAACGAGATACCTAACACAAGGTCTACAAGAAAAAAATAGCATTAAATATCGCTTATTTAATTTTTCCCTTAAGGTGTAAGCTGTTAAATCTCATGTGCCCAGTATTTTTTACAATAAACATTTTTTACATTGAATTCATTGGTTTGCACAGAAATGTAAGTATGCTACTTATAAAAGCTTAGCGTCTAAAAGCTCACCATAAGCTCTGGCAATGCGGAGGTAACTCAGAGAGGTTCTCTGACAAAAGAGAATACCATAATTTCACTTTTTTACCATAATTTCACGGTGATATGTATATATCTGTACACTTCCTTATACATTCTCATCCTAATCAACTCTCTACTTTTTGAATCTTAAACTGAAGAGAATATTGAAATTCTAATGAACGTTGTGGTAGTGAAGTGTTCTAAAATAATTGCAAGATCAAATTATGATAATCACGAATAAGAAATTTCTCATTCGTAGTAGAAGTCTAGTTTGAAGGATAGATAGCCTTGGTTTTTTCACTTTTGAGTATAACACAGGATTAGGATATATTAAGGATAGATTTTGACAAAAAACAGTAAAAGTAGTAATGTACTTTTTTTAAAGCATAGGATTTGAGTTTTAAAATATAAAAATCTAAGTAATTTTTTTAAGATCAATACCAATTTAAAAAATATATAAAGATAATCTTTCTTAAAGTGACATAACTTTTTAACCTTTTAACCCATGACTCACTAACAAACAACAAACTATGACATTTTATTTATTCTATAGATTATCGTGAAATTGTAAGCTTATCATGCAATTTTCTCATACTTACACGTTTCAAATATCTTGTATGAAAAAAAAGGATTCAAGAACTAGACATAAAAAGCTTTTAAATATAATTATTTTTGAAAGACTCTAACGTGGCGTTTTTATGGTGATACCGCATTAAAGACGGAAATTTTTCGTGCCGAAACATTGTAATGAGTTTTTTATAGGTATACCCCATACATATAAATACTGAAATAGTTATTACATTACTTGTCAACGCCTTACACAATTTCTCTAAAACTTAATGCTATGACTAACTTATTTGTAATCTCCATAGTGTACGTGGAATGTAATTAACGTCGGTTGAATGAGCACCCTAATAGTTACGAGTGTTTTCTGTTTCGATCAATGTTAGTACACTGAAAACTTATTTCCAAACAAATAAAGGATTTTATTCAAATGTCTGAAACCCGTGAATATAATACTATAATGTAAATTATGACACTATTGTACTTTCTTCTACATTCTTTTTTTTTCTATTTGGCCTATTTAAGCTTTACTCACTACAAAATTTAGGCATAGATTCCAAAATGTGGACGGCGGCAATGTTTAAAAGCGTTGCGTCATATAATCTATCTAACATAACATGTTGTGTAATGTCTTGTGAAATGACTAGATCAGTTACAGTTTCATATTTTAATACAGGTTAACGTCCATTTGTCACAGAAATTCATAAGAAATTATATAACCAAATATATAATATCCAACAGTTTGAAAATTCTTGCCTATTCCTACGAAATATTACAGAAAGTTTCTAGAAGTACGTACTAAATTAATACATTGGTATGTAAAGCTAACGATATGGAGGAACCCTGTAGGATAAATCATTAACGTCTACCGTAAGTAGTAAATAGATATAGGAAACATTTGGTCATATTTTGGTCGGGATGGTCGAGTAACAGCAAGCTTGAAAATAATGATATATATGCTAAACTCGACTGAAATGCGCGCACGTTTATTGTCTTTTACACATTAAATTACAATTTAACATAAAGGGGAATTATATAGATTTACATAATAAATATCTTTATAAAATCTCGTGTTTAATAGCATGAGCGCGCTGAGGCCATGAAAGAAGAAGCTGTTCATCTATAATATTATCTATATTAATGTTCTGAGAAAGTGCGGGAGAACAAGACATTGTACCTAGAAGGGCTCCACTCGATCGGGAGTGCTGTCTGCAAAGCGGACGACGCGAAGGTGATTCACTTTCATCAGACATAGCCCGGGTCACCGTAATGCGAGGCGATTGTCGACGTCTGCGCTCTCTTGTCATTCCTTCTTCTAGGCCTAGAGCACGACCCAGGACTACATGTGGTGGAGCCCTTATTAAAGGGATAGCTGAAACCCTAGGCTTTATTGGTTCATCTACTTCCGACTCTTGCAGCATATTGCAAGATGCTGCTCGTTGCGCTGGTCTCTCGGACCCCCGTGAACCCATCGCGGCTGCATCAGATAGACGCCGAGTCGTCGGTGGCCTTATAGAACCTGAACCGGCAGATAAAGAAGGTCTTCTTGATCCACAAGCGCTAGGTGTTCTAGCTTGTATCTCCTGGGTCACTTCACTTTTAGTCATTCTTTTCCTTCTGTAATTTCGTAATGCATCTCTTAAAGCTCTGCTCCTAATTCCATACAAAATACCGTTCACTGGAGGAGCGGCTGCTAATAAAGCAGCTGATAAAGCTGCAAGTGGTTGTGGTGGTACAGATATAGCAGGCCAAATTAACACACAGTAGTAAGGAAAGTAAAGAATTGCTAAGGATCCTAAAGGCTGTAGAACTGCTGACAACGCCCGTCTGCGTGCAGGCGGTGGAGGAGAGAATGGGTTACGTTGATGAGTTACAGTGACTTGTGCTGATAACGTGACCTCATAAATTGCAGCCGCTATTCGATGTCGGTGATATCGCGCAATACGAAGTATTTTTAGGCTGCAAAGGAGTACAAGGGCGGTGGGTAATAACAGAGTTAACAGGGCATATATCAGACAGAATCCTAGAGCAGCGGGTCCAGCGCTACAGTCTGGCGCACAGCTTCCAAGACCAATACTATAGGAGAGTGGCGGCTGAGATGCCGCTAGAGGTGCTAGTAGAGCACCAAGTGCAATCCAACCGCCAGCAACGCAGATTATTACCTAGAACAAAAAAAGATTGTTATTTATCATTTTACAATTTCGTTGTGACAAATATAATAATGAGTTTATTTTAGTATTGAATAATAAAAGCCAAAGTTCAAACGCATAATATTTCGATATGAATATTAATATTGTTTACGAAAATGTAATATTTATATGCTCATTTAAATAAAAAATTATTTATTCATATGTACAACCTTTTTAGCCGACACAATAGCCGCATAATGCAATGGTGCGGCTATAGCGGCTGCACGGTCTGCGTGTAACCCACAAACAGTCCAAAGTTGTAGAGGATGTAACGCATGTAGCAAAGCTCCACTAGCACACTTCCCTCCACCTCCGCAAAGTGCCGCGCCGCTGGCCAAAGCACCAACTGCTCCTAGGTGTACTAGTAACACTGATGACGCTGATGCCGGCTGTGGACAAAAAGTTCTTATACGTAAATGTTTTTTAACTTTATTTTGTTTCCACACGTATTCCTCCGATAGTTCGAGTAAATAAACTACACCCAGTTAATAAAAAAGCCTAAACTAAACTAAAAACTGAACCCTTAACTTGAACTTATGCCTATACTGACCCCCAGCCCCTCCCCGCCCCTACACAAAAAATAATAATATTTCGTCGTCTAAAAACGACTCTAATAATGTAATCTTCTCTTCATCTTTTCTCATCTTTAATGGACTGTACATGTTTGTGAAAAGGAAAAGCAGTCTTTGAGTAAGAATTCAGATTCGGGTGAACAATCTGCCCGTTTATCTCTAAGATGCATTGCATATTCAAGTGGCAAAAGCAAATAAAAGAAAATAGTATAAACATTACCTCGAGTGGACATCGAACCTAGTATCGTCGTGAATATAGTTAAGCAATTCACAACTGCGCCACTATTGTGTATTTATATATAAGTGTTTATATTTTAAATTGATGTTGTTAAGCAATTATTGTTGAAAAACTTACTGTCATATTCGACTGAGTTAATATTGCATTTTGATTGCAAAATATTTTTAATTAAAGAAAAGAGATTTCTATAATGCTTATGTAATAGAAAATCATAATATTTCTACAATAACTAACTAACTTTAGCAAGCGTTTTTGAGTAGTCAATTAGTAGAACAATGTCAGTATTTCCAGTCTGACGTTAAGCTACCATCGGCTCGGTAGGCAATTTCACTGAAAGAGTCGGCGGAAAATTTTATGATTGTTTATTTAAAGTATAATTTTATTTAACCTCCAAATATTGAAATAATTGTTTGACCATAAAATAAAATTTTCGTACATTGATAAATGATTACTTTACTGACATTTTGAAAACCAAAGGTAAAGTTTGTTATTCTATATTAACCTATATTGTGATTATCACTATTTATTCTTTTAGTACGTCAGTACTGTCAGTAACAACTTTCTATAATTTTATTAACATTTTTTCATACTAAACATGCAACATGTTTCGATTTCAGAGAACGGAGTGTCTTCAAACCCAATTCTCTCTGACTACCAAAATGTATCATATTTTTAACATTATAATTGAATTACAAATACAAATCCCAGGAAGGTAACTGACGTAAAAATCCTTAGATATAAAGAAAACCTATCCTTTTATAGCAACTTATATCAAATTTTAATTGTAAATTCTTTGATATGATAACAATATGCAGTACGTTTTAATGATTACAAAATAATTTTGGCAATAATTTAAAATAACTTTTGTTTTTATTCACCCTTCTGACTGTAGCTCTTACAATCAATATATAATCACAATTTTAAAACAGTGTAACCATTTACGCTTTATTCTGTATGGCAGGGTAGTCAGAGAAAACCCAGTTGCATGACTCTCCGCCCGATTTCGAGACAGTGCGTATTACGTAATCTAACTCAACGCTTTGTTTTACCAGAGTAGAGAAAATAACAGCTCTGAGTGGGGATCGAAGGAACTATGGTATAATGGTTGTGACTAAAAGTATATTTTAGCCCTTGAACAAAATTGGTATTTTATACTAATTATTCTAGATACAGGGAGCGTACAAAACAATAAAGCATTTCTGTCTCCATTATACATGCTTCACATTTATTTGGGCGGAATTCCGCACGTGCAATGTCCATAGCAATGGTAGATAATAATTGTCGAATACATCCTAATTAATGTCGTAAAAGCGATATCAATTTTCAATGGGCTGTTGATTATTATATGAAATAGCTTTTGAATTATTATCACCATCATTAACGTTTTCACTCACAAGTTCACAACTATGCATCATGTTTTAATAATATTCGAAATTATTTAGCATAGAGCTTACATATAAAACTAATTCTAACACTAATTAGTCATTTAATGTTGTTTGAAGTCAAAAATAACATTTTAAAATGAATTGAAAATCAATACTTAATAGAAAAAAATTAAATAACGTTTTTCTTCTCTCTATTAAGACCGCAGTAACATATACATTTTATAAATGAACTTCTAGTTTGAGTTATTTATTGACATTGATATTGTCGTCTTATTTCAGTATTAGTTGATGCCCGTAATTCCGTCTGCGTGCATTTTATGGCATACTACTATTATGTTGATAAGTTGTACCCAAAATTATAATAATATCTTGTAATGTGGTAATTTTCTTGTATCTAAGACTTCCAAATCAGGTGTTCCAGACGTTTGTAATATTATTGCAGCTTAACCAAGTGAAAGCTTAAGCTTAAGCAGAAAGCGTTCTGCTTTCCAGCCGAATTTGAGATATTGCGAATTTAATACCGGAACTCAATGCCCCGCTTTGTCTAACCGAAGAGAAAAACAGCGGGAATCGAAACGAACGTAAACGAAGAAATAATAACAAAGGAAAATATCGAATATTTAATTCTTAATTTTATTATTAATTTAATTAATAATATATATTAAGAAAACATTTAAGTTACGTTAAGTAAACAATTGTAGAATATTATATGCCATCATGAATGATGTAGCTAAAGTTCTAGTTTGTACAAAAACTAAAATTGCAAACATTTTGTAAATTATAGGTAAACGTTTTACTTATTTTAATTTTAAGTACAATATGCTTTGTTATACAATAAGCAACCAAGTAATTAATAAAATGAACGATCAATAAATGAATTTTTAGATCAGATTTGTAATTTTTAGAAGCCTAAAGCTAGTTGTTAAAGCAAGGAAAAATAATTCTGGGATTAGAAAAAAAATTTCAATGTTAGACGCCAGCTTAGCTTAGGTACCTTATAACCTACCAATCGGCTACACCTAAGTTCGAAATAGTGAAATCATTTATATGTTGGTCACGTAGAATGAAAATGGTGTACTACTCCGACAATCGAATTATCGAAAGCTCTATAAAAGTTTACGAATCAAATCTATAAGTAAATGTCGACTGTGCTGACTGATAGAGAATAAGTTTTATAGTAAAAAGCTCGTGGTGTAATACAAAAACAGTATAGAGAAGGCAATTAAAGAAAGGAGTGATATGTTACTATTTTATTGCATACTTAAAACAAGAATAAAGTAAATAAAAGTACCAAGACTTGCAGGTCAGGAATATATTTTATTAGAATTATTTGATTTAAAGCTCAAAAATATGTTTTATTACATTTATTTCATAACTTTAACTTAGTTTTATTTTAACAGCTTAAATCTTTTACTCGCATAGCAGGGTAGTTAGAGAGAGCCTAATTTCAAGACACTCCGTTCTCCACTTTCTGCCCGAAATCGAAACATTGCGTGTTGAGTGTCAAAATTGAACCAACTGGAGCGGAGAAATGAAAAAAATAATAATATCATCATCAGTCTTCCCAACGACTGGAAATGGAACCCACAACTAATCGCTTTTCAGTCAGACCCTGTTCCACTGCGCCACGATGGCCGCCCAGTTTTCTCGTTCGTCGTTCGCTTAAAAGCTGACATCGCTTAACTACTGCAATCTATCTACGCCCGACATTGAGACATAGCGTGCGTGTTAAGTGACAGAACTCAATGCGCTTTATCTTATTAGCAAGCAGACATGAAAAGAATTTAAATATAATCATCCCTCCGTGTACTATCGAACTAACAACCAATCGCGTTTTCAACAACTACAACACATATAACCTATATATATGGAGCATAGTTACTTTTTAATTTAAAGAAAAAGACAACAGATTTTTTAAATTCAACTCAAGAGAGTAGAAGATTTTTCTTATTCAAAAAGACAATAATCAATTACGGATTTGTATACCTTGAAACTAAAACAAAGCTTATTATTACACGTGTTTTGTTATATTGAAAATCCAATGTTACTTTGTACGCTATAAACTGGAGTACAATTATTTACATTACACAAACATTTTATTTGTGATAGATTGTGAGTTTGTAAGACGTGTTTTTCACTTTATTTTGATGATAATAATAAAACTTTTTCATATTTATACATATAATGAAAATGTAACTAATCGGTGTCTGTACATGGAAGATATATGAAAAAATATATAATTAGATAATCATAGAACCCCAAAACAATGATTTTTAATTTTCTTTTCTGTTTGTCTGTGTATCTGTTTGTCTGTTTGTTTGTGCTCGCTAATCTCAGAAACGGCTATTTAAATGCATCCCTTAACATTCAGTATTATTTATCTTCAATCGTTTCATAAACATGGTTCATAAACAACCATTTAAATTATAAATTAAAGCAGCCGCGAGCGGGTCGCTAGTAAATAATAATTTTCTTGCAAAAGACTATAGTGTGTGAAATGATTTTGTGATTGACAGGGAATTATTATTCTGTATTAAAATAATCTCAATGCCATAGTTGAATATATGTATGCCGTGGAAACAATAAGCCAATTTAAAATAAACCATCGAACTACGTTTCTTTTTAATATGGCAATTATAAAACAGTCTTTTTTTATGCCACTGGGAAATGCTTTTTACGCAGACCAAGCGCAAGTCAGAAAACTGCCCTACGGACTAAACACGTGAACGAAAACGCAGGGAAGCAATAATAAAGCGTTCCTCAACTAATTTCAAGATACAACGATAAATACCAGAAGTTAACTTTATCAAATTTACATTTTATAAGTTACAGTGAACTTTTAGAATTCAAGAATATTTTGCAATGCCAAACTTAGTCTTATAAAGCTTTATGCTCTGTGTCGTGGAAAGCCTTTTAAAGTATTTTAATAGACGAAATTACACACACAAAATTTCAAATGAACAGTAGTATTTTAGGTTAAGCTTTTATTATATTATCATATTTTGTACTGGTTTTACTTTACATATATAAACTATAATATTGGTGGTTACTGGTTGGACTAAAATATAACCACTGTGACGATCGAATTCAATTCTTTTTCATCTTCCGTAGGAAAGGTAAAGAAATAAGTTTGTTGCATTCTATTTTTTATTTTATGGCTTTTAGGCGTGCTAGTTGGGCACAATTTACTTCGTCAATGTCACATGAAATGAAGGCATGGAGTTTATCCAGTATATCAATTAAATAAAACTGAAACAAAACATTTAGTAGCAGTCACTTCATTCTTACTCGAGTGAAAATTCAATATGCCTATCGTAAAGACAATTGACTTATAATAGCTTAAATAAATATTTAGATCTAAGTTTCCAAATTACGTACATCAACTTCACCTTTGTTTATAAGGTAATTGAACTACTTAAGTTATTTTAAATCTATGAATGTAATAACTTTTTATCAGTCCCAAATTAATTTCGTCCTTTATATGCCCTTCTTCATAAAGTCTCGACTCTCCCATTAGGGACCATTAGGTCAGTGTTTGTTAATATTCGCATTTAGTCCTCAATGTATGTATTTTAAATACAATAATATTAAATTATAAGCTAACACCTCTGTAAAATATTATTCATTACACATTTCCTATGATATGTAGGTATATATTGTAAATATTTTTCAGTTTTATTATAAGTTACTCTTTTCTACTTATAATCTATAATAGTACTACTTTATCTCTTTTTTTCCGATCAATCTCCTTCGTATATTCTCCATACAACGTGACATTGGCGAAGTGATAAGTGCATAACTTGCACGTCCGAAACAATAACTAAAGGAGTAAACTGAACTCTAATAAATGTTTAATAAATATGTTGGACTAAACGGTTGTTTTAATAATTAATTGCAAGCACTGTCTAAATTACTATATATCAAGTTAAGTTATTACATCAATGAAACTAGATTAGTCACTGCTAAGTGATATAATGACTTAATTTCAATGTGTTGATGAGCGTGTTAAGCCATCGGTCACCGACGTAGATTGATTGCAGTAGTTAAGCGATGTCAGCTTTTAAGCGAACGAGAAAACTGGAAGGCCATCGTGGCGCAATGGGACAGCGTCTGACTTAAAAGCGATAAGTTGTGGGTTCCGTTTCCACTCGGAGGAAACATTGATATTTATTTTATTGTTCCGCTGTTCTTGGTTTAATTCTGATACTCAATAAGCAATAACTCGATTTCGGGCAGAAAGTGGAGAACGGAGTGTCACTAGGTTCTCTCTTATTACCCTGCTATGGGGCAAAAAGCATAAAGCTGTACACAAATAAAATACACTATCATTGTAATTTAATGGCTGTATAAGGAAATATTTTCATTTGATAGTATGTATACTTTTAAGTGACGTCATGGCTATCAATACGGAATGCTACAATCGTTGACAACCTTGAGACAAAACTAACTATTAGCCGTTAAATTTCACTTGCCCAGTTATTATTTCATATTTTCAAGCTTATCGCTTTTTCCACATACCAGGGTAATCAAAGAAAACTAGTGCCAAGCCTTTAGCGAAATAACACCGCACTTGTTCTTAGTAGATCGGTAAAATGAAAATAATTTTTATAATTAGTCCTTCCAGTAATTGAACCAGGAACCGATTGTGTACAGACAGACTGTGCCACCGGCGCCAAAAGCCATGGTGGCCTAGACATTCTTTTGGGCAATATGTTTTAAACAATAGGTTAATTTATTAAACTTACGTCCGTATCCATGGCATGACCAACATTTAAAGAAATAAAACAAAGAAACAAACACCCTCAGAATAACAAAAACAAATATAGCCTCTTTAATAAAATTTGAGGACAGATTTATTATAGAGGTTATAAGCAATCAGTTGAAAATGAAAATAATATTTAAATAATTGTTTTTATTGAGTAGTTATGGAATAAATATCTTAGAAGCAAATAAGGTACTTTGTACAAGCGAAACGATGCTGCTTACAGATATTTTATCTTGCTAAAATGGCTGTTGCTAAAACTAGTTCACAGAAAAGTATAATATGTAGGACACGGCTATGTTTACTTACAATTACAGTGTAGATAAAGAGGCTGTATACTGGATCAATAGAGTGCGCTTGTGGAGCTTAATTTTTGGCAGCATGACGTAAAAACGGTTGAACTGTCAAATAATGTGATAAAATTACATAAGTTAAGATCAAATTGTATAAATGTATATATAAATAGTTTCTAATCAGCCTATTACCAATGCCTTACAAAATAAATCCTCTAGTGTCTGACAAAATATGCAAAATGTAAGTAATATATAATAATTTTACAAAAAAATTTCTTATAGAAAAACATTTTTATGCCACTGGGAAACTTTAGAAAAACAAATTTTGTTATATACCCATATATTGAAATACATGTAAATTGCCCCTGGCGAAATCTAATCGGACCTGGTTGGTATGATGTAACCGTACAAATCATGTCAGAACTATGCGCCGAGAAGCCTGCCATAACTCTCAATTTAAATAAAATGATAATCCAAACTAAGAGAGATCTAACATTGTTATATGAATAGACCACCCCTCGTCATGATTATATATTTTTTCTGAAAGAAATTTACACGCAGATAAGCAGTATGAAATCAAATTTCCTTATTTATTGTATAATAGCAGTAGTGCAGCGTCTTAGTGGAAAGGTGATTTAAGCTTTGTTTTTGTGGTCCGATATCCACTCGGCGAATTGAATATAAGGTATTTCAATTCATATATATTCATAATTTAAATGTTCTTTTTTAACTTTGTAATGTCTCCCGTCCAGGAAGAAAGCGGAGTAGAAACGTGTTGTGAAACTAGGTTCTTTTTAACAGGCTAGATCCAAAAAAATTATATTACTCAATTTCGAAAAAAAATACTGCAGAATTTATTATATAACTCGAACGGCATTTATCCATATTGCTATTCGAAATAGCAATTTTAATCAAGTGCAACGATATATTAAATATGTATATTAGTTCATTGAGGAAATACTTAGGTTTAATGAATTTTCAGTTCAAAGGTGATTAATGAAATCGTGCAGTATACATCATGTGCTGCATATTCACGTGTTGTGGTTGGATGATAGATCTCATTCAGAGGTAAGACTATTTACTGTTAGTCAATAATAAAATAAAATTTATATTGATTATTCTAATCTAATCGTGTATATTATTAATATGTGTAGGAAAAAGGTTAGATCACGAAACTATTATGAAACCTTTTCTGGCGCAGTGGGACATCTGACTGCAAACGCTATTGGTTATGTATTCGATTCCCCATTCGGAGGAATGATTATATTTAAATTATTTTCACATCTTCGCTCTGGTGAACCAGACAAAGTATGAAATTTTGCTGGAGATATAATTTATATGGAGAAAATGTGTAGAAAGCAAGTATTTTTCATAACGATGCTTCAGAAATACAGTGTTTGGCTACATTTTTGTATAAAGGCATACACATTGCTAAGGCAACGGTATATTATATTGTTTATTTTTATCTGCAGTAAATTATTATACTTGACAACAACGAGCAAAGTACATTTTTCTGGAATAATTTTACTATCATATTTGCATACTTTGTATTTTTCATAATTTATCCACCAGTCAAAGATTAAAATGAAGTTAAATTATTAGTACTTAATATTTTAGGCCGAAGCGTTGTTGCGCATTGGTTTCATCCACTAAAAAAAAAAGAAAATAGCAAAAAGCGATGACCTCTTAAAAAAATATAAATAAATAATTAATACTTTATTAGTAACTAAACTAACATGAATTTAAATGCAGCGGGATTCGATTCCGCGCCTCTTGAAAACCGTCCAAACACTGATCGCTAAACCATGCATTTTACATCCAGCTGCTTCGAAATTCTTATACGCTTATTACAACTTATTTTTGTTGATAGCATCTCTGTAGAGAGATGTATTGTTTACCGTTATACTAAATGTTACCATACAAAGTTTTGAAAATATGTATATAAATGTTCGTCTGCCCACAGCTTACAATTTGTTGTTAAAGTGTTTTCTACTTGCGACAATCTCTACACTACAGCCTTTAAAACCCTTCACTTAGTCACTTCACTTAAATGATTTCCGCTGGTCGTTATTTCCTTTATTTCTTCTTCCCGTTTTCTCGTCTTGACGCAAACGTTCTGCTTAATCCGCGACGTTTCTAAGTAAAATAAATGCAAAACAGATATTTAACTTTTATTGAAAATCTTACTCATATACAAATAAGAACAAAATATAAAAGTCAGCACAAAAATAATAAATAACCCACTACTGATGTCGCATATTAATAAGAAACCCGTGTGTGGGTATGTACTCGTGACTGGGGGTAGTTCGATATGCGCCAGGAATGACTTTCGAGCGTAGGTGATAGCGGACTAAGAGAATATGCCTACGGCAGAAACTAAACCAGTACATACTCATTCGTCACTACGCGATTGACACCTACCACCGAGGGCATCGTACCCATTGCGTTTGCAGGGAGAGGAACTGTGAGGTAGCGCCTGGGAATTGTGATATAGGTGTAGGTTTAAGAGACCTCTTTAGAATGCATAAACACTTACCTTCGCTGCCCGACTTCTCTTCACCACACTAACAGCTAATAACGTGACACACGGACAAGGCCTAGTAACAACACCACCGCACCTCAAAGTTAACTCTCTAAACTGTAGGCAAGGCATAGGCACCACTATAAGTATAATTTAATACTAAAAGCTATACGAATACATATAATTAAGCTAATGAAAACTACAAATGTATGTTTACCTCTCGCAAACTGCAGTTAATTCATTTTTCAAACAGTATTATGAAAATGAACGTTTTTATTACTATTTCAGAATGATGAAGTAGAACTTGTATTTCTTGGCAAACCTAAAGAATAATATTATTTTATATATATTCATGACTATTTGCCGTTTAACAAAATAAATGTTATTAAATTTCAGTTGTAGTATGTTTAGTGATTATTATTGTTAATAAGAATTTGAAGTTGAGTTAAAAATATATAACTCATTGTTCTGCTCATTCCGGCAAGGACATGCTAGGGTTCATACTATGACAATATTGTATAGTCATTGGATCTGGACACACAATTATATATTTATAAATATACAGCATATATGGGAATAATTTTGTTATTTCAGATTATGGACGTTCACGATGTCTTGCTGTATCAGTTCCGCGGTTTGTTGTTCTCTTATTACTGCCTCCATGTCCGGCGTCGCTCTCGGATACAACTACTCATTAGCTGAATACATTGACCTAAAAGGTTTGTATGTTAAGGTTTTTCTTCGATATTATGTATAGATATAGATATTTCCATTTTTATTGAATTTACCCTGAGCTGATTAGATGTTGATATTGCAAAGAGCAACTGCCATAGAGAATCATTGAGCCATGGAGCGTCAAGTCAATTTCCTAAATGTATCTTAGCATATAAAAAATATATTACATTTTTATCTTATTTTTAGAAACAAACGTGTCTGTGTACTTGAAGCGTGGTATATTTGATGATGAAATTGCTGACGATATGGATTGGCGGCGTCGAGGTCACCAACCAGTTGCTGGTCATATTGGGGAAAACAATCGTAAGTCATATAACAGATTTATGAGGTATATTATAAAATAAAATAGAATATGATTAATGAAAATTTTAGCGATGACTAAATCATAATTTTGTCATTTCCATAAAAATATTAGGCACTTTATTTGTAAAGAACGCGACATGTACTTACATCTTACGAAATTATTAACCATAAATATGTTTCTCTGTGAAGAGAGAAATATCTTTATTAAGTTATAAACGAGTACAGTACTATAAGTACAGAAGATTGTATTAACGAAATATTTCATTATTATATATATTTGTAGTTACTTCTACCTTCGTATACTCGTATATCTGGCTTTCATCCAACCAGACGATTTGAGTTGAAATTTATATTATTATCTGTCAAACCTATTACAGTTCTAACGGGATCGGATGATATATCAACAACGGTGAAGTCGGGGCGTCGGCTTGATGACTCAATATATGAGTCTAATGACAGAAATAACTTTGAAGGATCCTTAATGAGGTTGACAGCAAAAGCTCCTTTGCCTTCACCAATAATAACTAGTTCTGAAGTGCCAATACATGAGGTAATATGCTATGTGTGAATTTTTATAAACAATTTTCAGTAACAAGTTACATGATTGATTAAATATGTTTAGAGAAATTATAGTTTTATAATAGTGTGTTAAATAATATTAATTTCATTATTTAATCTTGTAAAATTGTATATAATGTAGGTTTTAGATCAATATTCCCCGGGATCACTTGATCAACTTAAGGCTATGCAAAGCGTCATTAATATGAGAAAAGCAGAGGTTGCAGCGCGTCGGATGTCAATAGAAAACCAAAAGGTAAAAAATGCATTACCAAAAAATGGGCAAATTCAGTTTTCATTTTACAGTTACAATATGGTTTACTTTATATTTTAGCCACAAATACAAAACGAGACACCTGATTACTCAAAATTTGGTCCCAGTGGTAGACGCGCTATGAAATATGATATACCCCCGTTTGAAACCTCTTCTACACATAACTCCCTTCGTCAAGCGGTACCGGAAGATAAAATATATGAACAATTAAGGTGGAACATGAAGTCACCTGAAAAGTATTTTGATTCAAATAGAATATTATATACAGATGATATTATATTTAATACATATCCGTCTCCTGTTACGGCACGAGCTGGTCCCGCAAGACCAAATAAATCAAAAATAAGATTTAATACTAGACCTTCTACTACCCCTACAAAAAACACCTTTGTACCTTCAAGAACACCTGAGGTTGATCTACCCAAATCTATTGATGAGGAAATGGAATCATTTAAAGAAAAACTGATGGATGATAAATTAGACGAGCCAGGGTGAACTACTAATATTAATGATAATTTTAATTATTTTATTAATATATAATACTTTAAATTATATAAATATCTTTTAGGTTTAGTGAGGATGAATTTTTAAAGAAAATTAAAACACGTATTAAGAAGCCACAAGATGATTACGAAGAAGATATTAAAGGTATACCAATACGCAAGAAAAGACACTATAATATTTTTAATATAGCAAAAGAAAGAAAACCTATCAAATATACTACAATGAAAAGAATAGTAAGCTTATTTAAAGTGACTGCTCCTAGTATGACTTATACATCTCTTGATGCAAATGCCGAAATAATTACCAAAAAGAGAGAAAGTTCAGATGGGCATAAAAATTTAATGTCATCGTCATCAAATATGTTAATTAAAGTATTATCTTCTCAATAATCACTTGTTATTTATTCTTGTGAATGTAGTTGTTGGTCTTGTTTTGGTCCAGATATTTAATAAAATATTTGTTATTTTCGATTTTAGTTTTAATTTATAGTAAGTATATTTGCAAATTACAAAAACTGCAAGTAAAATTTTAGAAAAACAGCAAGGTTGACGCTACGCAGAAAGAACCGTGTGTTAAGACAGTCGGCATCCACATGAATTCGATACATTGCGTGTCAAGTGATGAAACCGGAAGTTCTTTGTCTTATCCGAGCAGAGAAAGGAATTTATTTAAATATAACTTATCCACTTGTAGTGGGAATCGAACCCCCAACCATCGCATTTACACTCAAACACAGTGGCCAGCGATGATTATCATTGAGTGTTATTTATTCATACAACACTATTTTCGAGTAATAGAGCCTGAAATTAGCAAAGAAATAAGTGTGGTAGAGAAATGAGACAGCACCATAGCCTTCGTTTCTTAGGCAAATTTAAAGTTGTAATAAATCGACATGCACGTTAAATGAAAATGCTAGATTTACGGTGCGATTTTTGTTTCTTTGTTCTTCACACGTAATAACAGTTCAATATCCAGCAATATTGAATTTGGTAGAAATATTATCTTAGTCCATAAAAATATTATAGTATATATAATATTTTTATGCATAATGTTTTAAGCAAAAAGTATGATATTGCAAATAATATATAGATGTTTAAAAACAGTCATGTTTCTTAATGTTGCTGCCACATCATCATTAAATATAATAATATAAGTATAATAAAAATTATGTCGCTTTTCTATATATATATATATATATATTATATATATATATATATATATATATTGGTATTTCTCGTCCTCCATGTAAGCTTTTTTAACCTAAACTCAGTAGTGGAAATAGGTATAAAAACATTGCATTAAACAAAGCTTTATACAACAATGTTTTCAATTAATTTTAATTCAATATTATAGTCACAATATAAATATAATACAATATTAGTGTAAAAACTAAAACGACGTTAAATATTATTAATACTTACGTAAAGTTATGAATTTTAACATGAATTAACAGTGACAAGTGATTATCAACCTCTTATTCACTGTTGCCGTTAGAGGCACAATGGATCCATAATAAACTTATAATTAATAAATCAGCTTCACGCTTTTTCCAGCATAACAGGGTAGATACCGAGAACTTAGTGTCGAAAGCACTCCTTTCTCTTCTTTCGGTCCGAATTCGAGATATTGCGTGTTGAGTGGCGAAACTCAACGGCGCGATTTATTTTTGGTGCCAAAGCGGAGCAAATTAAAATATTTTAAATATAATCATTCCCCTGAATGGGAATCGAACCCACAACTAATTGCGTTTACTGCCCCACTGCAACATGGTGTACTCATGTTTTTCTTTTCTTTACCTTTACGCTTTTTTTTACATAGCACGGCAACCAGAGAGGCCTACACACTTTGTTCTCCACTTTTCATCCGAATTCGAGACATTGGGTGTTAAGTTATCACTTAATCACAGCTTTGCTTTAACTGACTAGAGCGAAGAAATATAATCATTCATACAAGTGGGGATCGATCCCGCCACCACATTGTTTACGGTTACAGGACGTCCATCTGCGCTACGATTGTAGAGTACACCACTGAGTATTTGAACTATAACTTGTGCGCTTATCCCTTCTGCAGTCCTTGCTCCGCAGTCGATAGAAATAAGAAATAGGCTACCCTAAGAGCTGAGTAAACATTAAACGTAATATCTGTACTTTAGTCGAGACGGTTCTAATCATCTGCCGTTTGGAGTCGTAATCTTAGCTTAGCAGAGGCTTATTCAGCAATTTGTCCCGGTGTTCTTATATCTACAGAGCATTTTAGTATTATATACTAATAAAAATAAACTTTAACTAAACTTTATTTAGGATGAAGAATTAATCTTAATGTAATATTTCATCTTCTGTACTTATTTTACGAAAACAATAACATTTTCTCTTCTTAGGTCTACCTACCTATGAAAGGTCCTAACCTTTCATAGTTACGTGTTTTTAATTTTATTTAGTTATTGGCGATCGTGGCACAGTGTAAATGTGATGGTTGTGGGTTTGATTCTCATTCGGGGAAATGATAATATTATAATTATTTTTATTTTCCCGCTCTGGTGACAATACAAAGCGAGGCGGTGAATTTCGCCACTCTATACGCAATGTCTCGGATTCGGTCCGACGGTGAAGAACGCAGTGTCTTGAAATAAGGTTTTCTAAAAAAATTCATTAGAGTTTTTTTTCAAATACCATTCTGGATATGGACAGTTACTTTTGAAATAATAATTCTTACATAACATACATATAACAAAGCAATCACTTATATTTAACTGTCCAGTATTTTCCGTTATTAATGAAGCTTTTGCCAGAATATAATCGGTTTGTCAGTTCAGTAAGGGGATGAACCGACGGAATACTAATAATGGTGGATTGAAAGAGATATTGCCTATTGAAACGATCACATCACACGAGGCGGCTGTCAGCTAGCTCTCAAAGAAGTAATATAGATACAGTTTAATATAAATATTTATTACTGCATGTTATGTGTGCATATTTCAAATATATTGACTATATTTTTTTATTGGTTGGTTTATTCGATATCTTGATAAAGGAATAGACGGAAGATAGAGGGGATTGATGTGTTTATGTGTATAAAATAAGTATCGATTCTTTAAATCTAGATTGTTATGAAGATTATTATTTTAGAATTTTCTTTTGTTGATGTATAAAATTAAATAAAAGTCTATCCGATACCCATTATCTACAAATACGCGAAAACTAAGACAGGATTGGGATTTAAGAAAAAATTTAAAAAATTTATTCGATGAATAAATCCATACTACGAAACCTATTACGTTTTTAAAGTATACTAAATTTTATAATAGAGTCAAAAAATATCACAAACAAAGAAAACCATTTCTTTTCTGAACACCTGGCTGGGAAAGCGTCGAATGGGTGAGTGGTTAAGATTGCAGGTAAAGTCATCTTTAGTAGATGGCGCAGATAGAACCGGAATTTCTTTTTAAACATTTTATTGCATAGAATGTTTAATTAAATATATATAACAAATTTAATTTAAAAATTTAAATAGCTCAAAATTATATGTCAATGTACAACATATAAGTATTTTTAACATTTAGCACATGGAAAATCATTTTTAGAAAAGGTATACAAATTTGAACGCAGCGGGATTCCAACCTGCGCCTCTCAAAAACCGTTAATCAATTTCCTAAGAGTGTGAAAAACACTTTAAAATATTAAAAATTATTTAATAAACAGCATTTTCTCTTTCCAAACGATTGTTCGTAGAATAATCTTTGGGTAGTAGAAATTTGTAAAAAACAAAAATAAGTTTTATTACAACTGTATATAAGAATTTCAACGTAGCCGGATGTAGAACGCATGGCTTAGCGGTCAGAGCGCTTGGACGGTTTCCAAGAGGAGCGCGGTCTAATCCCATTGCGTTCAAAGTTTTATACGTTTTCTAAAAATGTTTAAAATGTACATAGTACATACAAAATAGCTTTGCAAGCTATAACACTGCACTATATAGTAATTTAGCTACGATATATACTAAGAGTCATAGCCTAATTTACATTACTTCTATTATCACACGCTAGTAGGTGTGATAGGTGTACGCAATAGTAAATGTGCAAACTCTATTTTTTCAATATGAAAGATTTTTCCTTTCCTCCCAGTTGCCTATCTAGTTAAAAAGATACGTGATGAAAAAACACTGCCGGCTCCCCTATCAATATTCAATGCGCTATATATTCGAACTGAATACGAAGCAAGCGCGTTTCATTCAAGGTGCTTCTTTATTAAACACGACTACTATTTCTTACGTCCGCCCCACGAAGGCAACACTTTCATCCCAACAGCCTACTATCGTATTCAAACAACGAAATTAAGCTTTGTAGCCTTTCGGTACCTCGCCCACTTACTTTTTAGCCCTTTCATGTAAGCAAGTCTTTAAAAGTCATACAAAAATGCTAGATGTGGTACAAAATAAGTTACATTTGAGATTTGTGTTCGGTTTTAAAATATTATTAGTGTAAAACATCTACTCTTTATTCTATTTCAGTATTCGCTTTTGTTTGGTTTTTGTATAACAATAATCTGTTGCTCTTTCATTTACCTTTTCATTCATTTTGTCTAATATATAATTAATGCTTATATAAGAGTTGTCGTTATTCTGCAGTTACAAGTTTCTAAATGAGAACGTGATGGCTGTGGGTTCAATTCCTAATCGATTTTTTTTTACTTTTAATTATTATGTTATTCTGATACGATGGGAAATGTGTAGCTTTAAGTTCTGCCACCAGCGATGTCTCTGTTATGGACTGGAAATGGAGAAATGAAGTGTTACATCACGGCACATGGCTTGCTGCTGGATTCTTTTAGTTTTTTCTACTATATATATATATATATATATAATGGGTCTGAGAGTATACTCTTCTATGTATAATAAAATTGCACAATCTTTACTACATTTGCTACTGCAGAAATAAAGTCACTATATTTATCTTTATAAGTAAAGCTTATTACTCTGTAGAAAAATATTTATAGGATAAAAATGTATGGAAGGAATATCATTCGAGTTGAGTGCAGGTTAGCTGCCATTGTATTGAATAATAAAATTGTAACTTTCATATTTAAAGAGATCAACTGTTTTGTTTCTCGTTTTGTTTATTTCATTTCAATAGGTTCATAAATAAAAAAGTTACAACCATTTAAATTATGAATTTAAAAGTTTGTGACTAAGGTGAGAACGTGGGCCGACGAAAAAGTTTAGCCGTGTAGTTTACTACTAACTTTTTTCACTTTTTATTTCACTACTAACTTTTGTATGTGCTTACAAACTTTTTTCAGTTTCGTGCATAGCAACGTAGGTAGAGGTATCAGGTAAGTTATTGTTAAGACTCCGTTCTCCGCTTTCCACCAGTGGCAGAGCTCAGCACCGAGTTTTGTCTCAGCTCTCTCGAGTAGGAAATTAAAAATATTTTTTTTTTTTTTTGATTATATTTAATAATCATGCCTCAAGTGAGAATCGAATCCACAATCATCACGTTTACAATCAGACGCTACCCCACTTTGCCTCGAGTCACTATGTTGCTGAAAATAGTAAATGGTTTAAATAGGTGGCCTAAATATAATTTTTTAAAGTACCTAATTATATATTTACCTGTTTAGTTATAACAATAACGAACAGGATGTAGGCGTTGAGAAGTAATCCGACAGCGGAGATGACGGTAACGGCGACACTCAAAGCGAGCGTCACAGCCTCCTCGCCTCGAGTCTCCGTCCCGTTCATCTCCATAGCACTTGCTGTCTGTATCCTCAATTGCTGTCCTCTAGCTACACCATGATACGGTGTCGTTTTCTAAAGAGCGTCCTCTCATCTTACTGCTGCAGCTGCGTTCCATCGCATTTCGGATGATTATAATCTGCAAGTAGAAAATATATATTGTTAAGCTTTTAAAGTTTTCTTAAATTGTTTGTTAGTTTTTAAAATCGTCTCATACTTTGTCGACAGATAGTTGCTGACATTCCCTTTTTTTCTCTTAGATAAATTAGATAAGGCCTTATCTTAGATAAGGCATCATAATAATCTAAATTATTAATAGGACAAAATAAAAAGTTTAAATAAATACAAATCTTAGTAAATAGGCCAAAACAATTTCTTTATTGAATAATCTTGTTATCCAAATTTTTATCTCAACTTTTTTGTTATTTATTTACCGTATAGCCGGGATTTTATTTTATATACATTTATTCTTATTATAAACATTTTATTTGAATAAAATAATAAATTGTTGTCGCTTAGGTACATTCATATAGAACATATCTGTTCCAATTCCTTCTCAGTGAGTATTGTTCAAATGGCCCAGGCACAAATTGAGAACTTGGCATCCTACATGCTAAGTTAACGAAACTAATATCTAACTGGGCTGCGGCTCTAATGTGTTCAATTATAATACCCACTAACTAAAAGCTAATTAATAATATCAGGTATCTATTTCCAATGAAACATGGCAAATATAAATTAACTCTGTATATTATATGACATCTATAGTATATATTTCTCTTTCTATTTTTAACTCTTTGACCAATATAGAGGCTTTTATTGGATGCTGAAAACATTTCGTCAAACCGTAAAAACATTTTTTTTTTATTTAATAATTTTTCTTATAAAAACAGTGATTCATTCTTGATTAAGCTTCAAGACAATTTATAACTGTAAGTAAATTGTAATAATGATATCTTTCTTGGAGAACATTACTTTTTTAAAAGTGGTTAAAACATTGACAAGTAAGTCTAAACTACCATACGCTACGGTTACGACAAATCTTCCGTATTTCTTTCTAACCAGTAGACCCGTTGAAACTTGAAATTGCCTTAACGACGTTTATAAGGTGACCCTTATATAAAATTGTTTGTGAAGAACACAATAATTATTAAATTATTTTATTATTTTAACGTATTTCTAATGCCTTATTACGAACAATATTAGCTTCTTTCAATGTATTAAAAACAGCTTTAATTTTTAGTGTTGATACACCAATCTCAATCAATTGTAAAATATCTGAATGTGCAGTCTCATACACATCCCTCAGCAATTATTTTTTAAAAGTGTTTGAGAAATTTCTTTCAACGTAAAGATGTTGTTGGCTCGTGGAAATAACAAAAAAACATTTCACTTCCACTAAATACTCTAGAAGATTCATTTTCAATTTTAAATGGGGCTTCATATTTGAAATTCAACGTTGAAATTTGTAATTTGGATTCATAAATACCAAAACTAGACGAATAAATTTTTATGTTAATTATAATAGCAGATAATATTTAGAATATTTAAATACAACGTTATGGTAAAAAGAAGTTAGTCTTCTAGTCTATATTTTTTTCATTTTTAAAATATTAGTATTCTTTTCGAATCCTAGTCTCATATCAAATTTATTTGAATAAAATGAAAATTATACATACATATGTACAGGTGTGACTATATTTTTTACAAAGATTAGTAGATATCTTTTATCCACATATACTCGGAGGTGTTGTAAGTATAGATTGGTAAACCCATAAAAGTATTATAATACATATTAGATAGAACAGAACACGAAGGTAAAGTAAGTAACAAATTTACTCGTCGTTTTCGTTCAAGAAGAATATATATGACATTTATTATTAAAAACCCATGAATTCCATACAATAGTCATTCCCTCACCTTAAAGATTTATAGCTACCCCACAGCTTTTCGGCAAGTCTAATATTCTGGAAACCACTTTAATATCTACCTAGCAAAGCCTAGTAACCTATATTATTATTATTATTATATTCTTTATTGCACTTACAAACAATAATTATAAAATAAATGATAGACAAACAAAAAGTACAAAGTACAAAAAACATTATATATATATATATATATATATATATATATACAAATAATGTATATGTGGAACAGTTAATGTATTTATTATAACCACTTTCATGTCAAAGTTGAAAGTAGATGCTTTTTTCATAACCATTTAAATGAAGTAATGGATGGGGTTCTATATATATTACCTATGGAATAAACAAAAGATAATAATGAAATTAACTATTTCTAACCTCGTATGATTTTTATTGAATTTCAAAATTTTGTGAGTACTATCCATATATAGTGTAATAAATGTGTCACCAAAAACATTATCATATAAAATGTTGCCAAGACAAGACTATATGACTCGCGCTGCCAAAATAGTGTCAAATCTCATAGAGCCAAGCTTCAAGCCCTAACTTTACAAATTAATGAGTGAATATACCTGCCTAATAGGTATACTCAATATGATAAATATAATATAAAATAATAAACATCGTTTTATGCAATTCCAGATAAATAATATATAGTTAAAACGAATTGTATCCAAAAATGTTCATTTCACATATTCTCGGTAGCCTCGTAACAATGCTTAGCTTCTGTACGCTAGTGTTGACTGACATCAAACATTTAAGCGTGAATACGTTAAAAAGGTCTTTAAGTTTTAAAGCAATGAACGCTTGGAGGACATTAAACACGAGGCAAGGCTACTTAAATGGCATATAAAATTTGTTTAATTATGTATGTTTGACCCTACCACCAGTTCAGAAGGATATGATGAAAATAGCTTTATAATATTTTGGGAGTTATTAATTATTTTTGGAAGATCAGTGAGAGAACGTGTGATAGGTTGTAGGTTCGATTCCCCCTCGGGGTAATAGTAATGCAAAGCGAAGCGTTGAGTTCCGCCACTCTACGCCTAATGTTTCGAATTTGCGCGAAAATTACAGCATAGAGTGACTTCGCGGGAGAAATGGTGAAGCTGAAAAACATTATTATTTCTTATTGAATATCATAAACAACTTGTAGGTTCTTGTAAATCAAATAAGTAGGTGCCAGTCGTAGCTTTGAATGCTTGGATCAATGAGAATCAGATTACAAAAGATTATTTTGAGAAAATTTAAGAAAACTGTTCACGTCGAATTCGTTGCCATTAAGTCCATTTAAGCTAATTATACCACGCCAGAACTAAAGCTTTAAAATGTAGTTTTGATAATAATAAATAAAACACGTTAATTATGTTTATAAACACGTTGGTTATTTATACCTAAAGTGACCACATTCAATGAATAAGTTTTATATAATTAATTTATATAAGAACATATAATCATACAGAATATATGCAATAGTATTATTTAGTCTAGCGTTTTTATTCTCTACTTTTTGTACGACATTTACATATATATTAATTATAAAACTTCCACTACAACTGCAATATATAGTTTTCATTATTCTATACATATATTGTACTATATACGTATTTTATTTCCACTCCATGCCGCACAATAGCATCACGTCCGCCATTTTTACTTATACTCGCATCTAGAAGCACTATGAACCTGTTGAATGGCTTTTACAGCATCGTTGCTGCTAATGACCAGCTATCACGTCGAGTCCAAGGAGGAGAATGTTACTAATATACAGATTTTTAGAACTTTGTAAAGTAATACGTCGCAAAGTATCTTAAATGTAACAGCTAAAAATAAACAATCATATTCTCATTCTGCCCGAATTCGAAACATAGCGTGTTGAGCGGCGTAACTCAACGTCTTTGTATTTCCAGTACCGGGATTGATGCCACACCGTACCGGGGCCTTTACAGACATACACTGTTATTCTAATTAAAATTAAATTCATTTCTAACAAAAACAACTTAAGTTAAATGTATGAAGATTCTAAAGAAATAAATATTATAGTCAAAACTCATATCTATATATCCTAATGTACATCAACAGCATTTCCGTATGAACGACCAAATCTGATATATAAAAGCTTGTAATAGCGTCGAATGTCAAAGGGATCAGAGTGACGCATTGTTACAGAGTCATATATTGAAAAAGTTTCCCATATTAATACATTTAGCTGTATACCATTTAATATTATGTGTCATATTGCCACCGTTTTCAGCAAAAAGTAAAACGATTCGTATCAAATTAAATAATTATGCTTGTCTCTTAAACAATTTAAGTATGAAAATTATCATTAACTTTATCATTATTATGATGATGACGATAATGATGATTATGAACGTCATATCATGCTCATCATGACAAAATTTATTTTGATGTGTCCCTCGAAATATATTGACATTTTCGTATTTTCCAGTATTGCAGTTTTCTCTGATCTGACCTTGAAAAACGTCTGTTATGTATTTATTCCGTCTGGTATTCAAACCGACAACTATCGCATTCAGTAAAACAAACACCGACTGCGCTATTGCTGATATAATTATTTTAAGTCAATTTATATGACAAAATAAACCCAAAAAAAAACACGCAATGCCTTGATTTCAGGCGAAAAGTGGAGAACGGAGTGCCTTGATGGTTTCCTCTGACTATAATGCTAAGCGAGGAAAACGGTGATGCTGAAATTGCTAAAAAAATATCTAACAACAATCTTGTTCCATACAATATATAGCTAAAGCAATTCCTTTTTATTCTGATGGAAGCAACAGATGGGGGTTTCTAGTTGCAACGGAGACGCAATTAGTGGAGCGGCGTTGCGGTTAATTCGTTTACTCGTTTCTACGTAACACTCACTTGTGGTGTCTTGTAGAGTGCCTTATTAAACATACACTACTGGCACAATAATGGATATGTTCTGTAACGTTGTTGGCGTTGTTATGTTTATATTTTTCATAACTAAAGTGCTTAGTGGTTAATAACTCAATTACCATTTTAACTGAAACTTATTGCATGGTATCTGTAATATTAAGGTGAATAAATAATATATTGAAAATTAAATAATAATTGTCTTTTAATATATTATTATATTAAGTAAAGCTTTGCATTGTGAAATAGCTTACAAGAGATTCATTAAATAATCTAATTTATTTCGATTCGAATTCATTGAAGCATATGCTGATGCGATTACAAGATTCTGACCGCGCTGTATTCTTTCTAATCAAGATTGTACGACAACGTATTGCAAAATATTTAAATACTAATTATTTAACCTTATAAGCTTTAGTTTTATTTGATAAAATGGCTACATTTAAAAAACATATACATGTACATTTCTCGTATAATAAGTAAATAGCGGCACTAGTTTTATCTAACATATATAGTTTCTGTAGGTTCAGTGGGATATCTGTATCTATCTGTAAACGCGATTGATTGCTGGTTCGATTTTCACTCGGTGTACTAAATTTCCTTAAATTATTTTCATTTTCCCTATCTCTTATAATCCTAAAATAACATTGACATTGTATGACTCGATAACTTTTTATATAGACTTTTGAATACATTATAATATTCAATTAAAACAAATGTATTTATTTTTTGAAATTTATACAGTTTAAGAAACAATCAAACCGAAAACAGATTTATCCAATACCTTGGCCGGATTGTGCGAAAACAGATACTGTAAGTAATTAGGCGGTACTTGAATACTGCTTTTCTTAGGCATTGGCTAACATTGCAACGAGAATCGCATGTAGTTAGTATTTAAGATAACTATTATTTGTATTAGGTACTCTTAACTACGACATTTGAATTTAATATATAATTTAAATAGATCTATTGGCCTGAAATAAGAATTTATTATTATGATTATTGACGTTTACTCAGCCACTTTAATTTTATTTCAGCGATTTCCACGAAAGGGGCAGAGTTATAAACTAGTAAATAACAATCAATAAAACAAGAATATAAATAATGATAAAAATACGTTGACGCGACCAGTTACTGTATAGTTTTCAATTCAGTCTAGTCAAATTTAGACTTCTTACGAATTACCTCGGTTTGATCCAACTAACGTCCTTATAAAATAAAAATTCAATATCATACAATTGGGCCATTGTGCTTACATTTTATTGAGTCCATTAAGTAAGCATCTACTGGCTTTTTTTTACATTAATGCAAATTGCGCATTTGTTCAACGCCTCACTGGAGCACTTCGTTATCAGGTTTCACAAGGAAGGATTCGAAATTTTAAGAATTAGGGGTTTTGAGTTTCAACACCCCTCCTAATAGAACATTCTACGACTTGGCTTTTAAAACGTAATACCATTTTATTAAGCATAATGCGAAATTGAATGAATAACAAGGTCAAAGATTAATTTCTAAAAATATGTACATTACACATATAAGTTATATTCGAGTCAAATAAAAGTATACCTACATTGAATAATTTTATTATAAATTTTATAGGTCATTTTATTTGGTTTAAAACTTTAAAATAATACTTTATTTATTTATGAGTACAGGTTCACGTTTTCCCCCTATATAGCAGGGCAATCAGAGAGGACCTAGTGTCAAGATAGTTCATTCTCCACTTTCCGGCAGCAATCGAAACATCGTGAGTATGAGAACTCATCGCTGCGCTTACCAGAGCGGACTAATAAAAATATAATCAATCCCAAATTTCTGAGTAGATTTGTATGCATCTCAATATTTATTGTTTCTCCGTACCTTTGTACCTTTCTTGTAAAATAACGAAGCTGCCGAGAATAATTAAAAACAATTTAAATCATAGCTGCTTAATAAATAAAACTTTAATTTAAAAAGAAACCAAAATGCACTTTATCCTTTTCGTTCTGGCAAGAACGTTGGAATCAGATTTCAGACATGTGGGCTAATTTTGAAGCCATTGTGGGCTTTTAAGATTTGCTTACAATGAAGGTGAACGTATATAAGCGTGTTAAATGGGCAGATGTGAAACGTATGGCTTAGCGATCCGAGCGCTAGGACGATTGCCAAGAGGCTCCGTTTCGAATCCCGCTATTCAAATGATTATGCGTTTTCTAAAATGATTTTTATATCGTAAATGTCTAAATAAAACTTTAAAAATAGTGAAAGGCATTGTGATCTCAAAGCTTAACTGCGGTCTCCAATGAAAATTATATAAGAAACAGTCAAAAAAAAAAATTTTATACTAATATTTATTTATTTTACATTTAATACTATAATTTTATTACATATTATATAAAATGTGAAACTCTAGTACAGAATAGATGGTTTTCTATTATATAATAATGATAATCAAAATGTTTCCCTGTTTTTTTATTTAACTTCATTATACTTGGCTTTATTTACTTTATGGGTCTCTTAGTGAGAAGAAATAATTAACATGGCTTAATTACATTTCACTAATTAAGAATTTTTTTATATATATTTCGTATATAATTTTTTTGTTCTCCTTAAATTCATTTCACTTCCTTAATTATGGCGCTTAGAACGTGCCAGTAGAGCACAAGTCACTTTGCCAATTACAGGATGTATGGAAAACACAAGAAGGTATTTGAGGTATTGGTAAAAGAGAGCTACAATAACACTACCTATAACAAAAGAAATATTAGCAATAGACATATATATCACGACATTAAAGGCTACTTTTATTAAAGGACAGTAATGAAAAATATTTTATTGAAAGGTTAGTTTATAGTTGTATTATAACTAATATATATGCATAAATAATTACATAAAGGACTTAACATAAACGTTAACTTTATGAGAAAAACGTCATAAACAGGACAAATTAACTAAGGCCAGGAAAAAGGATATGACAGCGGGACGTCCGTCCAGAATCCAGATCATATTCAGACGGTATCCTTAAATTCATACACCTTCAGCTTTTTAAGACGTAGATGAAAAATGTCAATATTTTATTAACATTTTTTATAGCGTTATTCAAACACAGGAAATTAAAAACACATATATTTAAAAAACGTATAAAAATTTGAACGCAGCGGGACTTGAACCCGCGCCTCTTGAAAACCGTTCAAGCGCTCTGACCGCTGAGCATACATACAATTATTACAACGTTTATACGTTTTATATGTTTTCTAAATGTATGTTTTTAATTTCAATATACGTCCATTTTGCACCGATTTGTAGATATTTTATACCTTATCTGATTAGGAAATAAGTGATGCACTACATTTTACAAAAATTATAACTTTCATTCAATTTAAAAGGTCTTAAGACGGTAAACGCTTCCCATATGATGTTTTTATATAATCGATATTTCTTCAAATCGTTCGATTATATATAAAATAATATACGCCAATATTAATTCTAAATCATAATTTATATATAACCTATAATATCTAAGTTAGATTAATATGTAGGTTACTACCTATCTATAACATAGAGATGTATTGACTCTTTAAATTCAGATGTGAGTCGAAGTATATTTTATTTAAAAAACAAACAGAGTAGTATGAAGTCTATTCACGTACACAGTTATCGTAAAGTATTCTGTCACATATCGCTCTATGTCAAAAATACTCTAAAATTGTAATAAATCATATAATATACGTATTTCCCATGGTAAAAGTGATTATAAGCAAATTTCTAATTAAAATACATTAGTTTTAATTGGCTAAGTTTGAAATTGATCACAAGAAATGACTGTTTTTCTTTTTACCTAAACTCCTGTATCTCTATACAATTATTACAAGTATTACCAGAACCAGTATAGAGGCCATTGTGGCGCAGTGAGGCAGAGGCTAACTGTAAACGCGATTGGATGTGGGTTCGAGTCCCAGTTCGAGACACTTTCATGTCTACGCTCTGCTCTAAGACAAAGCACCACTGAGCTCCACCACTCAACACGCAATGTCTATTTCGGGCAAGTGAGGAACGAAGTGTTTAGAACACTAGATTCTCTCTCTATATAATCCAGTAATTTAATTTGCAGTACATATATATATATGAACGAGTAATTAAAATTTCAGTATTATCCTTCTTTTTATTTTTAAGCAGTCACATAAACGCTCCCATATTAGAATTCCCAAGCCAACCTGTAGCACACAGCGCTTCCTTAATTAATTTCCATTATGTTCAATTTTACAATTTGTGCCAGCTATGTTCAAAGTTGAGATTTTCAATTAAACAGCTACGGGCTTTCTAAAGCAGGTTTAAATTTCAAACTCTTCTGTTGTTTTCTTATACACTATTCTAAGGTAAAGAATGGTTTTCAATAGCATAAAAGTATGTTGGAAGTTCCTAGGTTTTATACATTGACTAACATTTTTAAGTATTTAATTTTTCAGATGGAATAGACTTATTACTTTATCAAGTGATTAAAATTGTACTTACTACAACTGGCTGCAAATAAAAAGTATTATAAAAAAGCTAATTCAATAACCTATATTTATATAAGTATAAAATCCAAAATAAACACTTTAACTGTATATATACCTACTATAATAAGAACCGTAAAAACTAGAAACAGAAAGCTAGTACGCACACATTTTCGGAACTACTGGACGTATAATAAAGAAACTTTTTTTGTTGTATAGCTTTTAAGTTTAGGCAGAGCTCAGGCTATCAATGATTCTGATGAAGAAGACATCTTATGTAAATCCATAATTGTCCAGCTATACTATAAAGTTAATGAAAATTGCGCCTTAACAGTAGTTAGGTATTTTGGTGGAAAGTAAATGTGAACGAAGTTGCGGGCAACAACTAGTATAAAATAAAATTCAATATGTGACTATAAAACTGATAACAATGAGTTTTATAGTAATTTCTAAATAAATAAATTTAAAGTAAATTAAATTAAAGTAAATAAATTTAAAGTTTAGTAGTAATTTCTTAGGTTAACGCAAATAAAAGGCTAACATAAGTTTAATTTCATAATTTAATTACTTAAATTGGATAATTGAAGTTAAGATAAATATAAAAGTTTTTAATTTTATTACGTCTATTTAAAATGGCATGTTATATGGGTTTGTTAATATAGCCTAAGTGGCCTGCTGGTATTCCACCGCTTCGTAATATAAGATATGAGCTACGTGACATTAGCAACGTGAATTCTGGAGTAATATGGAAATCTGTATTGTTTGTCTCAAATTAGATATACTCTCTATTGTACTGGAGTGTAATTATAATGTAATGGAAAGTGTTATATTTGACATATATATATATATATATATATATCTGACAATATGTGTGTCAAATAACACTATTTAAAAAAAATATATATGATATTTTTTTATTACTATGCCGATTTCTACAGTATATATAACACATGAAGACACTAAATATTATAAAACAATCCAAATTATTAGCTTTAATATATTTTAAATACAAGAACCCACATGTTCATGAGCCCTGCCCCGGCTTTTGGAATGTTAGTATGCTTATTTCATAATTTAATTACTTACTTATCATTCAAAGTAAAAATTTCGAGACGCATAACCTTTATAATATACATACAGACAGATGATTTGCTAGCATAGGCTTAGTAATTGAATATCTTTTGCATTTTTATGTGGAAACCCTAAAAAAAATGTAAGTATAGCCTTTTTTATTTGGCCTTTTCTATCAATAATAAAAATGTGAAGGTACGTTTGAATGAAAACTTGTATATATATATAATTTTAGGTTACAGTACTCATCACTGACAAAAGCATTTTATATTATTTGATTTTCACCCTTGCATTTTTAATTAAAGCAATAAAAATAAATGGCAGTTGTCAATTTCAAAAGGTTCCTTCACAATAAGTCAAGACCTTGTAGCGCTTAACTCAACTTAATACTTTGTGGACCATAACGCGAAAATGCTTAAATATATTTAATCGTACTACAATGAAGATACCTAAAAAAAAATTTAATTTTATTAAATTTCAAACGATATAAAAGTTATTGTGTAATTATTTTTGACATTTTTATGCGCTTGAAAAAGTTCAACGCTTTTAATGTAGAGGACCTTTTTGTTTAATGAGAGCTTTAGGGTATTTGTTTTGTGGTAAAAAATACATAAAATATTTTTTTGTTTATTGCCTAGCACACATGTTATATATCTGTGTAATAAATAAGTGTATGTCCTCGTTTTAAAGAGATCTTCAAAATATTGTAAATGGTCAAGAATAATTCTCTGTTTTTATCTTTTGAAATTCCAAGACTATGATATAATACAATATCACATAAAGAACTTCTTGTTCATGCACAGATGGAGACCACTACGATAACTACTAATCGTATATTCATATTAGTATCACCAACAGAATTGCGTCTGACATTTATAATAATCGTCTTGTCTTGCGCCTCGCTGGAGCCAAATTCCGCGTCGCTGCCAGTTAGGACATTCAATGTACGATACTAAATCACCTCAAAAATGAAGCTCTTAAAGTGCAGCAATAATATTTTCTCACAAATGCCAAAAAAAACGGTTATTCGGTGAAATTCACTCTAAATTGTATTAAACAAAGTCAAGCCCGTGTTTTTTTCTGTCGCCATTCATAAGCTAAATCTAAATCATATCAGCAAATGTACGATTTTCAGTTTACATAAAATACAAACAAAAATGAGTAATATTTCATGTAGCAAAATTTCACAAAATAAAAATGAATGTATTAGTCTATAGTGGGCTCTAATGCTCAATTATCCATTTTTCTATTACAATGATACGAAATTACGTGCAACAACAGCTGCATAGCTATAATACCTCAATACTTAAAGGACAACCTTTCAATTAATCACCAACAAATTACAATAAATATATGAACGGCGCGGAGGAGCATGAATATAGGCACAGTTAAAGTTTCTACCGAGAACAAGAGTGTAGAAAGTGATATAAATTCCAATACAAAAAGATTAAATTAATAAAATAAATATTACTCACACGTTGGTAACCGTATTGTGTTTTATAAACACTTCTGTCAGAAGTGACATCCATGTTGCTAAGGCAACGCGTAATTTACAAATCAACGAGTCTGCTAGTAGTTTTTAAGTCGTGACATTTTGGCAGGTATACATAGACGCTTATAAATGAATTAAATCTATATAGCGAACATGTAAAATTGACTATCTTATAATATTTCTGATAATCTTATTTAATATAATATATAATCTATATAAATAAATTAAATTAAAGTGTAAGCTTACTATATTAAAATAATCGCTTTGTACTAAATGCATATGCATATATACACGGTACATATAATAAAATATATATTTTTATATTTTCTGTTTGTTTTGGCTAACCTGATTTTGGCTGGACCGATTTAGACGAGACTTTCACTGGCAGATAGCTGTATAATAAGGATAAACTTGGGTTACTTTTATTTTAGAATTCCTCGCGGACGAAGTCGCGGGCACAGCTGGTTAGGTATATATTATATTATTATATATTGTTGCCACTTATGTTTTTAAATATTCGTATCTTATATTGTCTGTGTAAGATATATGTATATATAATATTCATATATGTTTTTATTTACATGAATACCTATATATGTTTAATTATAGGTATAATTTTCATACGTATTAGTATTCCATATAACATATCTTATATGGTATCTACAATTCATATTGTTCACGCCCCCATTGTGAACATACTCGTATCCCGTATCCCATTTCCCTCCTTTTTCTTTCAATGCCTTAAGGTTGTCTGGAAGAGATTGCGATAAGGTCGCATCTTGTACAACTTAATTACTTTCTTTGTTTTTGTTTTGTTTCTGGCTGTACATTAAGAATATATTATTATACTAGCAACAAGCTCACGGTTTCGTTTGCGTAAACTACTCGACTAAACTATTTAGTTATTTCGTCCGACCGCGTTGTCACTGAAATATCAAGCTTTGCTTAAATTTATAGTTTAAGTTTGTTGTAACTTAATTATTTATAAACCGATTAAAATATAATAAACAAAATTTTAACGGAAGTTTATAAATAAAATACTATAGTCGAAACCGCATTAAATCAGTAAAGCCGTTGCTGAGATTTGCCTGCAAAAACGTACAGACAGACAGACAAAGATAAAACAAACAAGAGATACTTCTTATACAATATACTTATATATTAAACAACTTTATTTTGTTACTATAAAGATACATATATCTTAGGATATATTAAACTGATTCAAAATATACTTACATTAAATACACTTCTATACAATCTGATTGTTTTGATTATACCTTTATAATAGGTGCACTTAGGTCGAAAATAGAACTACTTCACATAGAAGCTTCCCGCTTTTAGCAGCAGCTGATACTATATTGATATTGTAAATTATACTAGTTGCATGATAAACTAAAATAAGCTTTAGTAAGTCAAAGTTAGTGATTTTAGGTCGAGGACGACACACAAAATATGATTTGTATATCTAATAAGGAATAAACTATTTATATACAGCTGAAGATATTGTACCTCGCTATTAATAATATGTTAAAGCCATCGTACCACAGTGGGATAGCATCAGACATCAACGCGGTTAGCCTTTGATGTGAATGTAATGTCCCACTCAGGGAAATGACTATATTTAAAATATTTTCATTTAACCGCTCTATCTCTACCTAGCTCTATACATATCGGTACCTAATAAGGCGCGTTGAGTTTCGCCACTCAACACAAAGTATCACTGTGGAAGGTCTAGGTCCATCCCACTACCCTGCTAAGCGGGAAATAGCGTGAGGCTGCTTCTAGGCTAGCCTATGTCATAGTAGATTACATCAGCGCTTCAAGTCAGGCTTGGCAGTGTTGCATTATACAAGTGGATTAGGAAATAAACCGGTTTTTTCGACACGCTGAAACACAGAACATTTGAAAATGTGCACACACACATTTCCGGATACGACTACAAAATTTATTACGACAAATTATATAAATTAAATTTTCATAGATATCTTTGGAGGAAAATAACTTTGTGTGTATTTTTAATTTTTATACTAAGCTATTTTGTTTTGATCTAGCCTGTGATTGTTATCTCTGAAGTTTTGACATTTACATACCATGCGTTATTATTATTATGTAAATATTTATTTTGACTTTCTTTTTTTTTTTTTTTTTTTTTTTTTTTTTTTTTTTTTTTTTTTTTTTTTTTTTTTTTTTTTTTTTTTTTTTTTTTTTTTTTTTTTTTTTTTTTTTAAGCGCTCTTACCGCTAAGCCATGCGTCCCACCTCCAGCTACGTTATACGTTTTCTAAATATGTCTTTTTCAATTTCCTAAGTGTGGGAATAACACTTTAAAAAATGTTAACAAAACAATAAATAAAGTTATTAAAAATTGAGAACAAAGAAGTAATATCATTTTATTATTAGCAAGATCGCAACTGTATTTAAATTAGATTCATGATAGAACAATATTGATGTTTAATTTGCCGCTACCTAGAAAGGAATATTTTATGTTTCATAGAAACTCGTAATTATAATACAATACGGGAGGGGGATGAGTGGATACATATTTTTTTTTTGGAAATATGACTTAGGCAAATGTTGAAAAGGTATTTCATGTAAATTTTAAAAATGACACCGTCATACTTATTGGTTGAACCGTAGTAGAGATACGGCTGTGGTTTTAAATCTTACCTTTCTTAGAGTAGAGACAGTAGAGTATAAAGTAATGTATATATTATTTTATACTTTAAAGGCGGTAGATTCGTGTTAATTAATCATATTTCGATGATTTTTATACAGGATTATATATTTTTTATTTCACACTAAATATGCAAGCTATTTATTTATCTTTGTTTAATAGATATCACAATTGACTTCATTTCTTTACAATACACATATAGTATTATATATCATGTGTTATCGTCCGTTTTGTGTATATATACAGTCTAAAAATTTATAAGATAGGTGTTGAACTACGTCTAAATGTTTACACCAGATGGGTCGTTTTCGGCGAAAGACACACGTCAACATGAGAATATACAATGTCATCACAAGGTATTAAATATATTCAGCCGACTATTGCAAGGACAGTAAGACCTGAAAGCGATAAAATTGAGTCCGTGATTTCTTAACCCTAAGAAATAAAATATTGTAAATATAATCCCTCTACCTTTTTTTGTATAATTTTTTTGCATGATATAATATTTGTATTAAACAGAAATAGTCACTATATAAGAACCGACGTTGATGAACTTGAGATGCCTTAATTTGTACAATTGTACAACAGAACAAAATTAGTACACTGATTCGCCATAATGTTCATTATAAATATATATTTTTTCTGTCACTCAATGACTGATTGACTGACAACGACTTGACAGTATCAGAGTGCTGAAAAATTCTACGGGAATAAGAAAAAACGAGAGTTTACAATGGAAGATAGAAAAGCAAATAATATAGTCTTTAATTATGCCTTAGGAAAATATAATTTAATAATAGTTATATCTTATAATTAAATATTTTAGTTTTTAAATATTTTATCGAGCTTATCTGTGCTTTGGGAGCCACGTTAAATCTTTGTCTTGACTGTAACGTGAATGACAGTCCCATTACTTCGTCTAGGTGACCTCAGAGTTCTAAGAGGTCAGATGACAGTGGCTTCTCATAAATACCATCTAACTTTGATTAGATTGGAAACCGAGCACACTGAAATTGAGAAAATATACTTAGAGCGATTATTCCGTCGCTATTACAATAGTCTATTTGTATAAAAGATTTTAATTAAGAGTAAGTACATTTTATGTTCTTTTCCTTTTAATAAACGAAGATTACTTATAATAAACAAAGCGCCCATTTCTTTCTAAAACTTTTATGATAAAATAAATATTAGACGTTTCTATTATATGACATATCGTTAAATTTATGTCACACTTTGATCTACCAATAGCAATGTGGAGAACATAACGGTAGACAGAACTTATGAAATCCATAAATGTGTAATCGGAAGATATTGCAGTATATCAAATATTGGATATCAAGGCCAGCATAATATAATATATTGATATAGTTATAATATTATATATAGATTAGAAAAAAAATATGGGTTCATATTTTTTTCCGTTATTAATATAGAATCAATATTTGCGGTAAGAGCGCTTGGATTTCAAGAGGCGTGGGTTTGAATACCGATGCGTGTAATCTTTTATGTGATTTTTAAAATATGTTTTTCATGTCCTAAGTGTGTAAAAATGTCCAATTGATTTTTTTAAACAAAAAATAATTTTGATGTTCTAAACTTAAATATTTAATTTTACTAAATATATTTAGTCACTGTAGATAGAAAAACTATAGGGAAGCTTTATATTTAATAAGCTTAAACATAAACCAGTAGTTCAAACTTTTTCCATAACAAAATTAAATTATACAGACAGGGTCATTACGTGTCTACATTTTCACCCTTGCAGAAACAGTAAATTAGACCCTCAAAGAGATGTGCCGAGGGCAGTCGTCAACTCATCTAGAAAATTTGTATAATTATAATTTATTACTTAGTATCTCATTAGATGATATTTCGCATGGTAATTAACTACTTGAAAATTAAATTGTTATTAATTATTGTTTTTATAATATTATATCAAAGATCCAAAAAATATACATCTTCATGCCACTAAAAGCATCATTGAGAAAATAATAATAGGCAATTTCATGAAGAAAATGATTTTGAACGCAATAAAGTTGAATATTTATAAATTAATATGAAAATTCTTTCAATTTTGAAGACAGCGAAATTAAGTTATACTTTCAGATTTCAACAAGAAATAAACAAAAAATATCGTGGCACCTACCATGATTTTTTTTAAAGTATTTTCTTTTATTAACCATATAAACTTTTACTTTTTTTCAGAAATTTGTAAAGTTTATAGCGTATGACATCATTATTGGTTACCCAGTAAACGTTAACGTTAAGAAAATGTAAAAAATATTCCTCCGCTCCGGTACCTAGAACAAATCGCGGCGTTGACTTCCGCCAATCAACACGATTCGATTGTGTCGATTTCAATCAGAAAATAGAGAACGGAGTGTTTTGACACTAGGTTCTCTCTGAATAATCTCCTATGAATTTTTGTTAATGTTTGTGTTTAGTCCTCTTTCAAATTTTTTATGTAAATATATATTAAATATAATTATATAAATTTATAAACTAACCCTTTTGTAAAATGTTATTTATGACAAAGTAACTTTATATATTGTCAATATTTGTCTATTTGTCATAGGTGAAGGTTGCTGTAATTTATGATCTATATTAGTGTAACTTTATCTCTTTTTTACCGATCAATCTCCTTCGTGTATTTTCCATACAACGTGACATTGAGAAAGTGATAAGTGCAATGTTACATACAGCGTGAAGCTGAATTGTTGAAATTTTGCAATTTTATTCTAAAAAACAATTTCACGCCTTTTCCCCAAAGCAAGGTAGTTAGAAAGAACATAAAAAAACACACCAGGACACCAAGTAATTTCATGTTGAGTGGCGGAACCCAACGCCGTGGGTTGTCTGAGCAGGGCTACAACCAATCGCGTTTAGAATTAGAAGGAGTTGAACTGCGCCACGATAGCTTAAAATTTTATCCTATACAGGTAAAATTAATTAACTACAATATATAAAAATATATGTAAGAAATGCTTTAAATAATACACTGTTCAATTATTCCATATATTATTGTTAATTTAATTCATTTCACCTCTTGTTATTAAAAGTGCACGCAACAATTTAATTAATCCAGGTAACTTTACTGGTACAGTATGATGTATGTATATAAATATTTTATCTCTTCACTGTAAAATGTATGATATGCACTTTTTAATTAGGTACCAAGTTGAAATATTGATTTTTAAACTTTCACTGTTATTTAATACAAAGTAAACATTACTATATTTTAAACAATTTCTCTTAAATAAATGCACTTTATTAGGCTATAAGGTAAACTTCATTTTATTATATAGTAACAAAATAATATTAAATAAAAAAGGCGGGAATGGTGAATTGCTATTGATAGGTTCCGTTTTCATTATATGCATATACGAGTAGGTTCACATGTTCTACTACACAGACATTTTGCCCGTTATTGAAAAATATTAAAATATGCACAAAAGAAATTATGTGAGAAAGACGACCATGTGTATCGAGCAATGTTATACACTTTGCTATTAGGTCAGGACATCTGCGTCTGCGTCTCAATAAACATGATTGGTTGTGGGTTCGATTCCCACTCGAGGGAATGATTATAATTATTTTATTTTTATTTCTCCGGTCTGGTACCTAAGACAAAGCGCGACATTCAGTTTCGCCACTCAAAACGCATTGTTTTACTTTCGGGCGCAAAGTGGAGAACGGAGTGTATTTTTCTTATTATAAAAATATTATATACTTCATACCTTTAACTGTATAAAAGAGTTGAAAAGTTTTCTTTCACGTATTAAATAGATACAACTTTTATTAAAATAAGCGAACATTATTACTTATTTGCCATACTGTTAATTAATAGCATTCTACAATAAATTGACAGTGGGACAAATTATCATATTTCCCACACAACAAATACCCTAAGGAAATACGATAGCGGAATAAAGAAAGCTCAACAATGTCTATTATCAGACAAGCGGCTTGTCTCGACGCGGCTACAAATGAAATAAAATAAACCAATATTTCCTTTTGAATCTCCGTAACTGCCTAATAAACGTTACTTTTATTGACAGGAGCCAATAAAATACACTCCAATGTAAATTAAATATAAAAGATAATATAAAATAAAATAGCTAAAAGAACAGGCAGATAGCAACTGTAAAACATTTAAATGTCATCGTGTATTCCTTGCTGTATTGAGGATTGCATGCGATTTTTTAAATGAAAAGCTAGGCTTTAAAGTAGATCATTGTATCTTATTTTTAATACCAAAGATATTAAAAATAATATATTATTGTGGCTGATTTATAATAAAAGATTCTTCATTCATAGCTGTAGGTTTTTTTATAAAGTGTAAGAGTTATACCGGAGTGCGCAAGTTTGTCATGTACGGTGAGTAAATGAATAAAAACAAATGTTATAATTTAAATGAAAGTCTAATTATACCTACTATAAAACTGCACTTTAGATTTATTTATTATTGATCTTCATCTTTGGTCTACTGCTACCTATTTGTTGTATAACATTTCTTCTATTTCTGAGAAAAAAATATGTTTGAACAACATTTGTCAGCAGCTAACCGATAAAAAAAAATCTTTTACTTGTAAAATATATCTTAAGGAATCAACAGTACATACTCGCAAGGAAATGCAAAACAGCTGTGTCTAAATAAATAAAGATCATACTTAAATTATGTAATTCTTAAAACATAAAATCTTAATTTCTGTATTATTATAACGAAACATAAAACTTAATTTTTGTATCTTATAATAAATAACTGCCGAATATACTTTTATGGGAGCGAACGTGAAAGGGCCAAGATGGACCAACGCCGTGTCACACCAGCACCAGGTTTATGATAACCGACGTCTTCGCCAAATTCTTGGTATAAGAAAATTTAATTAATAGAAAATTTCGTATGAACACCTTTGACAACGAGAATTATCGATCGACCAGCATATTAAGCGCTGCAAGTGACTATATACCTTAGCTGACGATGGATTTGAAACTTCAAGTAAAGCGTAAACGTGGTCGCCTAGCAAACCGAGGGACGCTCAGTTTTAGACAAGGCGACGAAGATTGGTGCAAGACATGAAGCAAAATGAAACCTTACAGATATGTTACGCTCAAGATCTATCGAAAAAGAGTCACTGTGGACGCTCTCTGTCCCAAATTACTAGGGGATGTAGGAACAAAAGAAGAAGATAATTATTAAGCAGTATTTATACAATATAAACAACGTGTTTTGTTTCTTTTTAAATGTCGTTTAAAGCCAAGATTTCAGTTCATCATGTACATACAAAGCTGCTAACATATTTTTACATACATTAATTTTACAAATATATTATTTAATAGAAGTGTAGTTCACAGAAAAATCCTTTCTAGTTATTCTGGGTTGTAGTGAATTAGCGGCAAGATCACGACAGATATTGGATACGCAAAAGTGCTATCGCAATCTAATTTTAATGGCACTCTGGCAGCTGTCGATAAGCTATTTCTGCAGCACCGCCTACTAGTAAAAAGCTATACATAAACAAAGTTACCCATGATATCATTTACGCGTACTACGGAAGATGTAATTTTAATAACAAAATATTATAAGATATGAAAACGTGGAGGAAACACTTTAGACTATTTTTTACGAAAATAATGGTGACGGAGGAGGATGAGATTTGGCACAGTTTATGTTTATATGGAAAGGAATTGCAAATTGTAATATTTTTTTATAACAAAGCATAAGAAAAACATAATAAACGTGTTTGAATTACACGTGTATTTTACGGTCAATAAGTGTCTTATTAAAACGCCATCTTTGAATACTATTGCCGTTCTTTATAAGAAAGCTAACACTGTAACAGTAACAGTTTTTGTAGGTTATGCTTTACTTTCTTGGAATTTTAAAATGATCTCATCAAAAACATAAATGTGAAACTGGGAGTCAGGTTCAATGCTAAGAGTATGCGTGCTCGTATAAATTATTCTGAAGTATATTTAATATAGATGCTTAATACTTGACTTATCTTCGGTTCTTGTTGAAAATTATGAAAATTTTCTGGTGATGCTTTTTATTTATGTAATATTTTTGAGTGTGCGGATTATAAAGCAAGTTGATATGTTGCAAGTATTTCTTAGAAAGTTTGAGAGACAAATAAATAGAGAGGTACAGGTGAAGCGTATAAGTTAATCATAATCATAAGCGTATCAGTTGAAGGCCCGCCTTCAAGCACTTGCAGACAAACTCAGCTCTGCCGCGTTCGCAATTAAAAAAAGTAAGGCAAATAACTGACATTGAAACTGCTGTCTAGTTTATTTTAGCTATTTTAGTAGCATTTAGAGGCAGTGCTGCAGATATAAATTCAATATTTATTCTGCAAAAAAGAGTCGTGAGATCAATTTATCAATTTATCTTAGAGCTCGAGATTCTTTGCGACATGTTTTTAAACACATAGGTATACTTACAGTTGCTTAGCAGTATATATTTAAAAAGTGACAGACATACAATAGGGACGAGAAATAAAGCTTGTAACACCAAGTTATTCCCTCCAAAAAGTAAATAAGTATTTTACGGGTCTGAGTATACACTCAGGTTATATGTATATATATATATATGTGTGTGTGTACATGTAGTGTAATCTCATTATACATATTATGCATATGCGTATGCATACCTACCTATATTAGATTTGCCACTCCAGAAATTTAAAAAGGCTATCCACTATTAAATAATAAAATTGTAACTTTTATATTTGAAAAGATTAAGAGAAGAAGTTTCTCGCCGGCTCATCTCAGCAGAACTGCCTTCCGGCCAGTGGTAGCTGTTTCATGTTTATGTATATTATGTTCAATCGACGATTTAAAAGTACTTGCCAAAGTCTATTTGAATAAAGGATATTTTAAATTTAAATTAAATGAGGAAACAATAAATTTGCCTAAAACTTCAAAACTGTAAAAGCGTCCGGCCCGTCCGTCACTACATAACACCCAATTACTAAGGATGACTTAATTTATTTACACCTTAGGTGTGTAGTAAAAACAACAAATGCACAGTTTCTAGTAAAATATTTTATCTATATTAAAACTTTCTTTCGACATGTTTATTATTTATCTAACTTAACTAAAAACTAACTAAACTAACTACTAATTAAAAACTTAATTTATTGTTGAAATTACTCATATTATTTTTACATTCTTCTTTTTTGAAAATTCTTTTATTAAAGTATACAAAAGTATGCTATCTAGTCCAAACTACGCCAGCATCCACGCGATTTCACTTGACGGCAGCGGATTTAAATTCTACTAGCGACAACATCTTTGCTAAAAATAAGTGTTATATCCCGGCCTAGTGAGAAAATACTGTGATCTTGCGTTTTAGTACTTACAAGTTAAAAGTTCGGTCAGCAATATTAAGTAACAGGTTTTTTTGGGAATACATAATAAAAAATTATTGATATCATCAATTCGAAAATAGAAAAATGAGTGACAAGAACAGTCATTAGTCGTAATCTAATTGACGACGATAACGTGATTTATCGATGATTATCTTAGAAAGTTAATTAAATATTAAATAATTAACAAATACCCCGATAGAGCGAAGCATAAGACAGTTAACGAAGCAATTTAAAGTTAAAACGCTTGGTGATCTTACCTCGTAGCTCTTGTAACTTAATGTTTACGTAATTTAAAATATTGTGTATATTTTAAATTGATTTTATTAGTTTCACAGTTTAACCCATAAGAAAATAAGACTAAAAATGAAAATGATTCTGATGATGACATTTCGTTTCGGTTTTTTAATTCCTTTCAGCGTACGTAATATAGTATAATGGAGAAAAAAAATCTTGCAACGCTGTTTTGACCAACTACAAGGTGGGCCAAAAGTAATCACCCTATTGTAAGATGCTCTTATTTTTGCAAATGGCGGCCAATGTCAAATCTGTTTTGACTTTTGTGAACAAGACATATGTAGAATACAAGTGAACAAGCCATGGAGGGATACGCTTCCCAAGAACGCGGAATAATCGTGTCTATTTTTTGCGTAACAATTCGTCTGTGGTGTTGGCGCAGCGCTATTCCCGGGTCATCCGGCACTGACTGACCTTGAAGAGTATGTGACCACACGAGCACCCGCTTTGCCGAGAATATCGACGCTGTTGCCGAGGATGTCGAGCTGTCACCAGAAACATCGACCAGACACCGTGCCTTGCAATTAGACATCAGCCAGTCGTCCCTAAGGCGAATTTTGGTCAAAGACCTGCGCATGTTCCCATACAGTCCAGTAAGTCCAGTCCGTGATTAGCTGCTGCCTGCCGACCACCAAACACGTGTAACCTACGCCCAAGTCATACTTAATCACGAGGACGAAGAGGACGATTTTTCGACCAAAATCATAATGAGCGATGAGGCTCATTTCCACTTTAGCGGGTACCTTTACAAGCAAAACTATCACTTCTGGGGCTTCTTACACCCGCTCAAAGTGAAGTGAAGGAGTCATCGGGCCATTCATTTTCGAGGACGCCGCTGGTGAAACGACAACAGTGGACGGGTTTTATCTGCCGCAATTGAACGAATTAGGACTGGAGGACATGTGGTTCCAACAGGACGGAGCAACGGCACACACTGCGCGAGTCACAACAGAAACTCTGAAACGCTACGTTCCACGTACAATCATTTGTGACGGCGCGTATTTGGCTGATATCATCTACTCGACTTAACCAGTAAAATTCTAAAGGTTCAAATAAACATAATTAAAAAACAGAATCGAAGTTTTTCATTTAGAAAAAAAATGAGAGCACCAACATCGGCTGACTTCTTTTGGCCCACCTTGTACTAGCCTATTTGCGAGTACGATTTGCTTAAAAATCTATAAACGTCTCCAAATCATATAACAATTTAATATTTTCATAGAATGAGCCTAACGTTCTTGCTAGAATATAATTATAATTTTACTTCATTTTAAAACGAGCAAACATTTCTTGAATGAAAAAAATTAATATGAAAAAAAATACAAAAATATATTACAGCTATGCAGCTTAAACTAGTTGAAGATTGGGTATAATAGTATAGCCTGGATAGACTAAACCTAGACAGCCTTTAAGGCCATACTAAAACAACGACGTCTAAAAGGATTTTTGCATATTAAAGTTTATATGAAGCCGTATTCGTTTCCATGCGGACCTCCGCCTAGCGGGTTCTACCAGAACCCGATTCTTGTACCATAAAAAGTATTCAAAGCTCAACGTAATTTGATGTTAGAACTATTGGAGATTGAGATCTACCAATCTATACTATAATAGAACAGTAAAAAAGAATGTTTGTACGTGCACATCTTTGAAACTACTGGACAGATTTGAATGACCCTTTGAACCCCTTTTTATTATATACCATTTAACCTTGCGCAGTATTTACGATATAATGGATTTCAGAGAGAAGAACTCCTGATGCAGAACCATAATAGACCAGCTAGTATAGCTGGTATATAAAATATAAGTAAATTCCGCCTTAATAAAAGTTATTCAGCGTGATGGATATTTTGGTCGGAAAAGTAATTAAGCCCACACAAACGAGGCTGCGGGCAGCTGCTAGTAATTATATAAATAGTAAGATTATTATTACAAAAAGGGGACATCGATAATTGGTATAATCCTATAGTCTTAGATAAATAAAAATTGTTTGATACAAATAACAATGATTTCACTTCCTTATGAATTCCTTGCAATTTGTAGGTAGGTGTTATCTTCTACATAATCTAACCACCGCAGGAATCTCAATTTAAATAAAAAATAATTCTAAAATAAAATAAAAGTAGACTAAGTTACTATTTATTACATCAGTTACCTGCCAGCGAAAGTCCCATCAAAATTGGTCCTGCTGTTTCAGAGATTAGCCGGAAACAGACAGAGAGACGAACAGACAAAAAATGTTATTGTAGTATGTGCACCCTGCCAGTATACATATGCGTTTAGTAAAAAGTGAATATTTTAATATTACAAACATACACTCCCTTATTTGTATAGATTATTTCGATACTAAGATAGACGACGCATATTTGATATTACTGAGCGTAGAAAGCTGAATTTAGGATCGTAAGGTCCACGTATAACATGTTACCGGTGGAAATTCACTCATAATGAATTAAAAACTTATACACAAACTTATATACAAATAATGAAAACTGAGTAAAGGTAAAAAATACTAATTACTCGTCGATTTACAAGAAATTGATCTATAAAAAAAATGTTCTAAGAATAGATTTATTATAAAAAGAACTGTTGGTTTAAAATATCTATTTTCTTCCACACGAAGTTCAATATCACTATGAGTTAGAAAGTAATAATTACCAAATGCCACCGCAGAGCGTTGTAAATGGGACAGTGAACTGAGTAATTTAAAGTTAAAGCGCCCGGCGAGCTCTTAGCAAGTTGCTTTGATGCTTAAGATACGTTCACATTACTATATACAATTCTTAATCTTAATTTTACACACTTAAATTTATTTTAAAAATATCAAATTAGACGGATTTAAATCTATCTTGCTACTTTAGTCATAAAGCTGAAAACTTTTCACGTTTTTTACCTACCGGCAAAAATAACAGGCTTAGTTCCTTATGACATTCACAAACATAACATAGAACAAATGACAATACATTTTTTTCTATCCGCTCGAATTCGAGACTTGATTTTTCTATCCGCTCGAATTCGAGATTTGATTCGTGTGGAAATGAAAATATATATTTAGTAAACGTATAAAAATTTGAACGCATCGGGATTTGAACCTCTTGAAAACCGTTCAAGCGCTCTGATCGCTAAGCCATGCGTGCTACATCCAGCTGCGTCGAAATTCTTATACGCTTATTACAACTTATAAAATTTTTGATTGATTTGGTTTTTAAGAGGCGCGGGTTCAAATCCCGCTGCGTTCAATTGTTATACATTTCCTAAATATATGATTTTCAATGTCCTAAGTGTGTAAATAACACTTTAAATACAAATGTTAAGAAATGAATATAGTTTAATTATAATCCATCGATCGAATTTACTACTATTGCGTTTACAGTCATAAGCTGCCCTAACGCGCCTCAATGGCCTTGAAAGTAAATTATTTTTAATAATATAACGAGTATTAACCAGATATTGAATAAGCAATACATTGCAAAAACTGTTTTAAGGCAGTAAAAGGTATAAAAATATAATAGTTAAGGGTTGAAATAATTTGTCCCATTAATAAAAACCTTTGAGAATAATAACCGATCTAATTTAATGAAATTTTCGATTACATAATATTAGTTTAAATTATATTATTGTAACCATCGCGCTTGAGGTGTCTGTCTGTACGCGATTACATAAACGGTGTAATGAAATAGCAGTTAGGGAAATGCTTATCTTTATGATAATAGGTGTTTATCTTGTTATACATAGCGGTGATGAGATCTGCTAGAAAAAAATAAAAAATAGAAATGTATAGAAAGATATTTAAAGAAATGACCATTAAACGCTTCTCTACTTGTATGACAAAAACTGTATAGATCCATCAATGTGCTGCGTCCATTTTATAATTTAGCTTTATTTTGTTATTACAAAGATTGTTTTTTTTTTAATATAAAAAATAAATATATAAATAGACCTATTGTCATTCAGTTTTTTTAAGAGGCGGAGCTCAGCGCCACGCTTTGTCTTACCTGAGAACAGAGAAAATCCAAATAATTTAAATATTTATTTCCCCCGAGTGAGAACCGAACCCACAACCAATAGCTTTTACATTCAGACGCTGTCACACTGCTCTACGATGTCCTTGTATATAGTATATGTAGTTTATTTTTAATTTTTTTAATACACACTTGGTAAATATTAGAAGAACAATTGTTAGAAGATGAAAGAAGATAAAAATATTAATGTCTGAATGAGATCACTAAAATCATATGTAGCAAATTAAATCATACCATGGTAAAAAGCTTAGTCTTTAATGTACATAAACCTTTAAGTGAAACTGTAATAGACCCAACCTTGGTTCTCCAGGGATTATAACTTAATACTATTCCACAAATTTACTAATTTCATCTATAATTTACAAAACATATATTTTGTAGAAAATATAAATGATTTTAATACCGAGGACAATTTTAATAATGGTATTATGAAACTAAACAAGAGTTTCAAAATACATCTTTCACCATCCCTTCATCATCATCAGCCCTTTCTTGTCCACTGGTATCGATATTTAGCTTATTCCAAACCAGTTGCCAGCAACTTTGTTTATGTCATCACTCCTGTCGATCTATATTACGCTACAAATATATGTACGTAATTTTTAGAAGTTTGTAATACACATATGTACAAATCAATCAATTCATGCAAAGTGGAGGAGATTAAGTCATATGTATATAACAAAAATCGAAGTCTTAACATCTGCTTCAAGCGCCATGTAAATAAAAAGTTCACTGTACCTTTGCGCGTATGGTAAAAAATGTCCATGATTAAAGGATTAAAAGCTGTGCTAAATAAAATGAAAACAAAACGAAGCGCAGGCAGACGTACTGGAGACTCAACGTCATTTTTGTTGCCAATAAGCTCCGAAGCGACTCAGCTGAGCATAATGAAAATTGAAAAAGACATATTTAGAAAACGTATAAAAACTTGAACGCAGCGGGATTTGAACCCGCGCCTCAAAATACAAATTCAAATTCAATGGCGCGGGTTCAAATCCCGCTGCGTTCAAATTTTTATACGTTTTCTAAATATGTATTTTTCAATTTTCTTAGTGTGGGAATAACACTTTAAAAAATGTAAAAAAATATTATGAAAATTTCTGAATGTCTGAGGTAGATATATATGTTAAAGTTTCCGTTTCAAAAATCAAAATCGAAAACGTATCCTTTCTTTGTTATTTATTTCTCACGGATCCCCGTTTATTTAAAAGTTTCACGCCAAGATTGTACTATTTTCTTAGCAGCTATGTGGTCAATGGATATTATTAGAACACCGGAACGATACCGAGACTTTGCGCAAAGCGAGTAATTGTCCCGAAAGGTAGTCAAAATTATAGGTCAGAACACCTTCGGAGTTAATAACTGGATACGACTTAAAACGACGTTGTATTAAATAATACATTTTTGCAGCATTACGCTTCTGTCTACGTAGGCGTAACGTAGGCAAAGAACAATCTAGAAACAAAACACTCCGTTCTCCACTTTCTACCTGAATACACGACAGTATAGTGTGACCAGAGCGGAGAAATTAAAAAAAATAAATATAATTATCTCCTGATTGGTTATTCAAACCACAATTAATCACGTTTAGAGTCAGACGTTGTCCAAGTATGATGACGCGATGATGGCAATAATATCATATCACAAAATATATTTTTATGAGTAATGTACGTCAGTACGTTGTAAATAAATAACTATTAAAATATAATTACTGTCAAAATTAAAGCAATGTCTGATTAAACCGCATTATTTTTGGGTTAACGTCAACAAAATTACAAGTTTTATAACGACAAAGTGCCAACACATCGATCATAATCTAACGTTTATGATATTACGTTCTTTAATAATATCTGGAATGATGGGATGGGATATCTAATTTTGTATGAAAATCATAAAATGTATTACTATAGAAAACATATGTGACATTTTTTTTTTTTGTAATTTGGTTTAAACACGTTTTAATAATAAAATATATAATATAAAATATTAAAACTGTAACATATAATTGAATTTAGATTTAAATATCAGCTAGAATTTTTGGTTAACTTATTAAAATTTATTATTTTGCATTTTGACAGTAAGGCATTTTTCAGAGGTTATTGGCTGACTTTATATTATGATAATAAATAAGATTCAATGTAACCAATTGTATTCTCGTATGAAATAAATAGCTTTAGAACCATATGTTCAGAATACAGCTAAAAAGGATTGTGGGATTTAAGAACTGAAAAAAACTATTATAGAATTCAGTAAAAATCTGTTACAACATATATAACTCTGAACATATTACACTATTGTCAGCTGTTTCGGCCTTCTATTGAAGACCTATTGAGATATTATATTTATTATCGATCTGTTTATATTTCTTTCATAATAGAACCATGATCCTATCCTATTAGGCATAAAATATTAATCAACATTATTGATGTTATTATAAGTTAATTAATGCTACTTTTAATATTAGGTAGGTATCGTCATAATTTTCTTGACATTTATTTACCATATAAATTTGTCTTTCTGTGTTTATAGTCAATAAAGAAATTATGATTGTATTATTATATTTTCATTTCTGCGATCTGGTACTTATAACAAAGCGCGTCGTCCGCCACTCACCACGCAGTGTCCTGATCTCGGACAAAAATGGAGAACGTAGTGTCTTGACACTAGGTTCTCTCTGACCCTGATATGCTAGAAAATATTTTTTCTTATTTTTAACTTAAGTTCAGGTAAAACCTCTCTGACAGTCTGACAGACAGTCATATCCAGTTTCCTATATCAGTGTTAAAATTACATCTGTTAATTTTTTCATATATGCAACGTACTTTATATAACGAAATTAAAATATAAAATAAAATTATAATTATAATAAAAAATAACTTTCTAATATTTTTTTAATAAGTTATAACGAATCAAGGGTTAGAATTATTGTTCGAAACCAACTTCATATAACAACTTCAAAATATTCATTAAAAAAGAATTGTCAAAGTTGGTCTCTGTAAAAAGTAATGCTTGATTTAACAAAAAAATATATATACTTGTCGAATTGAGAACCTCATCCGATTTATCTCCTCGGTTAAAAACATCAGTATTACCAAAAAAGACGTTACGTAGACGTAAAATATAAAATCTTATTATCTCGAAACTCTGTAGTCGATAATACGATCATAACAAAATATCCTTTCCGTTCACATTATTCCATAAGAAATAAGATTAGCTTAAACATAAATTTCTTTTCATTTGTTACGAAACAAGAAATAAAAAAAAATAATTCTGGTAACATTGTTTTTATCCGCCCATTTCCAACAGATTAACATTTTAAGTGGTAAACATTTAAACGTCCGCTTTATAATCACATTTCATCTTTCACTGCAACCTTCATAAATTATTGTCCTTATTTATTTTGCATTTGCTTCTGCTTCTCTTACGCTGACAGCGCTTAGTTATTAATTAAAGAACTTTTTTAACAATTTTTTCAGTCTCTTGTTGTTTTTTTTAGACTGTTTTGATTTATATAATATAATAATACGACAAATAAAACTAAACATCAAAATCATTTTTGTACACATATTTTGAACTAGCCTTGAACTAGAACGACTCGTATTATAAGTAGGTATATAATATTTTCGCCGCCCGCGCTCTTACCTAAATCATAATGTTTGTTTAGATGTATTGTTGTAATGTTTTTATTTATGAACCGGTTGAAATACAATGAATACTAAATGTTAAGTTAAGTTTACCAAATTACAATAGATAATATATATATATTTTTTTACATTTTTTAAAGTGTTATTCGCACACTTAGGAATATATTATACGTTTTCTAAATATGTCTTTTTCAATTTTCTAAGTGTGAAAATAACACTTTAAAAATGTTAAGAAATATATATATTTAATAAATAGCATTCATAAATAGCATTCTTGCCAAACGATTGATTTTTTTTTTTTTTTTATTCTATTTTTATTTAGGGTCTTTTTATGTAATATTACAAAAATGTCAGCCCCATCGTTCCCTAAACGATTGTTCGTAGAATAATCTTTGGGTAGCAGAAATTTGTAAAATTTTCTCTACAGAGATGTAAACACCAAATATAAGTTGCAATAAGCGTATAAGAATTTCGACGCAGCTGGATGTAGAATGCATGGCTCAGAGCGTTTGAACGGTTCTCAAAAGGCGCGGGTTCAAATCCCGCTCCGTTCAATTTTATATACGTTTTCCAAATTTTTACAATAGACTAAACGTTGTCTTTTACAAAAGACTAAACTGCATTAAAATCGGTTAAGCCGTTTCTGAGATTAGCGTGACCAAACGCACAGACAAACGACACCATTATAACTAACTATTTTGTTTATTCACCCGCCCTCGTTTCCACTTAAATGAGAAATTTTACTTCAATTTATAGTTTAAATGTTTGTAGATTTTTTTAATAAACAACCAATTTTAATAAAATAAACACCAAATGTTATACGTTATATGTTTACCAAAATATAATAGTCAAAACTGCATTTAAATCGGCTTAGACATTTCTAAAATTAGCGGGCACGAAGCACAAAAATAGTTAAAAAGCTTTATTTTGGGTTCTATTGAAAAAGTCTCCAATAATATTTTGTCTTATATATCTTCCATGTAATGAATTAGCAATGAATTACATTTCCATTACATGTATAAAAATGATTTATATGAAGCTCAATTGAGAAAATTCATTCGATACGAATTCAATAATAATAATTTAACAGATTAAATCTCTACACATGTATATAAAATAATTTAGAGCCTTTTAACAACAAGCTGTAAATATAAAGTCTTATGATAATGACAGCGATATAAATTAGGTATTTTTCTTGATATAATTGATGAATAATGTTATCAAAAACTGGTATAGAAAATGTAGTATAATGTTGTTAGCGTGATTGTCGCTGAAGTTTTGCATGTAAGCCATTGAGGAGAGCGTGACCAAAGGTCGAGGCTTTCCTTTCAAAATCAATCTTCATAATAACCTTCATAACTCCACATATAAAAGTTCTATTCAGGCACACTAATTAATGATTTAGCTATATCATTGAAATATTTAACACTTAGAATAATAAATAAACTTGTTTTAGTGAAATGTACCAAAATATGGACGTAGCAGGATTCGAACTTGCGTCTCTTGAAAACCCAATTAAGCTAAACGAGCTACCTATCGAGCTACGCCGAATTTCTTATTTGCTATCCGTAGGATTTTGTTTACAAATTTCCGCTGCCCAAAGATAATTTTACTTATGTTTCCATAAATATTTTCCTTATCCTATATGAAATTTCAAAAAAAATTAAAAATATATTTTAAAAATTTTAAGTAATTTGCCTGTCGTTATGAAAACTATGAAATAATAATATTAATTCAAGTTCTGTCTGTTACGTCAAAATAGTACAAATATTTTTATATAAAACTATATAATAAAAGAGGTAAAAAGTTTTTTATTATGCGAAGTGAGCAATTGAATTTTGGGAAACTAGTATAAATGAATTTAAAGATTGATATTTATTAAAAGTAACACAATTTGGGTGCCATTTAATGAACAGTATACAACTTAAAATAAAAGCTGTAATTACCATTGAATGCTAATGCATTAGAGAATCGCAGTTAGAAGGCCAGATTATATATAAAGCTTTCCGTCACATCGAAACATATTGTGGATTCACACGCGAAGCAAATATCTTAACACAGCCATGCTTCTACTTTTTATGAACTATCGTAGCCATATATCAATTCCGATGTAATGGTCTGAGAAACGCAATCCAATAAGGTAATTAATTAACAACAAGTCATAAATCTTCTTAATCAAAATATACTAGAATCTAGAACATTAAATAGTTTACTTTTATAAGAATAATAGCTACGTCAAACACAGGCTGCAGTTATCTTTTGTGTCGATTCAAAGGAAGATGACATCTTATTTCAGAAGTTATTATGGACTTAAGATTTAACAAGCCTCCAATTGAATATAACTTAGATGCTTAACTTTTATCAACTTCTACGATTGATATCTAATTGGTAATATAATAAGTCTCTAATAATAATTACAATAGAATTTAAAAAAATAATTTTATTAATGACAAATGTTTAAAAATGCAATTTTCATTTATACTAAGTTGTCGTTGAACAATTATTTAATACTTCGTTTTTGCTTTCCTTTTAGGATTTAATAATTACTTAAAAAATATTTTCTGTGTTATGCCATCGTACATATTTATAGTCACCGGAAATAGTGTATTAACAACAATAATTAAGACATAATTTACAAGCTAAATTTATATTCTCACCAAGTGCAATGTAAATTTCTTTTGAGAAAATAAATTTATTTAACCGTAATTCATTCATGCATTCGATTCGTTAGTATCGTTCCGTCGACAATGATTAAGTATGTAGACGTTTTTGAAGCACGTTTTCTGGTGAAAGGTTTTTGGTTAAAAGATCTCCGTATTTTTCTCACTAATTAACAAGAAAGTGAAAGAAATATTTAAAACTCAAGCACAAGGCATTGAAATTATTGAAAAATGAAACAATTCATATTTTTCACAAAGTACAATCGTTCTTCCATTCGTCGTGGTGCGGCGACAGCGTTTGATTACATATGCGATGGTAATGGGTTCGATTCCCACTCGGCGTAATCATTTATATTATTTTCATTTCTCCGCTATGGTGACAAGACATAACACGGCGTTGAGTTCCTCTAGTCATCACGCAATGTCTCGGATGCTATTCCTATACTATGCGGGAAAAAGCTGAAAAATAAAACAATTGTTCTTTGAAACTAATTAATATTCAAGACGTTGATGTTCGAACACAAGTACAAGCTACTGGTCCAGACTACTCTAAGAGCAAATAATTGACGAACAAGGCCAAATAAAGTGTTCGACTAGTTCTCTTCTCTGTCTTGCATCATAATAAGTCAAGAATTTTTTTATGTAATTACTAGCTGAACCCGCGTCTTTGTTCATGTGAAATTCCTAAGCAGGTTAAGTAACTCCTTATTACATCAGCTATCTGCCAGTGAAAGTCCCGTCAAAATCGGTCCAGCCCTTGTACAGACAAACATACAAAATTTGTACAAAATATTATTTTTTTATATGTACGTGAACGTATGAACATATGCTTTATGAAATGTATGTAACATATGCTTTAAGTAAAAAACGCTTATTTTAATATTACAAACAGACACTTTTAACAGACAATTTTGTTTATTTATATGGATAATAAAAAATATTTTAAAATTGCTATCTAATTTATTTAATGTATTTGAGAATTATCAGAATATTGTCAATAAAAAATTTGGAATAACCGTGATTGTTATTATATTATATTTCTTGAGAATAACTTTGGACTAATACAAATGTATTAATAGGAATGTTACAATTTTCCAGATACTATTATATTATTTATAAAGAACAAGTTTATTTTAATTATTCAATATGATTTTTTATATTTTTTCTCCAATCTAATAGATTTATGATACCTTTAATTATTTGAATATTAATTCCTTATTTATTTAATATGATTATATTTGATTTTTGGTCTATATGTTATAAAGGGAACTTACGAAACATGTAGAATAATAAAGATAAAGCAAAAATAGACTAAATTAAAGTTTTTCTAAATAAAAGTTAACGCACTTGATAATATGTTTTACAGCTAGCGGTTTTACCACTTTAAATTAGTAAAAACGAACTTTTAAAGAACTCTTACTTCTAAAAATTATATATGTAACTAACGACCCGCTCGTGGCTTTTCCTGCGTAAGCTACACGAACGACTAAACTATTTCGTTTTGTAGCCCGCCCGTGTTCTCATTTAAATCACAATCTATGCTATAAATTATTATTTAAATGGTTGTAACTTTTTACTTATGAAACGATTGAAATGAATAAAAAGCTGAATGTTAAGGGAAGTTTACCAAAATACAATAGTCAAAACTGTATTTAAATTGGTTTTGCCATTTCTGAGATTAAAGTGCACAAACGCTCAGACAAATAGATAATCAAATAGAAAAATAAATTGAAAATCCATTGTTTTGTAGTTCTATCATATTGAGAAATGTCACCAACAATATTTTTTTTCATACATCTTCCATGTACAGACAGTGATCAGTTACATTTTTATTATATGTTTAGGTATAGATTACCAAATTCAGCGTCTCTGTTCGTCTAAAATTAAAAACTGATGTTAAACATCTTACTTTTGCCATATAATGAAATAGATACAAAGACTTCTAATGATTAAGTGATTTTACTTGCTAAAGAAATATTGGAATATATGCAGTGGGACATCTGAAGTGTCAACATGTGATGTGACAATTGATTGTGATCAAAATTTTATTATTATCATTTGTCTTCTGTGGTCAACGACACAAACCAGAGAACGGAGCGTCTTGATACTAAGTTCTCCCTTACCGCCCTGTTGACTGTTGTGTAGTGTTTTTGTTCTTACTGCATAAAAGGAAACAACTAAATTTAGCTTCCATCCAAAGAAGTTGCTTCCGAGTTTACAATAAAAATATAGTTGTATAAACATACAATAAAAATATTAGACAGTGTTTACAGAAATTCTACTGTACATACGGACTCGCCAGTATATTGTAATCAACAAAAGTAGGTCCTCTAATCAATGCCGGTCATTATTACAACACGCACGTAATGTTATAAATCATGACCACCAATAACGGATTTCATCGAAATCAGTGTTACTGTTACAACTAAAATAGAAAGTACATTACATATAGCATGTATGCCTTTCATAGAAGTATATAAATCATTTAATACTATAAGATTATTATGAAAATTAAAAGACATTTTGAGAATTTCGAGAAATCCTCTCTTAGCGCCATATATATTCCATGTACTATGGAACTTTGGTATAGCTTAAGTTAATGTGGAGAATACCGTATAAACAAATACCAAAAGCAAATTTTTTTCATAATATTGTATACTTATACACTAAAGTTGTAAAATAAATGTTACACAAATAAATGTTACTATCTGTTACTTTTGTGTAAAATAGGTTTTGTGTAACATAGGTATACGTTGCTAAGGTAAAGCATATTTAACGCGTCAGCGGGGTCACAAGTAAATATGAAGCCGAAAAAGATTAAAGTAAAATAAAAAAATAAATAAACTTATAATTAACATATAAAAATAGTGTAGTCCACCACGCCATACTATAAAAGAGTCTTTACCGATTGCTTTGTATCGCTGGGCAACCACTTCATAGTCGGTTGCGACTGGAATGCCAATCATTCCTATTTATGATCAAGACTAACAGTAACTACAGGTAGTGAGCTCATACAGAGTATAGAGGCGAATCACCTTAGCTTTGTCAACTGGGGAACCAACGTACCTGCGGCTGCGGCTGCCTGCGGAAAAAAACAAAACACTGAACTTCCTAGACTTCTTTGTCCGAAGGCATCAGCGAACAAAATACCCGTATAAAATATAGTCTCGACAGCAGCTCTGTTCACTCACCAATTTTACTGATAGTTAGCTCAGTGGCCGTACCCCGCCATCCTCATAACGACCATCTTCACAATAGTGAAACCGACTGGCACAGCTTTCGGCAATATCTAGACTCAAACACAAATCTAAATATTTCACTTAAAACCGAGGATGATGTGGACGACACATGTTTTTACATAACAAACCTAACCAGGTGGTCCAAGTACTCCTGAAATAAAGAACTCACTGCATGGGTTACCGCTCCCTTAGCAAACAAGAGAAAAGTCGCTGAAAAACATCATAAGTGCTGACTCGTTAAATGAAGTTGGAGCAATGGCCTCCACCTTGCCATCCACAATCTATTACAACTCATCTGGTTATAGTCTAAGAACTGATCGCAGGTATCCAACGTGGAACAAAAAAAATTGGTGTCGGGACTTTCAACTTCTAAACTAGGAGAAAGAATTTTAGATAACAAGTTGTAAAAAGTAACAAAACTTTTTATTATTATAGCTCTTTCACTGAAACTAAAGTAAAGGCAGTTTTAAAATAGGCACAAAAGCCAAACGAGGCCGAGGTAAGGATCGACCTGAAGCTGCGCTCGCTTCAACTGTAACCGTTACCGTTACAGATATATTATATATTTCCTTAAAAAAACCATTAAAAAGTAAAAAAAGTGTCAACACACTCCGTTCTCCACTTTCCACCCGGATTCGTGCCACGCTTTGTCTTGTTTACCAGAGCGGAGAAATGATCATCCCACCAGGTGGGAATCGAACCCACAAACGCTATGAACGCGATGACGCGTAGAAAATGTTTCTTTTACCACAAGCATTTTCATTTGTATGTGTGTATTTCTAAATGTTAAGTCAATTTTATTAAGCTTTAAGTAATTCAGAAAACTGAATAATGTGAAAATGGCTAACCTAAATCCTGACTCGCTATTCTACGAAGTCTTTTGTGCAACACAATACGTAGGAACATATTGGATATAGGATAGCAGCAGAAATTTCTAATGCAGCTTGTTCCACATTAATGGTAAAGTTTAAAATTGTGTCATCATTCTTATTGTAGGTACATTATTATCAGTAAAATTGTAAAATATTATTAATTATATTCAACCAAATTAAATGTTTATTTACGTTAAATATATATTGTGCGTAATAGTTGCTCTTTTTTCAATTTTTTTTCATGGTTTTATAAATTATTATTTAACTACTGACACGTGGTCCGTACCTTTTGTTAAGAAAATCTGAATTATTACATTTTATTCCAATCATTCATCTAGGCTAAGAACTAAGACTTGAACTGATAATTAGTTCCTGAAAGAGTCCAAAATATTTCTGTTGCCTTATTAAGCATTTGTCATTAATTATACGATACTTTTTAATATTATCTTTTTTCAGTTTCACATTTTGTTCTGTACGGCAGCGTAGGCAGAGAGAACCTAGTATCAAGATATTGCGTAATGAGTGACGGAAACCAACCCCGCTCTTCGTCTAGTTAGAGGGCAGAATAAATAAATGTGTTAATGAATGTTTAATTCCCAGGAGTGGGAATCAAACAAACAATTAATCGCGCTTACGCAAAGGATGTCCCACTGCGCCACGGCCTCCTCATCAATATTCATGTTCTTTTTGTAGAGACCTATAGTATTATAAATCTATGTTATAGGGTTAATTAAAAATTAGAACATCTAAAAACTACCTTAATAAAAAAATTACCTTAAAGAAAACAATAATATATAGAGCGAACCAAAGTTTCATACCAAAACACAAGGCCAGTATTACGGGATTTGAAAGGCTGTCTTAATTACGACGAGATTTATCCACATCACCTGCTAACTCACATCATTCTACATCAGAACCTATTGTTAAACGACAAGAAACACTAGGCAGTACACTTATATAGTATATTATAGCATTTATATACTATACGTCGTATCTTCTATCAGATAAATACGATTCCTTCGTTCAAAGTTAAAATTAACAATTACAGATATATCGATAAATTTTTTTTATCTGTTTATTTTTAAAATAAATATTAAACTAAAAACTTTTTTTAAAAACAATCTTTTTTTCGAAATTCCTCTCAGCAAGTTCTTTCATTTGATATAGATATTGGATAGGAGTGCATTAAAAAAAAACTATTTCGCCATCTTATCATCCGTTTTGGATGACAGCTAACCATACATTGTCATCCAAAGTAAATAAATTAAATTGTATGCAATATTTCAGCTCAATTGTTAATCTTAACATTTTTCGTTAAATTTTTTTAACAATAAACTACTGTGTCGCCCGTATAGAATCGCGGGGGCACTAAAGAAAGTTAGTAGGAATGTCAAAAAAGAAACATAAAATAAAATACATTGTAAGCTAATAAAAAGATTGTAAAAAGAAAATGAATTTTGAACTGAAAACTTATACGCTAGTAAAAGATTATATTATATTATATCTTAGCCAGGTCCAGAAAAGGATAAGGATGGTCCTTAATCGATCAAATCGTATCATGTTGATCGATAGTCGTGGTAAGATTATAAAGCATGTATTCTAGTTTATAAAAAAATTGTAAAATAATATTAGCTTACAACTGTCATGTGTTAGCACTTTTGCCCACAAACTATTTGTATATAGACTCGTGATGTAAATTTCTAATAAAAGTGTATAGCGTTTTGTTTAATTATGGTTTAAAATAAACATGCTTACACTTTACAAAAACTGTTTGATGATTGTTTAATTTTGTTTAATCTTACAAAAATAAGTTGGATTTAGAGATCAAGGCTTAGTGGTCAGAGCGTTTGGACCGTTTCCAAGAAGCGCGGGTTCGAATCTCGCTGCTTTCAAATTTTGATACCTGCTCTAAAAATGTTTTGCAATTTTAGAGCACGTATAAAAGTGTGTGATTAACACGTGTTAATAATATTTAAATAAATAGCGGTCTCTCTTGCCAAACGATTGTTCGTAGAATATTCTTTTGGTACCAGAAATTTGTAAAATTCATCTCTACAGAGAGTTAAGAACAAAAACAAGTTATCATAATCGTATAAGAATTCGACGCCCGATGTAGAAGGCATGGCTTAGCGATCAGAGTGCTTTCCAAGAGGCGCGAGTTCGAATCCCGCTGCGGTCAATTTTTTATACGTTTTCTAAAAATGTTTATCTATTAACATGAAATAATAATTTCTTAAAAATATATCTACTAGTTAACGCGTTGATTAGTGTATTTAAATTAATTACTTATACATATTTTAAAAAGATGTCATATATCAGTATCATTTAAAACCATTACCCTTATCAATAGATTGAAATATAAAAAAAAAAATTACATATATTCTGTGATACAATATTGTCGGTGTCAATAGATGCGACTGCGTATGAGAATGTCACAAAAACATAATATCTGATCGATGCCGTGCCAAGGTTGGCGTAGCGTGCTGAAAGAGCTCTCGGCATGAGACAAAAATTGCATGCCACATTGATTTTCACTAAAACTTATCTATTTATATCTGTTCGCTCGTTTTGCTTTGGCTGTTTATAAATAATCTATCAAGAGGATCACTTATTCCATAATTCGTTATTCACATCGGTCGATAGAACGGTATTTCTACTGCTGATACTCGTGCTCAAAATACAAGTAAAATTAAAACAATATATTTTATTAAATAGATGCTGAATATAATTTTGTTAAATGAAATAAAAAAAGAAATCAATAATTTGGTAAATTACACATGGCTGTCCTCAGCTAGCAGTTTTAATATACGTACATATTCTCTAAATACTCGTGGGTAGGAACATATTAAAATTCATCACAAAAAAATTAGTCATCAGTTACACTTGAACTCACATTTTCTAGATTACGATTATCTACTCTTTAAACACCTGAACATTAGTCAGACGACTGCTTAATATATAAAACTCTTCCGTAACTCACTATATGGCAAACAGACAGGCATCATGCAGGTAGAATTTTCGGAGTAAAACGCTGAAATTTGGTATGCTAATTCCTACGGGAGTGTAGAAAAGCAATAAGGAAATAATTCACGATATTAGAACCAGAAAAAGCGGTATTCTATGTTTTTCAATCCAATCTGCTAATAATAAAATGTGCTACTTATACCTATAAAAATCATTATTATTATTATTGATGATATAAATATTTTTTATAAACACTACAATATGTTCCATGTAATGGCAACATTTAATAAGATGACTTAGTTTTCAATTGTAATTTTTTTTAAGATCAACGTGGCGCAGTGTGTCCACGTCAGACTCCAAACGTGTTTGGTTGTGGGTTCGATTCTCACTCGGGTAACGATTATATAATATATTTTCATTTCTCTGCTCTGGTACCAACGACAAAGCGCGGTGGCAAGTTGTGAAAGTGGAGAATGGAGTGTCTTGACACTAGGTTCTCTCTTGACTAGTTAGTAGTACTAGTTTCGGCGGTCTGTCAGTCACGCACTATTGAAAGTTCTATATTAACTTTAGGGGACGTTAATGTATAGATACGTCCAAAAACAAGGCAACTTATTTTTGGACGTTCAGAAATCAAAAAGTTTAAATACATCCAAGCAATATGAATGCGATTACGAATTGTCATACAAAGTTTTTTCATAAACGTAAGATCATGCAGCCTTAATTGCTTCAGAAAGTTATTTGCTATCTGTGACAGTTGGTAATTGGAATAAATGTTACTTTTGCCACAAGAAACTAAATGCCACATTTAACTGCATTAAAGGTTGTAATGAAACTTTTAATTCGTATAAATGACCTGGATACGACAAACTTTGTAAATGTTCGGAACTTAGGCAGTCCTTTTACATTACGCTTAGTTCTCATTTCAGTTATTTGCGATCTAGTAATAGTACTAAAAACAAGCAAAATTAATAAATATAACTCAAAAATAAAAAAGCACTCAATTATTATTTAACAAGTAGTCAATATATACTACAATGTTTGTGTTTTGTCAAACGCTTGGTTTGGAATGAAAGACGGAACGAATTCAAGCATAAGAATTTATTCTAGATGTTATTGAATTTAAAAATGTATTTGTTCGAACATTCATACTTAGAAGCTAACTATAAAATATATGTTTACTTAAATAGCCCTTGTTAAAGCGAAAAATACACGTTGCTATAGCAACGTGTAAGTCACTACTCACTTCATCAAAAAGTACATTTCAAACCACCTTCATATTTCATGCCAAATTTCATACTAATTCGGGCGCATAACTTCATGTATTATTTTATAGATATAAATATATTCAAAATCTTCGCTCTAGTACAAGACAATGCACGGTGTTGAGTTCCGCCACTTAACAAGCAATGTCTGAAATTCTGGCGGAAAATGGAGTAGGAGCAACCTTGACACTAGGTGCTCTGCGACTACCCTGCTACGCGGAATAGCGTGAAAAGCGTGAAACTAAATTCACACAGAGCTTCCCAAATAAGTAAAACTGTATACGTATATGTAAGTATAATGTAGTCATTTACCTAAGATTAAAAAATATTGTATCCATATTGAAATAAATGCTAAAATTCAAAAAATCTTAGTATCGTCTGATTACAATTTATTATGAAGAATGTGGTAAAGTAAAAGAAAGAGGGACTTCTAATTGGAGCAAATATGTGCCGATAAGCCGCTTATAGAATATAATTTCTTAACGATGATATTGACTTTTATCGACTTTATTAAACGTTTTCTTTATAATTTTATAATGTTACAAGAATTTTCGTATTTGATTGACAAAATAATTAAAGATATTTAGAGCTGTTTTATGTACAGCCGATGTAGACTAAGTCTGGCCATAAATACTGTTATAATTAAAAAATTAGCAAAATATGACTTTTTTGATAAAGAGAACCGAATGGCTGTGATTGCATTACATGAAGTAGGTAAGGTGCCAAATACAATTTTAAAAATCCTCCATACGCTTGTTATATATTAGTCAAATGTGTGTGTACCTGGCTATTAAAAGGTACAATGAAATTTCCTCTATTTGTGACATAAAAAAATCTGGCTGTCCATAAAGTGTTCTTACGAAAAAGGCGATAAAAGCAGTAAGGGAAAGAATTCGATGAAATCCTTTACGAAAGCAAAAGATTATATCTCGGGAAATGTAGATAGCACCTAAAACCATGTCGCCTATTTTAAAAGATAACTTGACTTGGACTCGCCGCCTATAAGAGGCGCCGGGTCGTATAGTTCGATCCAACCAATCTTTGTTACAAACGAACGTTCCGGATTTCATCAGAGCTGAGGACTGGCCGTCATATAGTCCCGGTCTTAATCCACTGGATTATAATTTATGGTTAGTTTTAGAGAATAAGGCATGCTCTACACGCCCTGATAATTTGGAGTCCCTAAAAAAATCCAGACGATTGACAATGAAGAATTTTCCCATAGAAAGAGTGCATGCTGCTATTGATAACTGGCCTCAACGTTAAAAGGACTGCATTGCATCCAATGGAGATCACTTCCAATACGCTTCATATATTGTTAATATAATATTATTGTATTCAACTAACACAATAATAGTAATAAATGTTACGTACAATTAAAAATAATATTTTTTTTTGTGAGAATATTTATGGCAAGACAAACAAGATTTTTACTAAGTACATAGTAAAAATCTTGTTTACATTCTATATTGTAGACTATTATTGATCTTTATATATTAAACACCTAGTGCAGTATTGAAATTTCAAATTTTTTTCCCGTCACTATCCACAAATCTAATATAACATTCGACTACTATAATAATGGATATGGTTAAATATTTATACAAGACAAGTAAAAATAAAATTATTTTTCCACTACGGCTACTGTGTGTAATCCTGAGCATATTTATTTAATTACATAAATTACTACATTATAAATAGCTTTCCAAATATATATGTGATGTCATCGTAGCGCAGTGGGAAGCGTCTGACTATAAACGCGGTTGATTGTGGGTTCAATTCCCACTCGGGTGGTTGATTATTATTAAATTATATTTATTTTTCCGCTCTGGTAGGATAAAACTCGACGTTGAGTTTAGCCACACAACGCGCAATGTCTCGATATCGGGCCGGAAAGTGGACCGACTGTCTTGACACCAGGTTCTTTCTGACTACCTTGTTATGCGGGTAAAAGGCTATTAGACGTTTAGTTAAATAAAGAATATAAGTTAATATTGTTTGAAGCACAGCAAAATTTTCAGAGAGACATCTTAGAGCGAACACATAGTAACGTCCGCCAGTTTCATTTTCACTTTCATCCGTTGAAAAAAAATTATTATTGAGTGATGATATTTGATACCGCACCCTATCAGTTAAATTTGAAAAATAATTGAAATAATGCAAAAATCAAAGTATATACATAGGATATTAGCTTTGTAGGAACGGAGGGTGGATAAGTGTTCTTCTAACTTTACTTATTACAGTCCACGTGAATATGTACTCTTTATAACATAAATCACTTATAATAAAATTGTACTCTCAGATCCTTAGCCTTGCCAAAGCTTTACTTACAATAATAGCTTACATTTTCACAAAGCCGCTCTCTCTATTCATGCATTAATTATATTCGTCCTACAGTAAATATACGAAAACTACACTTATTCCATCTTATTTACGAACATCAAAAGACTAAACTGATAATTTTAAGTGATAGTAACTCGTTAACTGAGTGGTTACTGACTGGTTTAAAGTCAGGCGAAGGTTGTGACTTCGATCTCCTGTTTGTACATGTGGTGTGATTGGCATTAGTGCTTGTAGCATGTGCCTGTATTATGTATATTAAAAAGTAATATCTGTAAGTCCTTTGTTCTTTAATCGTTTTAAATCCATAATAGTTACAAACTTGACACTCTTATACCTGCTTATTGGTCACGATAGTCCAATATCAAGGTAAAGCGCTTTTAAGACACTTTGTAATAAGCAAATTAACTTATACAGAACTTACGAACAGAAAAATAAACTTATGCATTGGAGGTACAACTTTTAGGAAATAGGGCCATTTTTAGGAAGTAAAGGTAAAAAAGTGGAGTATTCCGCATTGAAGTACAATAAAAGTATCTTGAATTAGAGAACGAAGTGTTGCCAATAGGTTGCCCTAATTACCCTGCTACGCAAGCCCTGCTGGGCAGTGCAGACCTGGGAACAAGCGTGAAGCTTTGAAGAAGTTTAAAAGACAACTGAACTGATAGAAAATTTGTGACTATCTTAAATTTAATAATTTCTTCATTAAATTCTCTTTTTTGATATATATATTTTGATCTAATAATTAGCGGCAGTATATTGCGTTTACTGTGAAATATATAATTTATACATAATTGCATTGTCATCGGAACTAAAGACATATTCCATTTTAGCTCAATCATACACAAGGACGTGGGTGAAATTGAACTTGTGAGATCTGATTACAATCAGACAAACCCTAGATGAAAAATAAATTTAAATTTGGCATTTACATCGTGAACAGTAAACGGAAGGAAACAGAAATAGCGGAAGTAGAACAATATTTTAATGATGCTGTCATCTAAATTGTTGAGAATACAAAGACAGTAAATTCGTAAATAAACGGTGAACCTGTTTAATACTAGGTCATAATTTATGAGAAAAGTTATGTATCGTCCCAAATAATGTATTGTAGAAGTCAGTCGATAAATGTATCAAGTTTTAAGAAATTTTAATATTACTTTAATTTAACTTTGTTTTTTTAACTTTGTTATAAGTATTTATTTGATTTTTATACCGAATCAAACCATAATGTGCACAAAATATGTTTATTAGTTATGGGTGGAAACATTTATAGCGTTTTATTACAATTTTATGAAGTTTTTATAGTAATTTTAATAACTTTACACATGAAAACGGAAAATAATAAATCAATCAATACATTTTCATTAATGCCGTCTGAAGGTCAAATCACAAATAGCCTTTATCGGTAACCGACAAAAATATTAATCGTTTACCAGCCTTGAATTTTTATTTACAGGATTCGACTTCAGTATAGCACGTTTGCGAGCGCAAGTTAGATGTTCAGGAAACACTTAGTTGTTGTACTTTATTCAATTTTAGCTTCTCTACAGGAAAATATAGAAAATGTAGTACTAAATTTAATTTCTTTTTCTTCGTACTTGTTCAACAACTTATGCCCGTTAAAGCCGCGATTTTGGAACCTTGGCAAAATACAGTGTATGTCAGCAAATGACTATGTACTTTATTAATTTTTCATGGATATATAGAACATATATGTATAAGTTTATGAATATATATATGTTATATATAGAATTTGACTATTGCTATTGTGCTTGGAAGATTGTTTATAAAAATCATCAATCAGCTTCACGCTTTTTTCCGCATAGCAGGGTAGGCAGGTAGTGTCAAAGCACACCATTCTCCAATTATTATTATATTCCTTTAAATCTATGTATTTCTATGAATAACACTAAAGAACGTCAAAACACTAAGACAGTTTTTTCTCTTATTCGAACAAAGTACTCGTATAATCACCCAATCACTAGAATTATAGTACACTAAAGCAGAATTACAGTCACATGTTTTTCAAAATGTAAACATTGTCAAAATTTATAATCTGTATGCTTAACTAAATTAATGTATTTAAATTATTTTAGTTACAATACAGAATTATTTTAAATACAGCCTCTGAATAAACAATAAAAGCCGAAATTATAAGATTCAATTAAGATTTTCTACAGCCAACTGTATTTATCTATTAATTTCACTTTTACTATTGGTTTTCAGACATTTCTACTTCCAATACGATTAACGTTAACGTTTCTAGAAATCGTAAATAGTTCGTAATAGTAGTGAAATGTTATAAAGTTGATTGGTGAAATAGAAAATCGAAATTCTGTATTGTTTTCTTTATTTTAGACTAGCTTTGCCCGCTATTTGGTCCCCGTGGAATTCTAAAATAAAAGAAGTAAGTACTGCTTATTAAATCACCTATCTGCCAGTAAAAATCTCGTCAAAATTGGTGCATTGGTGCATGCATCTTCCAGAGATTAGCAGGAACAAACAGACAGACCGACAGGCAAAAATTGTAAATAAAAATATTTTGATATATATACATAGGCATTTAGTAAAAAGCTGTTATTTTAATATTACAATATTACAAACAGACATTTCAATTTTATTTATTTGTATAGATTTAAAAAGCATCACATTGTGATTGTCGTTATCATATAAATTGAGTGAATTAAGCAATCTCTAGTGATTCAGGGGGCGTTATTAGGTTGTCGGTCCCTATTACTTGACTTGCTATCGCTCATTACTGTTACAGTTACGGTTACTTCCATTAGATAAATGACAGGAGACTGATGACTGTCAAATGTTAACGTAAAGTGAGGTGATGCCCCGAAAATAAAACAATAAAGTACTATGTAAGATGAAAAGAAATTTAGGTGAGATTTAGATCGAATTTTACATTACTTTTATTTTAAACGGTACAGTCGTTTCACTTAAATACATGCAAACTTAAAATATAACATATAATTAATTTCCACTACTTTCATAATTTGCAAAAATTGGGTTGGACTTTTATTATCAATTAGTATTTATATATTTTTGTAAAGTTGTTTGTATTTTTTTATTATTTGAAAACTGAGTGTTAATAATATAGCTCTAAACTGTTAAATAGTATCTACGACACTCACAAATCACAAGTAATACCTAGTGTGGAACCATCACATATATCAAACATTGTAAATGCTGCTTTTTATATATTTTTTAATTAATAGGTAGATACTCCTAGATCAGAAAGGTAATACAGATTTAGTTTCACTGAAATATAAAGAGCTTATTAAAATAATTGAGACAAGCCTAATTTCCTTAATATTATTTGATATTAATCATAAAACTAAATACTAGAACTTTGGCCTTCGCCCTAAAGGTTAATAATTACAATTTTACTTTTTGTTTTAACATTATTATCAAGTTAATAAATTGTGCAGTTCAGATGTATTTAGGCGTTATGATTGTAGATTCAAAATCCAAACAAAAGAATGTATGTAAATTTTAGAGTTACTTATGTTATATAAAACAAAGCAAAAAAGATTGCGTTGGCATTTTACTAACAAATAAATGTTATCAAGAGTAAATCAAGTTTATTTTATTCTTGATCAGTATTCTTCAATTATTTATTACATAGATAATTTATTTTAATTATATGTTCTATATGATAAAGACATAAATTTAACTTACACTTTAATTATTAAAAAGAACACTGAACGGATTTTGTTTCTATAAAGTGTACATAACATATGCGCTTACATTATATTGGCATAATCTAAATTTTTTTTAATGGTAATTTAGAAAATAAATCAGTAAATCAGTTCAGTAGAGTGGCTCGTAGCCACTCTACTGACAACACCTGTGACAACACCTATGTTGTCTGTCAGTTGCGGAAGCGTTATGTATATATAGACTTACAAAATATTTTTATTTATATTTTTATTTATTTATTTTTACACTAAAAACAATATTTGAAATAAAATAAATAAACAGGCCATTGTATAATTGGCTTACGTGAACAAAAACATGAATTAAGTAGAATAGCTTACAATAACAACATTTTTAGGACGCGATTTAATATATCAGTGTCTGTTCCCGACACGCTGTCTGACAAGTCGAAATGGTAAGGTTTCAATTCCTATTGCGTTAAAAGCAACGCTCTATAAAAATTATTTAGTAAAGAACTTGTAAATAATATTACATTATTCATATTTAAACATTTGCATTTTTTTATGTACATATAAGGCCTAATAACTTAGGCTTTTGAAAATTGAAAGAATGAGCACTAAATTGAAGTACATTTTATATAGGTCACACAATGCGGTGGATGTACAGAGAAATAAAAAGAAATTAAATTATTACCAAAAAAATACTAAATCTATAAAAAAAGTTATAGGCAACTTGTAAGACTGTAGACTCGTTTTGAACAATCAATAGCCATTAATTGATAGACTGGCTATTCTCTCTCACCCTGGGGGGAGAGGTGAAACGGTGCCAGGGCTGAGACCTCTGACCGTAGTTGTCTATTCAGTCCATAAATATGGACCGGTCCTTAGGGTGGGCAATAGACCCAAAATTGGAAGTGCCCCGACAGGGGATGGAGATGTGAGATTAGAGGAGGGAGAAGCTATTATAGCCTGGGCGGGCTGCCCAGCCGGGTGAGACCCCTGACTACAAAGGGGAGGCCCAGCTTAGGAGACCGTACCAAGGAGTGTAATTGGTCTATAGCTGTCTGGTTTTCGTGGACTTTTGGATGGGTTCGGTAGCGTGAAGACCAGACCCTCCTTCCACGCCTGGGGGAGGTATCCCAGGTGATTGTGGCAATGGTTTTGAGTGCTAAGTGGCGAAGCGCCCCGTTAGTGATAATAGTCGTTTAGCTTTATTATTTTCCCACATAGAAAGGTAGACAACCTAGTGTCTAGACACTCCGTCTCCAGTTTCTGCCCAATTAAAGGTATCATGTTGGGTGCTTGTAATAATAGTAACAATTTTTTTATATCATACTAAAGGAAAAATAAGAACTGTTCATATTATGTTCAAATAGTAGGACAATATCATTTTGTTTTTAGGTAAGGAAACTTTATAAAACTTTCTTACAGATATATCAATCAAATAAAAGGCACAGTGTTCATGGAATTACTACACTTTTATATATATTATATTGCTATGTATTTTGTAGATATCTGTGTATTCTGTCTATGTATTAACGAGGGAGTGCAATCTCCTTACCTTAACACTTCCCTGCAGCATCATTTTAAAGAACTTTCAGCTGCGTTCAGTGTATTAGCGACCTAAAAATCTCCAAATCAAACTACCTCGTGGGGCGTATGAGACCTAATGAGTCTTCTTAAACAATAGTTATGAAAATGGTTTATATCTTCCTCAAAACCAACGGTATATTGCTTTATCTTTTAATAGGTTCGCACGCAGTTATGGCATTAGGATAAACTACAAACACAAAATAAATATAGGTATCGATTGTACAGTGTAATACAGCCGTAGATCCGTAGATAGTAGCCGTATATAAAGTGACTAGTGATGGGTATAAAATATAATCTCAATTGACGATAGAAAGGTTTCAAAAAGTGGATAATCTAAGTAAAGTGCCCTTCATTAAAACCTGGTAAGCACGTTGATTGTTTGTATTGTGCACAAATGGTAATAGCTTTTTAGCTTTTTTGAAAGCTTCTGTGCTGTTTATGGAGGGTCGTAATTAGCCATAACAACTACACGGGTCCGTAAAAGAAAACAGAAGCATTTTTGAATATTTCCAAATTTTTTTCAGTTATCAAAATAAATAGATTTTTTACAAGATTTCTTTTAAAAGAACTACTTAATTACCTTAAATTACCATTAAAATACATAATACACGTGGGTATACAAGTGCGTATTTATTTCGAAACGTACGCTTGGCCGTCAGGATCGATGCTTGAACAACACTGAAAGCGTCTGCACCGCTCCCCTTTCTTTTCTAGTGGCTACGAGACAATATGATTCACGAGTATCAACACGTCTCCTAACATTAGGAACGAAAAATGTTATAATACAGTGCGTTAGAGGCCTAATCCATCTTCTAATATTTTACACCGTGCAATCCAATTTAAAGTAAGATGTGTGTGTATATTTCATTTACTCATGCACAAAGAACATAAGAACTTAAGCCATCCCGCAAGGAGTGTCAAAACATGATATTTGTCGCCGGTCAATACGCAAGCCCTGTAAGAGATCTAATATGTCTCCAGTCAACGTGTTAAGTTTGTCGGGAAGAGATTGTTATTTAGCGATAAAATTGCTTTTAGTGCCTCATTTATTTGTAATTGTTTACTATTAATATTAATTGTGGTGTACAAAGAAGTATAAATAAATAAAATAAAATGGACGTTAAAGGATGAAGATAAGTCATCCAAAGAGGTGAAATTTCCACACCCAACTGCGAATAGATAGTTATATATATTAAACAACGATTCTATTTTAATTCAATTATGTAAAACTTTAATTCCTCGAAGTATTTTTAAATTGTAAGGACTCTACTACTACTACTACTAAAAAAATATTCTTTAATCCAGCACTATGTTGATTGACGTTGACAAAAGCAAATACATCTTTTCAAATGTCCAATATCAAACGACAGACACGCCTCAATATAGCGTGAGTTTGAATCGTAAACCATCCTCGATTGAAGCAATTGTGCATTTTCTTAATTTCGTATTCAAACTTGATGTTTCGACTGACAGAAATTTATATTATATTTAATTCATCACTGGCTTTATACTTTATACACTTTTTCTTAATTTTATATAATCTATCTAATATGATTTTAATATTCTAACTTTCTAATAATGGAATTCTCAAGAAATGTATACACGCGATGCCTGCGGGTTCAATCTCGATTTGGATATTCGGGGGAAAAGGCTATATTTTAAAAATATTTTTATTGTTTCCTTGTCATTCAGCGACAACAACAACAAACAAGCCATTGAGTTCCGATAACCACTTATATGTAATGTATATTATAATTAATATAAATTGAAGCATTACATATTTTTTATTATATCATCAATATCAATTATATATCAAAAAGTACATTTGAGACAATATAAAAGACTAAATGATGAACATTAATTATTCGTTCAAGACTTAAAGATTCAAATACTCTAGCATTATTATTGTTTTTTGAAAGAAACTGGTGGTGTAAACCTGTCACGGGCTAAGCCAAGTGGGTCAGTTCATTGTGTATGGCTGTGGGTGCTTGATTTGTAGATGTCAGGAATCGCCGAACTATAGAGCAAGTGTCTATAATTACTGACTTTTGTAAAGGGATGAAAGTGTTTTTGTGTAGGCTTAATTCTTTTAGGGATGTATGTAAATATTTCGGAATGATTCCTGTGGACGATAGAATGATGGGTATGATTTTAACTGTGTGCAGGTGCCACATTTGTCGCATTTCGTCTGCCAGTGGGATGTATTTTTGTATTTTCTCCGTGTATTTCTACCTTATATTTTCGTCATTGATTATGGATATGTCTATCAAGTAGGTTATTTGTTCCTTTTTTAGAATTAATGTTATGTCAGGTCTATTGTTTGTTGTAGTTTTATCAGTTATATAGTTATATCCCAATAAAGTTTAGTGTGTTGATTATCTAGTACATTCTTAGGTTTATATTTGTAATATGGCTCTGCTTCATCTATTAGCTTATACTTTAATGCAAGGAGTCTATGTATTTGCGTCGCTACATTGTTATGTCTTTCAGTATATTGCTTATTTGCTAAAAATGGACATCCACGAATGGTAATATACTCTATTGCCTCTTGGTTTGTGTTACATAATCTAGATATGTCTGAAACTACAGTTGGGTCCTTAATTATGTATTTTTGGTAATTTTTTGTGTTTATAATGTGGTCTTGGATGGCGATTTTCTTTAGTTCTTGTTTTATCTTAGTGTGATATATCCCCATACTCTGTGAATAGCCTAAATATTTGTATGTATATGTAATTTCCATTGTATTTATACGTAAATTCTGTTGCGTTTGTAATATATATAGATCAGTTTTATGATATTTTCCTTTTATAATACTATTTATTTTACATTAATCCAAACCAAAATTCATTTTAATCTATGTACAAAATTTTTCTGTGGCTTTTAGGAGATTATAAATTTGCTGTTTAGTTGCTGCGTATAATTTTATGTCGTCCATATATAATAAATGTGTTAGTTTAGTGTTACTTTCTCTATGTAGCATATATCCGTTTAGTCCTATTTAGAATACGCGATAGTGAGACACAGAACCATAACGGACTTAAGGCATGAAATATCCCACGTGCTATTTTGATAGTATAGGACTTAATAGTTCCTACTTCTGTACTTATACTAAGTACGGTTGTCCAGTGTTGCATGATATGGTGTAAAAATTCTATGATTATATTATTAATTTTGTAAATTTTGAGAACCTGTATTAACCATGTGTGGGGGACGCTATCGAATGCTTTTTGGTAGTCTATGTATACAAAATGGATATTTCTGTGTGTTTGTTTAACCTGATTGTGTATTTCTGTGTCTATTACTAATTGCTCTTTGCACCCTCTTGGTCCTTTTCTGCAACCTTTTTGTTCTTCTGAAATGACTTTGTTGAGTGTTAGATGCGAATTGATTTTGTGTGAGATGATGGATGTAAGTAGTTTGTATAGTGTTGAGAGGCATGTGATTGGACGATATTTAGCTGGGTTTTTTGTATCTGCGTCCTTTGGTTTAAGATATGTGTGTCCGTGGGTTACAAAGATAGGAATGCTGTGTGGATCAAGAATGAGATCATTAAAAGCCTTAACTATTGGTTCATGTGTGGATGGGAAATATTAAAGCTAGCAATTATGAATTTTATCTGGGCCGGGAGTTTTCCAATTAAGTGTTTCTTTTACTGCTGTTTCTATATCTGTCCTATCTATTATTACTTCTAGCATTGACTCAAATTTTTCCACGTCTTCAGATTCCTCTCTGATCCACTCTGCATCCATATTATGTTCTGCTGGCTGGGACCAAATATTTTCCCAAAACATTTTATTATTATTATTATCATTATTTTGAGATCCTCTATTTAAATAGTTAATTTTAGGCAAGCTTTTAAACCAAGTCTCCTTTTGTAACTAGTTTTGAGAATAAAAAAATTAAAGAATGTTCTTTAGTCAGTGTTTACTACAGTTGTTTACTTTACTCATTTTCTGTGTGTAATACATTCTGTGTGTAATAATAACACTGAAAAAAAAATCTGCGTTAACATCAATTAAATAACAAATACATAACTTTTGCTTAAAAGTACGCTTTTATTACCTTCATCTATCTCACTATATATTTGTTTTTCTATTGATCAATCAATGTAAGAAGCCCTTGCAACTCCTATTTGTCCCACATCATGGCGTTTTTTACCCCGGTGTGTGGTTTAGGAACCAATAACAATACAACGTTTTCATGAACCTTATGTCCTTATCCTTACCAAGACTAACAAGCGAGTTTCTTTAAGTTTCGGTTTTAATGTAATTTGTGATTAATAACGTTCTGCTAGAACATTTTGTGGTATCAAGTGGCGGGCTTTGTCGTACCAGAGCGTAGAAATAAAAATAATTTAAATATTATCATGCCCCCGAGTGGAAATCGAACCTACAATCAACCGCAGTTACAGTTCGACGCTGTCACATTGCGCCACCGCATATTAATCCAAGGGTTCAGGTTGAGAATGTATTAGTTATTACTATTAAAAAAGTAATAAATGTACACAGTTGCATATAATAGTTATAAAGTACACTGTAAAGCCAGCGCGACAATGCCATCTAACTTGAACTCGTACGTTACATTACTAGGGAAACTAATCTTCATAAAAATACATTACAATTTTATGATTGTACTATACGGTATATATATTCTCGTAATTTTGAATTAATATGGTTGTTTTAAATGTTATATATGCTAATATAAAGTTATTTTACAATTACGTTGAACTTGCAATGAAAATTTGGCTACATTCGGAGGTGAGCTGAAAACAATGATCGTAAGTTCAAATCGTAAGTCGTAAGTTCAGAATATCATCTGTTAATGTTCCTCTACACTTTCCAAAGTACCTGCCGAATTTCAGCTTCTTTACCCAGTAGTTTCAGCTGTACGTTGTCGGTCAGTTCGGTACAGTATTTTCTCTATTCCGGTTAAAAAAAAGAAATTGACCACCAAGCACATATAGTATCTCTGAAATAGGTGAAAAGAGTTGTTCTTTTTATCTACTAAACAAAACGTATGAAACGCATGAAACTTAACACATATTTAACACGTACGTACAACAATTACCTCTTTCTCATTCTAATAATGGCTTAACCGTATAAAATATACCATTTTTATCGTAAAATCTATTTTTTGTGAGGATTGTGCATATCTACTAACTAACTAACTAACTAACTAACTAACTACATAAAAACAATATGTTTAAATATATCAAAAGTATGTTATCTGTACATATGTGGAAGTGTGTGTGTGTGGGTGGCTGTGGTATGTGTTGGTGTGTGTGCATGCTTGCGTTGCTTAATACAGACACTAACATGATTGTAACTAACTTCTTAACGAATTATTCTTGGGATCCAACTTATAGTTTGGTTAAAAAAGGCAAAAGTACCGAAATTCGATTTTAGACCTTAACTATATATTTAGTGATCTGAGATCAATCAAGACTACTACATTCCTTTATAATTGTACTCCATGCTATAATATAAAATTATTACCTTTATGCGAATTATTTTCACGTTGAAATTGTTTTTTGGGTTGACTATAATGAATGTAAACACAATGTAGATCTCTGAAAGCATTCCAAGTTTGGTGTCCCCAAGCTATAACAGTCAAGGAGGAGACAACGTTCGAAGTTTGATGAAATTTACAAGTAAAAGTCTTTGCTTCGCTCAGCTCAATAAATATAAATTATCTAAAAATATAAGGATCATTAAACGAAAATTTACTTAAGCAATCAAAACATATATAATTTTAAGTAACCCGGTTTTTAAAGATTTTGATTCAGTCTTGAGTACAAAAATAAGCATAATACATTAGAAAAGATTAATACTCTTTAAATATTTGTTTTTCATTTAAGATGTCTTTCGAATAAATGAAACCGTGCCAAATATATAAAAATGCATAAAGTAGAATTATTGCAAAACGTATAGCCGAAAATATTAGTATTTATGAAATATTATTTATAACTAACTCATGGGCTTATAGTTTTGTATTAACTATTAGAGATTTTTATAACTTTGTCTATCTGTCGCATGTAAATCGCATAATTGGTTTGTTAATATATATTGTATAGGGAAAAATTGGCGGTAGGCTCAGTTTTTTTTTGTCAAATTTACATTTTTTCCCGAATAGCAGGCAAAAGGAGAGAATCAAGAGTCAATACACTCCATTCTCCACTTTTCGCCCGAACCGAAACATTGCGTGATGAGTAGCGGAATTCAACTCTGCGCTTTGTCCCATGAAAATAATTTAAATATAATCATTCTCCTGCGTTTAAATTGAACCCACAGTCCTCGCGCTCAGTTAGATGTTGTCACACTGAGTCGCAGTGGTCTCAGTTTTCTTCTAGCTAATTAAAATATATTTAAATGTTTTTTGTCACAGCTATTTTAAAATATTTCGCGATAACCAAAGTAGCTGTCAAGATATTTTGACATGGACAAAGCCAGAGCAAAAAGCTAGTTATTTATTAAATACTTTCACAAGTAACTGAAGAAATTCCTTCAGCCTCATGCCATTTTTGTTGTTTTATAACTTGTGCAATTTTTTGTGCTTCTCTAGTTTTTATTATTAATTTTATGAAGTTTTATTTTATTGCTCTGTGTTATGTTTAAAATACTTCTTTGCATCTTGTTTTGGCATACACAGACCCTTCTTATATTCTTCTGCAACCATAAGTCAGTAAATCAGGACAGGGGTTACATATATGTTGAAGATTTTGTAATAATCTCCTACTGGTACAACACAGACACAGAATTTCCTCCATGATTTGCTGATTCTGTTTTCAATTTCGTTAGTATTTTGTTCATTAGGGGAAATTATTTGACAGAGATATACATATTCATCTACATACTCAATTAGCCAGCAATTGCCATTAACTTTGATTGGTTCTGTTGTACTATTACTCAGGTTAGGTTCATAGTCAGGCCTGCCATTTTGTTTTGTTTTTTTAGATCTTCGAGCATAGCTTAAAGAGCATTTGGGTCATCTGCTAGTAATATAAGATTGTCTGTAAATCTCAAACGAATTAGATGTACCCTGTTAATGTTCATCTGTCCCAGGATAGTATAATATATAATATATAATAAATATATTTATAGTATATTTATATTTGTAAATGATGTATACTCCTATAATTAATTGTACATAGTTACTAAGTACGGAGACGGATGTTGGAGACCCCATAAAAAAATAAATATACATATGTTCATTTTCTTTCGTCCTTGACATTATATAGTAGTACAATATTATTTACAATTATAAGTAATACACTCGTGTATGCGCACACTTATTGTGTGCCAGGAATAAACAAAATGTATTGTATAACAACCCTCGGCTTAGCATATAAACCCACATATTTTGCTCAAAGAGGCCTTTTATGTTACACAAGAGTATGCGTAATGTAAAAAAATATTAAATTAACTAAACAATTAGAACTTGTAACGCATTATAAAGTGTTTTTTGAATTTTCAATATATTTTTTGGACATTTCGAAAAATTAAATAGTACAGGGCGTTTGTGTGTGTTGTGGTAAATTTTATTGTACGCTATATTTACGACTAGTGACCCGCTGGCGGCTTCGCCTACTACACTACTAAACTATTTCGTTTTATCGTCCGCCCGCGTTCTCACTTAAATCACAAACTTTGTGTAAATTTGTAATTTAAATGGTTGTAACCTATTTATTTATGTACCGATTAAAATGAAATAAACACTTAATGTTTAAGAATGTTTACCAAAATACAATAGTCATAATAGCATTTAAATTAGTTAAGCCGTTTCTGAAATGAGCGTGTGCAAACGCACAGCCAAATAGTCAAACAGATAAACAGACAAAAAGAAAAAATCTTTAAAATCATTGTTTTAGGTTTTATTATATTGATAAATGACCCCAATAATATTTTTTACTTACTTACTACCTAAAAAATAATAGCTTATATTTAATATGTCCTTTAATTTGACACTAAATCATACTAATAGAATATAATAATAGAATAGCTTCACGGTGAGTTTCTAGTTAACATAACTATATGTTTCATCAAAATATACTACACAATGCATGAGTAGCGAAAATTAATAAAATGCTTTTATATATATATGATGATGATGATGATTTTATATTTATTACAGGAAAATAATGTAAATAGTTGTATATTTACTAAATTATTATATATTATTATCATTATTATTCATTAAATAGTTAAATTTAAAAAATATATTATATTCAATGCAATATGCAACTGTATTTTATTACAAGTTTTAAGTTGTATTTTCATTAAAAAACAGTTAAATATGTATATTTAATTATTATTCTTACCTTAAACAAAAACTCTTTTTAATCCTTTGATTGCGAGCACACAAAACACAAAAAATACTGTCACAAGTTTATTTAAATTGTACGAAAGTACGAGAGAGTCCGCAGAGCGCGAAGCGTAGGGCGGGCGGGCGTGCACCGTAGTAGATACGCGAAAGCCGACTGACGTGAACTAAACAGAAACTCTACAACAAATCTAGTAATTTTTTGATTGATTCAATTAAAAAATTTTTTTAAAACAAATACTGTGTTAAGTTGGCTACAGTCACTTATAAATTCTTGGCAATGACACAAAAAAGAATTGTTTAATGCCGATATTCTTATAGAATTTGTAATATTTCCATACAAATGTTTATTTAGTTCTTATTTGTATCCTTATATACCTACTATTAATTTTAGATTTGCTACATATGTCCACAATTTAAATTATAATTGATTATAAAATGAAAACGAAATGAAATGAAAACGAAATGCTACTATTGTAATTAACACCAAATCAATTAGGTGTGCTCTGAAAAAAATCGATATCCGTGTAAGAATAAAAAAATCCATAGACTGTTGTCCGATTTCCGAATTTTTTTACATGAGGTTGATAACGCATATTTATATTCTCTGATTCATATTTCATTTTTAATATCCTCTGCCGGAAAACCAGATAGCGGATTATGGAAGTCTTCCGTAGAATCTTGTCCGTTTGAGGATGCAATAGAAAAGATGCTTAATATGAAATGAAGAAATTTTATTAAAACATTTTGACATATTTGAAATATTTCAAATACAAGTTAAATTCGTTATTAATTTGTGTATAATTTATTTATTTATTATTTACAGACATATTGAAAATATGACGAGTCTCTTCTTGCAGATAATTTATTTTTGTACTTTTTGAAAGTAAATTTATAATCTGTTCATACCAATCATTATTATTTCGTTATCTGTATAATTTTAAATAAAAGGATAATGTCCTATAAGTCAATTAATTAGACAATATAAAGTATATTTTATTTTATTTTTTGATACTTCGATATATTTTTACCCACGGTTTTGATGTATATAAATACTGTTTTGACGGATCCAATAGCTGAAAAGTAAGTTATATCATATTTGATTTTGTTTATAAAAAAATATTGCATTATTATATCGTAATACTTTACTAAATTTAAAAGCTTAATTCTTTATTCGTTGCACAGTAATAGTAAAGAAATGTTGACACTACAGACATATTCGTAGCGCTTTCAAAGAGCACGTATATTTTTAGTGTCCCGTGAAAATAAAACGTAACACATGTTAGAATTCACATGAATTCATTATTGCTTCTATATATTTCACTCTACAATAGTCCAAGGACTTACAATTAAAGATAATTTTTCAATTGTATTCCACCAACCAATTAAGTAAAACTTTGGTTAAGCGAACTTTTTCAAAGAAACATGAAGCTTTATACATAAAAATTTTAGGCATTTCCAAACGGATCAAATTGTCTTCATTTTCATTGGAATATTCATATTATGGCAATTATTCAACCTTAACAGACACAGAAAACCTAGATTTTTTTTACATGTTGAATGCCGGAAACCAACGCCGCACTTTACCAGAGCGTGGGAAGGAAATAAGTTCTCATTATTTTATTATTATAATATTAGGCTCATTTTAATACAATAAATATTTATTCCTTGCAAATATATATTTCACAAGCCATTTGACGCCATCTCGTCGCAATTGATTTATGGCTGACTGAACCACCACCACCAGGTGGTAGGTTTAATTCTCACTCATTACACATGTATGATTATAATAAAGACTAGACAACGCTTTTATGCATCACTTGACATATAAGATATATAGAAAAAAAATAATAACAGATTGACTTATAATAATTGACGAAGCTATAGCATTTATTTCAATAAGCTCTTTGTGGATCAAAATGTATTACAATTTAATCACGTTTTGTAGAAAACTTTGTATTGTATTTAATGTTTATTTGGTGTTTACTTTAACAATATACAATCTCTATTTATTATATTTAAATGAAAAATATGTAAAATTTTATACAGTAAAACTGAAAAAGACATATTTAGAACCGTTTACCGTTCAAGTTCAAGCGGCGCGGGTTCAAATCCCGCTGCGTTCAAATTTTTATACGTTTCCTAAATATATCTTTTTCAATTTCCTTAGTGTCGAAATAACACTTTAAAAAATGTTAAAAAAATATACAGTAAAACTATTTATTAATTCGACTGGTGTTAATATATAATAATAATGTTCTCCGTTTTGGATTTATATCTTCATTTCAAATTTTAGTTCTTAGTTATCATATTACACAAGGCAATCGTGGCGCAGTGGAACAGTGTTTGACTGTAAGCGCGATTGGTTGAGAGTTCATTTCTCACACGGGGCAATAATTATATTTAAAATATTTTCATTTCTCCGCTCTGGTACCTAAGACAAAGTGTGGAGTCGAGCAGGTGGAAAGTGGATACCGGAGTGTCCTGATATTAGGTTCTCTCTGACTATCCGGCAAATCAAGAAAAAGTTTGAAACTGAAAATAATCATATTACATCAGTAAATGAAAAGGAACTAACATTAAAACATCAAACGACCCAATAGCGATGATTTCCGGTAACGATTTAGTCAAATCTATAACAAGGGGATGCGCCGTATGTTACATTTGTACATAATATATATCGAAAATTGAATTTCCTGGATGGCTCCGAGGATACCCAATTCAATTTGCCGGCAATACGAGTTAGTGAGGTGTTACAAGTATTTTAAAAGGTATTTTCCGCTAGGAACTTTTGTAATGCAAAATTTGGTGCTTACAAATGCTTATAACATGAAATAGATGTATTTTCTGTACTCTATCTATATAATATAATAGATATAATAATGTTTTAGAATACTGTTATTGTTTGAATGATATTCGTGTTTTTTTCCGCTTTATGACACATAGCCACATAAGGGATAAGGAACGTGTGTGTAAAAATAATTTATATTTCCACCGATTGAAGATGGAACCTACAACCGTGTAGCCAGTCGCTGTCGCACTGCTGTCTCAACCGTCATACCGTGGTCTTAACGGTGATACCTTAACTGTATTAATATACGTATGAAAAATGTATGTATAATTTTTTGGCGCTTTTTTCCAACTATTTAGAGCATCTTAACACTTTTACCCGCATAGCAGGTTAGGCAGAGAAAACCTAGTGTCAAAATAGTCCGTTCTCCACTTTTCGCCCGAATCCGAGATATCGACTGGCCAGATATCGTCGGCGGAACTCAACACTTTTGTTTTGTTTTGTCACCGAAGCGAAGAAATGAAAACAATTTCAAATGAAATAATTTTCCCTAATGGAAACGAAGTCACAACCAACTCGTATACATTTTTTAACATTTTTTAACAGGTTATATATTGAAAAATATATTTTTAGTAAACATTTGAACGCGCTGCGATTCTAATCTCTACAGAGGTGCTAACAACAAAAATAAGTTGGAATAAGCTTATAAGAATTTCGACGCAGCTAGATGTAGACGCATGGCTTAGCGGTCTGAGCGCTTGGACCGTCTTCAAAAGGCGCGGGCTCGAATCCCGCTGCGGTCAAATGTTTGTTAATACGTTTTCTAAAAATATGTTTTTCAACTCGTATACAATCAGAGGCTGTCGCACTGCACAGCGATGTCCCCGTACGCTACTTAAATAGATGTTATAAAAAAAGGTTTTTATTTTCAATTTATGTTTTTCATTTGCATCTTCATATATAAAAGAGAAAGTAAATCGTTACACTCTATTTTGTTAATGCGTAGTTAATATTAAAATTTCCATATGAATTGTACTTTGACTACAAAGCGGTGCCGCTACGAGAATAATACACTCGATACGTCTCAGGGTCCATAGATAGATAGCGCCAAATATAAGGAAGGTCAGGTATTCTTTTTAAATTAAAATTCAAGGCTGGTAGAAACATTTTTATATGTCTATCAAAGATTTATGATCATGTATTTGAAACGCTCAGTTAAAAGTTATAGTAATGGCGTATATCATATATTTTATTCAATTTAATAATACTAAACAAATGTTTAGAATTATATGTAAAAAAAATAATGCAATGCTTTACATTCTAGCATTCTATTTCGAAGGCTTTCATTTGCCATACCAAAATCTGTCATAATGTACTATACTGTCTGTCATATATACTCGGTAAATTAACAAGAAACTTAAATTTTACTCTTGATTAAGCTAACTGACATGTTGATATATATATATATATATATATATATATATACATATATATTTATTTTAGAATTTTTTTTATATATATAAGCAAAAAACAAAAGAACGAATACGTTATGTCATACATTACAAGAGAGTACACGTGTCAACTGTGATAGCAAATTTATGGCCACGTGTTATATAAATTTCCGTTGATCAAAAAACCCGGAGCACTTGTCAGAATATTGCTCATAAATAAATTATTACTACAGGGAAAAGATTACACCTGGTTTGAGTATTGGCGACGAAGTGCCACTGACTGTACCGCTTTAGTGACGAAATGTCACATGAATATGTTTTCTTTGACAATACCAACGTAATATTAAAGCGATAATAAAGGATTCATAGCATTACATGTAACTTGAAAATATTAACAGATAGAATTTTACGTGAACATGGCGACAAGCCTAGAACAAAATAACTTGTTATAACGCTATGCTTATTTTTTAATACGAGTTTTATTGGGTTTCTTGAGAGAATCTTGCAACTCCTTTATTTGTATAGTGTCCGGATCCCATAATGAAACAACATTTTCATAGTGTGAACCTATTTCTTGCAGGATAATAATCTTTTAAAACGTAACATAGCGAGTCTCGAACTTGGGCCCAACCTAACCTAATACTTTAATAATATAAAAAAAAAACCTTTTGAGCGTTCTTTTTAGTTTCTTTTTGTCTTGGAATTGATTGATTTAACCGTATATTTCTTGTTACACAGTGTCAAAAGATAGAAGATTCTTTTGAATTCACGCACCTTTCGATGATTACGGGGTACGAAAAGAGAATCTCGTGATAAATTAACCCTTTTTCCATGCTTCCAATATTAGAGGTAGCGTGTCGGATAACGAAGTCCAGCGAGGCGCTTTGTCAAGACAATTTTATATATTAAATGTTCTTTTTACTTAAAAATAAAATACATTCAGTTTCACGCTTTTTCTCGCACAACAGGGTAATCAGAGAGACCTAGTATCAAGACACTCCATTCTCTACTCTCCGCCGCAATTCGAGACATTGCTTGTTAAAAGCCGAATCTTAACAGAGAAATGAAAATAATTCATTTATGATCGTTTCGCTGAGTGGTAATCGAACCTACGAATCGCGATTACATTCAGACGCTGTCCCACTAAGCCACGATGGATAAAATTCATAATAAGCTTTATATAGAATATTAGTTGAAAGTTATTTTGATATAAAATTTTGTAACATTGGACATCCTGTGTTCATTATTTTACTAATAATAACGGAATACTTTAACTGCAAAATATATGAATATATATTTTTTTCATTTTTAGATAATTTTTGACGGAGTTCCAGAGAATACTGCGTATTTCATTTAATAACTGGTTATGTGCTACATATGTAATTGCTTTGCATGGACATTGGATTTAATTCAAAGGTAAAAATGTTATTTTAAAATTTAAAAAGCCAATAGAAATTTCTTCTTTATTTAACTAAAACTGTCTGTGGTTCTTGCTGTGTTTGGTGCTTGTACATGTAAGCCTATTATAATCTACAATTAGAGTCCACAAATATCTGTTTTAGTTATAAGTATAAAATATTTTGAATTTACATCCAATTTTAAATAAGCAAAACACTCCATCGTGACAGTGATACAGTGTCTGACTATAAGCGCGATGGTTGGTTTGGTACCCACTCGGAGATTATAGGTACTTTATAAAAAAAAAAAGGTTATGAGTTCCGCCACTTAAGCCACAATGTCTCGAATGCAGAAGAAAAGTAGTGAACGGAGTGTCTTGAGTCTAGGTTTTCTCTATCTACCTTGCTATGCGGAGAAAGGCATGCAGGTGCTTTTTTTAAAAAAAATAATTTGGAAACTCACCTACACAAATAAATAAAATTAGAGCCGTTTTTTTATTAAAAGTATAATGATATGCAATGTATAATGATATGCAATATGCAATGAATGCATACACGGTACATGTACCAAAATATTTTTACTTCAATTTTTGTCTGTCAGTTTGTTCCGCCTAATGTAATAAGCTGATGTAATAAGGAGTAACTTAGTTGTACTTTTATTTTAAAATTCCACGTGGATGAAGTCGCGGGCACAGCTAGTTTAATATATAATCATTATATAAGGTTTACTGGGCTCTTAGCTAATAACACGAGAACCATTTTATCCCTAATATTCTATAGCTTACTTACCCAAGTCTCTAGAGGAATTAAAAGTCAGGTTTTGGTTGTAGGTCAAATACGTAAGAACAGTATTATGTATGCAAAACTTGCATTATTTATATTATATAGTAGCTGTTGAGTTTCTTACCGGTGCTTCGTAAAATCTGCCTTTCAAACTGGTGGCAGTTTCTCTTAGGAATTATAATAAGGACATTTTTATGTTTGTTGAGAATTCTAAATTGCTTGTAATGGCCTATTTTTCATTGAAAATATGTAATTGACGTTTTTTTAACATTTTTAAAGTGTTATTTACACACTTAGGAAATACAAAATCATTTTAAGAAAACGTGTAATAATTTGAACGCAGCAGAATTCGCTTCCTAGAGGCGGGTTTGAATCACGCTGTGTTCAATTTTTTTTTGTTAGTAACTTGTTTACTTAACACTTAAAATTTAATTTAAGTTACAATTAGTTTATTTACTCCTTAACACGCATTAAATATTTGTATATTTTATATTTAATCGTAGTACATTCAATTCTTTTAAATAATTTTCAATGCTTTTTTCCCACAGGATACTGACTTTCTTTCTGACGTGTTGGTTGACTTTTGCAATATGTTGTGGCTTCATTATCGCCACAGTTGCGGGTATAGCGTACGGTTATAACTACTCTATAGTAGAGTTCCTCACACTTAAAAGTAAGATAACTTGTTTAAAAATAACTATATTGAATTCTATAATATTTTTCCAATATTTTTCTATGTAATGGAGTTGTCTTAATGTTCTCTCTGTCGACCCAGAACCATAGTGTATTTTTTTTTAAATTAAAAATATGATACGTAATTTTAACATGTCATTTAATATTCTTATATATTAAGAGGCCGACGACGTCGAAATTTATATGCGAAAAGGGCGGTATAACAACTACCCGGATATCTTGTACCCCGAAAAAAGAGTAGCAGTCAATGATAACGGTAACTAAATTAATTTATAATTTTGATAGATAATATTATATACTAATGACGCAGTTAGCAGGTGTGTCTGAATGAAAACTATAGCTGTGAATAAAAAATGTGTGAATTGGTTTTTAATTTGATCCCTTACCATTTCGTTTTTTCTCCCCTTAACTCCTCCTTCTACTCCTTCAGAGATATTGCGCTAAAAATGTAATTTTTAGGAATGGAGCGTCTAGGTTGGGACATTTCTGTTTTAAGTTTACAATAACGATGTGATAATAGTAAAACCTTATTTTTTCCTTTAATAACTGATGTATTGAAAAAATAATTTATTTACCAATTAGCTTAATTGGCTAGAGCGCTTAGACGGTATATTTTTGATAAAATATTAACTTTTTACTTACTCTTATTTTTGTTGAACCAGCCATTATTTCTAACTATAGTTAAGTTTAACTGTCACTTATAACAACCATTGTGTCAAATGAAGTATCATATTCAGATATATGTACTCCTGAAACAGACGTAGGTTGATTAATCTTTTGTCTTTATAATTAAATATTAAGACTGACATGTTACTATAAGTCAGACTATTAAATAATCGCTATAATTTATAAGAGCTCTACCGTAGCGAAGATGCAATGATAATGAGTTCTTTTGTGTAAAAGTGATGGTTGTCAGTGGTGTTAGTAAAAAACCTAACTCCGATTTAGGAGCATAATTTAAAGGAAAAAATATTTTGTATCGGTTTTTAATAAATATTCACTTATTGACACTGTTACTTAGTATAAAAAACATAATTACTTTGTTAAATGACTATCTAAGATTCTGGCAACCCACCAACTCTCTCTCAGCCTATCAACGCTCACTGCTGGACATAGGTCTCCCCCAAGGATCTCCACGACGATCGGTCCTGCGCTTTCCGCATCCAGCAGCATCCGGCGACCATGACCTGATCGTTGGTTTACATGGTAGGGGGCCTGCCCACTGAGGGTCATCCGGTTCGTGGTCGCCACTCGAGAACCTTACTGCCCCAACGCCCATCGGTTCTCCTGGCTATATCTCCCGCCCACTGCCACTTCAGGTGGGCAATCCTTTGAGCAATGGCGGTTACTTATGTTCGCCTACGGATGTCATCATTTCTGATTTTATCACGTAGGGAAATACCATGCATTGTTCTCTCCATTGCCCGCTGGGTGACCTTGAGCCTTCTAATAAGACGCATAGTTAGCTTGAAAATATTCTTGACTTTAAGTACCGGCCTACCACCCGGTCTCAAGAGCTCTACAGTGATTCCGTCATTACCCGCCATCTTGTTGTTTTTAATTTGGTCGAGGGCCATACTAATCTCACACAAGGTGACGGGATATTTTCGGTGTGGTAAGCGTAGCTCTGGTGTCTGTAGCCAAACTTTGGACAGGTGGCTTGCGTGGAGTACAATTGTCTATAGAAACTATCCCTCAGAATTTCAGACTTAGTCGAAATTATACTACCGTCATCAGTTTTTAGCTTTGTCATTTGGCTTTGCTTTAATATACGATATATTATGTCGGTAGAGGTCGCATGTCAAAGACTTAGATATGTACCTATTTAGCTGCCCGTAACGACTAGCATCCTCTGAGTTCTGTAGCCTCATTTCGTCTCAGTTCCATGAGTTGGAGTGTCGTATCAGGGAGTTTCTTTGTTTTGGTACAGTGAGTTTTAAGATACTTGAACCCTACTGTACGAATAGTATCCACCACCTTGTTGTTTAGAACGTCCACATCTAAGCTGTTCTCAAGGGGTTCGAAGCGATTATGGATTATTGGATTTGTGCTGGTAATGGTCGGAGCGTAGACTTTATCAACCGAGACCTTTCAAGCTTAATGTTAATATTTAATGTGCCTCGTACCAATCGGTGATCACTGCCTGTTTTAACGGTATTAATCACTTATATATCACGTTGTTAACAAGGGACTTATGGACGATGTGCCCGACACCACATAGGGACTGTTGGTCGCCCTCCCTGTTTGTTGGTCGCCCTCCCTGTTTGTTGGTCGCCCTCCCTATTTGTTGGTCGCCCTCCCTGTTTGTTTGTCGCCCTCGCTGGTCGGTAGTATAGTAAGTTACGGGAATTTATGATTATCGTGTCTTCCCCCTCTCTTCGGACTTCAGATAACCCAATAACATCCCAGTTTATCTTCCTAATAGCTTCTTCTAACTCTAATAACTTCACATCAGTCCTCATTGTGCTCGTGTTGTAAGTTGCCAGGTCGAGTCGTCGTTTATGGTAGCCGAATCTTACACGGGGATTTTTAGCACCCCTTGCCCCAGCGTTACCGTAGCTAGGCTCCCGGGAACTAGGGGCCGTTTTTTTGTGTGTCTGTCCATAACGGGGGGGGCTTTGCCATAATCGCCACGCTTGGCAGGCGGGTTGGCGATCGCGGTAAGCCAAGGTTTAAAATGACGCTGCTGCCTGCTGGCTGGCTTACGACACCCACGGGACGAGATGAGGTGGATCTATTCTAAGCCGGCATCCACACCCACCAACTACTGTGATTGAATTATACTGAGATTGAATTTACATGGGGGTTCACAATTCGCGATACCACGAAAATACATATACTTGCCATAGTGAAGAACTAAAATGTGGGCTCACTTCACCTGTCAATGTTAGATAAATATGTAGACAGGTAATATTTTAAGATGCTCAGCCACTGTTACTTGTAAAAATTTGCGTTTTCCATATTTATTACAACGTGTCGAGACTTACAAAGCGCGTCCGTCGTTTTATGTGACGACTGTGTTGTGTTTCACTGAAGGAGTCTGTAACGCAAATTTCCATAGTTAGATCTAATCGTCACATTTTGTCGAGTTTTATCAAGCAAGCCTTATTTTCTCATTGACCACTGTCTATGGGAACCTCTGCTTTATAGAGACGTGTATGTTAAACACATAATAGTATGTGTTATACATTTATTTTATTAATTTAATGTACTTTTTATGCATTATTTAAAGTTATATGAGCATTCAGCACCCCTTCTATTGAGGAGGAGAAGGAAGAAGAAATTTGTATAGACAAATTTTATAACTTGCGTAATAAGTTGTACTAAGGTTAGGTTAAGTTACTTCACGTATTTAATATATAGATATATCATGTTTACATGTTTCAAATATAACATTTTTATGCAATCTATTCGCAGACTATCAACTAGAAGTTACGTCAAGGGAGAGTTCGTTGCTTCCAGACGAAATGCAACAGAGCGACGAAACACGAAAGTATGGAGAAAAACTAACAAAATATTCAGACGCTGTGAGTTTGGTTGATTACGAGCAAGTTGAACTTCCTCAGGTAATCAGCAAACTGCGACACTGTGAAATTGCAGCAACTTATGTAACTTACTGCTGAAACTCTAGCTAGCCTTTCAGAAAAGTTTGTTTAATCAGTCCATTTACATTTAATTTACATTGAGAATTGTGTTTCATTCAATTAAATTAATAAGTCGCTATTCATTATTATTATTATTATCAAGGCACGTTAGAAACATTTCAGTAGAAAATCTGATTAGTGTGGGAGGGTACTATATTTATAACTGCTATGCCTGCGACTTCGTCCGCGTGGAATTCAAAAATAAAAGTAGCATCAGCTATCTGCCAGTGACAGTCCTGACAAAAGTTGTCCAACTGTTTCAGTACAAACAGGTACTCCGGTACAAACAGACAGGCAGACGTAAATTATAAAAAATGTAATTTTCATATATATACCGTATACATTCATTTGCAGTTTAATTTTAATATTACAATTTTTATTTCTTTTAATATTGCAAACAGACCTCAATTATTATTTGTATAGATACATGTGTTTTCTAAGTGTAGATAAAACCCAGCGTATAATTCTATCATTGTAAAAGAAAAAAGTAAGAAGGGAAATAAAAGTGATTTGTTTTTTTTGGTGAAGGTTGTTTGTCAACTTCATACGATAGCAAAAAAATGAACTATATTTTATTTTTACTATTAATATACATAGCATATTGACCTATTTTTTTATTATTATTATTGACATATTTACAATAGATATATTATATTATGTATAATATACATTTAATTTAAATAATATACATTTTATTATTAAAAGATTTAATTTACAGAGAACTAATAAGGGATTCGTGACACCACTTCGTGTAACTATGAGTTTATCACCCACTTTGTTGCTTTCCACTTTAAAGAAGCAGAGAGCTTCCTCCAATATTGACACGAGAATGTTCGAACCAATACGAACGAAGACATTAAAATTTGATTTTGACGTAAGCAGAAGTTATAACAATCTAAATATAGAAAATATTGAATATCCTGAAGAGAAGAAAGCTATGGATAAAATATATACAGCTGATGATTTCAGAAAGAAAATTTTAATGCCTGATATTAGAATATTTTTTGATGATTTTACTAAAAGGTAAAGAAATGTATTAAGTGTTGCTAATCATGAAAGTCACTCTAAATACCTACGCCTACGTGGCGGAGTGTGACAGCGTTTGAACACGTGGGTTGTGGGTTCGATTCCAACTCAAAGAAATATTTATATTTAAAATATATTTATGTCTCGAATCCGACCTGAAAGCTAGTGAACGGAGTGTCTTGACACCAGGTCTTTTTGGACTGCCCCGCTATACTGAAATAAGTGTGGAGCTGACATTCAATTCTACACAATGGTTATGTGGATTATTTATATATACTTTTGTGATATTAGGGGATATTTTGTTGTACTAAAATTTGTATCTAACAAGTACGCCATTCGTCGTTCATCACATTGCCAATCCAGCTGGGAACGACTGAATGGAGAGAAAAGCTAAACTAAGTTATAGAGATCATTTTGTCTATACCGTTAGTATACCATAAGTTCAAACTCGTGCGTGAGCATATTTTTTGTATAAATGGGTCAATTTTTTATTTCACTGTAAATTAAATAAAAATGTGTAAAATTTATCACTGTCACCGCGACTTTTAATCTTATATTTCAGTACCAATTTTAAAATGAGACACTTTTGGCCCACCACACTGCCCTTGGTCAGGAAAACAGAGCCGATGTCGACGAAGCAAATATTATCTAAAAGCATATGAAATAAGGAATATATTGTTGAGCAAAAATATGTTTTATTTACCAAATATTAAGTGATTTGTATATTAATAAAAAAATAAGAATTGGTAAGTTATAAAATCCGTCTTGGCGCAGTAGGACAACGTCTAACTGCAAACGCTATTGGTTATGGGTGTGTTCGCCACTCGAAGGAATGGAGTATTTAAATTATTCTCAATTCTCCGCTCTGGTGAACGACAAACGGCGCTGAGTTCTGCCAATACGCAATGTCCCGAATTCGGACGGAAAGTGGAGACCGGGGTTTCTTGGCACCAGGTTCTCTCTGACTGCAGCAAAAAAAACTTATCTGTCAATGCGTTATTTAGTTTTTAGCCTACTAAGTAGGTATAAATATAAGCTAATAATTTAATTTCTAAAAATGTAATCTTTTCATGATGTGCCTTAGTCCGCTTCTACTGTGGCTTAGCTCCTTTCCCTAGAGCTTTTGCACGATTTGTATTTACTTATGAAACGTTTTCGTTGTATTTCTTTTATACTGATATGTGCAACAAAGAATTTATATATCTATTTAGTACGAGGTGAGTGGCGGCTATTAATCGGACACTTAAATACAATCGATATATGAATAATATATGTAGTAAACAGACGCCTTTTTAAGAATATTATAAAACGAATTATCAAATATTGCAATGAAATTTTGAAAATCATAAAATGTTTCCTATTAATGAATTTAAAATTAAATTATTACATTAAATTATTACAATAAATATTATACACAATATGTACTACTATATATTTGAATCCACACGCGTCAATATTAGGTATGTATTTAAAAATATATATTTATTCGTTTTCGGTTGTAATTATTCCTTTGTTATTTAGTATATTTAGCGGTTTGTTCCACTGACGAGAACTTAATTTAATATTATTTTAACGATGGAATGTGGAAAGCAGGTTGTGTGAACATAATTTACCAAAGCAGTAAAGGTTACATCAATATGAGTTAATGTATCCAAATATTAAGAAAATGCCTGTAACAGAAATCTGTGTTTATTATTTATTTTGTCTTCTATTAAAAACTTATCGTTTACATCTTCAGATGTGATGCCCGAGAATGTAACCGTTTTCAATAAGATAGCTAAATATTAACATGTCTTGTCGAACTCGTCAAAACAAATATTTACTTAGGACGTGGCAAAATAAAATGTTAGGGGTGGTCTTCCCATATAAATAATTCACAGCTTACGATAGATATACATTTTTAATACCAAAAGTGTTTGAAAATGGAACGGTTTTCAAGAGGCCTAGGTTTGAATCCCTGAAGACAACATTTTTGTTTTTGTAAAAAAATTCATATCAATTTAAAAATGTGAAAAATAATAGTAGATTTTTCTATAAACAATGAATAAACTTCCGTTTTTTTGTCGTTAGCGTAGAAATTTTGCTAAGTCCTATTAATTAGTATTCCTCTACATTCATCTAGGGTCATATCACAGTTCAGGTGGTTCAGGTCTACGTATTTGTCAATGGATGATATTTTACGTATTAACATATTAACTGATCCGATTTAAAATATATTGCCTACATACATACACACATGCGTCATATCTATTAGAAATTGTTCTTAGTTAATTTTAAAAGATTATAGGAGCTTTACGCCGCTTCGTCTTGTTCACCAGAGCAAAGAAATCAAAATAATTAAATTATGATCATTCCACCGAGTGGTAATCGAATCCACAACCGCGTTTGCGGTCAGACGCTGTGCCACTGCGCCACGACGGCCTCAAAGTCAACGGAGTGTCTTGACACCAGGGTATCCTGCTATACGGGAAAAAGCGTGAATATCTATTATATACATATATTTTTAATGTTGCATTTTAAGACATTTTTAGGGGAATAAAGAAAAAGAAACCAAATTAAGTTTCATTATTAACCTTTCTTTTACTTTATTGCCGACACTCATTCTTATGCTCTAATGTTTTTTCCTTGTTACTGCCTTTCATTATTCGCAATGCTTCCACAAACAGCTTGAAGACATGGTCCTTGAGAACTTTTGGTATTGTGTTTATTAAGTACCCGTGCACAAATGAATTGGAGGCCTCACGGTCTTGTAGATAATGTCCGAATTCTATAATTGATAATTCTAATACCCTGTAATTAAATATTTAAAGTCACAGTCTGGAGTGGTAGTTGATATAGGTATTTTTCTAATTAACCCTTTTTTTTTAGCATCCTACAATTCATACATATGAACAAAGAAAGCATAATGACCAGTCACTCTTGTCTCTAACCTCTTATTCACCGGCCCTACAACTTTTTCTACTACCTTTTTGATCCACAAATGGATCAAATCGGTGGTAGCCAATACCACACTTTGTCGAGCTAGACCAGGAAAAGATATTTTAAACGTCACTTACGTTCTCCTGAGCTAATATTCTAAATTTGCCACAACGGTGTACAAAAAACAGTATAGGTGTCATTAAATATACATATATACACATATATGTGTCAATTATGTCATTACAATAAATACCTATCAAGTCATTCAGGAGTTGTTGAGTGTATGAGATGAGTTTGGAACAACAATACTCGTTGTACATTCAATCTTAATGTCTAGATGGATTAATTTTGGGTGAAATTTATACTTCTAAACTTACCTCCAACTCATGGCATCGACGATCGGTTCCGTTTTGTTCAAGTCCATTTCAATGTTTACCGTAAAGTCGCGTATTTCGGCTACGAATTCATGATCTCCTTTAACAGTATTATTCTCAAAAGAAATGTGTCCTCGTACCTGATTGTTACAGTCAATCAGTTGATTCAATAAGCCTTTCTTTATGAAATAATTGACTTTTTGTTTTATAAAATGTACAATTTATTTCTTCTTCTTGTGTTTTTTTTCAGTTTTTTACTTTATCTCGCATATTATATTAATGAGGCAGAGAGAACTTAGAATCATGACACACCAAGAATGGTGTGTCATGATTGACGAAAGGCGCAGAAGCGCCTTTCGTCGAAATTCGAGACATTGCGTTTGGTGGCAGAATACTTTTTGTTATTGTGTATTAAGTGATATGTACATTTATAAGGAAATATAAATGATAACTTAATGTGTTTTACATGAAAACTGTATGCTAAGCAATCAAAACACACACCTCATTGTACTAAGGTAATGCCTATATTTGAATACAAATCTCAGTTATCACACTTTTTTATCGGATTGGAAGAGATCAAAGAGGACCTAGTGTTAAAACACTTCGTTTTCCGTATTTATATTAAACAAACAATATATTAAACAAAACCATTCCGTTGTGTCCACCATGCATCAACTATAACCATTGACGCCATGTAAACCGAAATAAAAATATTATATTGATAACTAACTCTACATTGTTTCTTTCTTCGAATCTAATTCTTCTCGCATAAATTATGTAGAGGCGCTTAGTAAAATTTATTATACTATAGTTGGCGTCAACCAAATCGCAAAAACATTTAACAATTAATTCATATTTCACTTACCATCATAGAATTAAATCTAAGAGATTCACTTATTTGTGTTTCTTGTATTTTAAATGGACCTCCAGTGTGAGATGAATATAACGTATCTAAACCGTACAAGGTAACATTCGAAATTTGAATACGATCCCAACATTTGCCTTCTTTACGGCACTGTTTAAAAAATATATTTTTAATAGATCATTTAATAAAGAAAAGAAAATTATTGTACTACAAATTTCTCATTCTTATTAAGTTCCGGACAATTCAAACTTAATATTAATTCAAACCTTCATATTAGACACGAAGTACAGTTGTTTAATTAAAGATATTTTTTTTACAGCTTCACGCTTTACACGAATAGCAGGATAGGCAAATAGAACCTAGTGTAAAGACACTCCATTCTCTACTTTCCGCTGGAATCCGATATTGCATGTTGCCTGGCGATCACAACGCCGCGCTTTTTATTGTCACCAGAACGGAATAATGAAAATAATTTAATTATAATCACTACCCCGAGTGGGATTCGAAACCACCACCATCATGTATATATACATCGTCAGACGCCGTCATACTGCACCACAATGACCACTAAAAAGCTCTTTAATTAAAAAATATCGAGTTAAAGTCTCAATGGATCATTAATTTACTCAGCAAGATTGTGCGGAAAAGTGAGTTACTTTTGTATAAGTGTTACCGACCAGCATACAGGACTTACACTAAAACTCCACCATACAGCAACAGGCTTTAAGTCAACTGTAACTTTTCCCAGTTCAACTGTTTGATTATTAATTATCTGAACGATTTCATTTAAGTGCTTAATACTTTCTTTGTATACGTTATCTTGATATTCACTAAAAAAACATTATATAATACGCAAGGTGTTCAGGTGATACATTATACAATTATCTAACTATTTTCATTACTCTGCTTTGGTGAATAAGATAAAGCGCGGCGTTAAATACCGCCAAGCAACACGCAATGTCTCGAATTCGGGCAGAAAATGGAGAACGGAGTGTCATGACATTACTAGATTCCCTGTGACTACCCTGCTACTCGAGGAAAAGCGTGAAGTTATAAAAAAATGATTTAAAAAATATGAAGATAATAACTTAAAGAAATAGGGTATAAATTTTAAGTTTATATAACTTACCGGAACTTCGGCCAATAATCTCCAAATATAAGAGACGCGTTTATGTAACTAAACATTGCCGCCTGCAATTTTGGCACCATTTCTTCTCGAATTGGCCTAGTTATTAGAAATTCTAACTGCTTTCCTATAAAAATAATATAAAAAAAATCCGTGTCATTAGATATTAAATTAATACGTTGCTATAAACTTACTCTGATCCTGAGAAAAATATGGAACTATCACAGGTGGCCCTCCAAAGTGATATGGGGATATCTGTAAACAACATTTTTATAAGAAAAATAATCGACTATTTATTAAAAATATTTTCTAACTAAATTATAATTACTAATAATAATAGTAACAATAATTAGAGCAGGGGCACGCAATACTGGATAAAAAGTCACATGAGAGAGAAATTTAAATCTGATTTCAGAATTTAAAATGTGATATTAGTGAACTAGTACCTTTCAGCACATTTTGCTCTATAAATATAACCAATTCGATACTTACAGTTATAATTGCAAATGCTAAGTTAAGGGAGTTAAAGAGAGGAATTTGCAAATATAAAACAGAAATTTTAAAGTTTCAGATGTAAATCCCTGGCCCAAATGAGTTCCGACTTTTTATTTATTTCACAGGTTCAGGTTTTGTGATGAAAATGAGTTTCACATATTTACTTATTAAACTTCATAACTTTGACCATTGTAAATTTTATATAAATATTTTGAAACTCGACATAACAAACTATTTAATGCAATACTATTCAATGCGTTTAAACTCTGTAACGTGATTTTTCACCGAGTATCACAGTACTAAAAATTTTACTTCACATTTACTTCAATTTATTTCACATTCAATGCTTTTGCTCAATTTATATGTGAAGCGTATGTTAATATAAAGTTTATTTACCTCAACACTAAATTTGCAATCTTTAACATGAAACGTGTCATGTCCTAAGTTTATAGAAAAACCGCTCAGCTTTACCAACGCGTAGCCAACAAGCTTGCATCCTTCAGCTATAATTCTAAAATCGATTCGCTTTTATTATTTGATTATATATATTTTAATTTAGACAAGATATTTTTTCATTATTTGTTATATACGTAGCTTGATTGATAGAGAAATTGTATATAAAAGTACTTTTCGTTACTTTTTAAAAATACTTTTTGTATTATATTTGTATTGCATTCTTAAGTTACTTATTACTTCTCTATGCAATATATTTTTATCTCTCTCTCTCTCTAACCTATATATTTTACCTGATAATGTAACTGATATATAATATGAATTTCAACGTCCACAAACACAAACTTGTAAACGGGGCTTTAGGCTTGACTTGTACTTGCAACTTTTTGTTGTCGACCGCGGTCCGCCGCCAGTGTTTTGTAAGTAAGCACAAATCAAAGAAGCTAGTGACAAGCGCTTGCAAACAATTTACGCATTGGCACTCGGTGCTTGTGGAGGCTTGCCAAGCCTTGCCAACAATTTAAATGTAACATTGCGAAGGGTCCTACGTTACTCAGAATACTTTACAGAATTTGTAATCACTTTCTGTGAATAACATAAATGAATAATGTAGTTCAAAAGTATCTTACGCCAGTTGCCCAACTATTTGCACTTGTTGATAGCTAAAAGGAGAAGTTTTCAAGGGATCTTGATCTGCTTTTGAGAATACAATATCAGATTGATTCCTGAACAACAGATATTTTGTCTCAAATATCATCTTACTGAGGATTGACTCTATTTTTAAAACATTAGAAGCTAGGGCAAATGTCACTACCGGTGATGTTATATGCGGCAAGCTTGTTAAAGTCGTATCTAATAATAATCTGTAATAAATATAAAAAGAAAGTTTATTCATTTTTTACAATATATACTTTTATAATTTATATCAATGGAAGGCATATGAAAAAAACATTATTAAGGGCGTTTATCAATATAATAGAGCCCAAAACAATAACTTTTAATTTTCTTTTTTATTGTCTGAGTGTTTGTGCACGCTAATTTCAGAAATGGCTAAACTAATTAAAATTTTGTTTTAAGTATTGTATTGTGGTCAGCTTTCCTTAACATTTAGTGTTTATTTCATTTCAATATGTTTATAAATAAAAAAGTTACCACCAATTAAATTAAAAATTTAAGCAAATATTGTGATTTAACTGAGAACGCTAGCATGTAATAACTATAACAAAGATCGTGTTACCTACACCTATCTAAAAATAGTAAGAAACTAAAGAGATTATGATGCAGATACAGTAAATATATTAACTTAAATGCAGGCAAGATACAATTAATTAATATATACGTACATAGTTACATCAAAAACTATTTTTTTTGAGTGAATAAAATAATTCCAAATTATACCTACTGCTTAAGTAATTCAAAAATAATGAAAGCGGCACTTTAATTTCCATAAGGGTCTTAGTAAGCAAGGAACAAATTACAAAATGAATTGGTATAATCATATATAAACAATACACGTAATATATGTTGCTTAACTTATTTAAGATTTAGTATTTTAAAATATTATCACCTAGTCACTATATATTATATACGCCTTGTCCTTGGTTTTGTATGTACACGGTATCGAGACACTCCGTTCTCCATTTTTTGTCAATGTCTCAAATCCGAGACATTGCGTGTTGACTAGCGAAACTCAAGTGGTCATCAGAGCAAAATAATGAAAATAATTTAAATATAATCGTTCCCCCGAGTGGCAATTGAACCCACAACCGTTACGTACACAGGCGTTCTCCACGGTGGCAAAAGAAACAAAAGCCGACCATTCAAGTAATTAGTTAATATTTCTTAAAACGAATTTCTTAATTATTAAATTTAAAACACTTACAAGTCAATCACATTATCTGTTAAATAAAAGCCCTGAGTTATACGAAGAGTATCCGCCGCTCGCCTCACGTACACATTCATACCCCTATAACCATAGCTTTCTTTCAAAGCCTAAAATTAAATGAATGTAATAAGCAAACTACGATCTAGGTTCAATCAATATAATAAAAAAGAGGGAGTATAAAAATTGTAAAAATAAATAAAATGGCCTCTTTTCTTAATATTATTAAAGACACTATACAAAATGAAATTAATAAAAACAAAATAACAATATTAACATACCAATTGTATTGCGTGTTCGAAAGATCTTCTATGTGCTTGCCAATGTTTTTGAAAATTCTTAAACACATCTTAAACATATTATTTAATATTATTAATTATTAGAATATTAATTATGAATATATATTTTGTTTCTAGGTATAGATTTTAATTTAGAGATTGTTCGTCTAGATCAATAAAATGCAGCGTTCCGCCCACCCTTCACACTATCTCTGTAACTGCGTGAAAACTGGAAATATGAATGACTAGACACTAAATATCCAGTAAAAATGTTACTATATCTATACATACACGAGGATTAAAATATATGGAACAAAGAAAGAATTTTTTTACCACTTTGAAAATATTGATATATTTTATCTTCTACCGAGGCGGAATTAACACTCAATATACCTATAGCAAGCGTCGTAACAAATATCTTAAGCATTTCTAAGAGAATAGCCTGATGAGATATTGATTGAAAGTAATTCACAGGCAGCGTAATGAAAAAATAATTAAAATTCCAATTCTTAAACTGTATTGAAACGTGAAATTGTATATAAATTATTAATAGAAACCAAAATTTTACTACTTTACATGATCAGTTCATACAACTATGAAATTATTTGGTAAAGAAATTATTTTGTATGCTCAATGCTTGCTTGCTATTATTACATTTCATATTGCTTTCGTACAATGTAAAAGGAATTGCTGGATGAAGTTTGATGCAAAGCAATATTTTGATGCAATGGACGAATTAGACGGTGAGACTGTTTAAATCTTTTTTTTCAAATTATTAATACTTTTTTAATACATACAATTTTTACTGATTACAACAAATATGTGTATAACAAATATGTTTGTTTTTTAATCGTATTTATTTGCTCGATAGGTTTATTCATGGATTGTCGAGGAATATCACCTAAAAATATGTAATAATAAGAGATGTGCATTGTATTAATACTTAACATAGAATTATGTCATTTTGTCACTTGTATAAATATGTTATTTTGGTCAAATATAAACAAAAATCATAAAAATAATTTATTATATTCTAACACCTAACAATCGTAATTAATTTATTTTCTTTAAGTCACAGGTTACTATTATAATTTATATATTTTAAAGAAAATAATAACCAATAACAACTCATAACTCACCAAATAACCAAAGAAAACCACGTGTAAAATAAACTTTTGTAGGCACGAAACACATTCGCACTCTACTCGAATGAACCATTGGCGTTTAGTAACTCGCAGTACCTATTATAAAAATGGTCGGCCTCACGTAATACAATGTCTAAAGACGAGCTATAGCTCGCCAATTTTTAATTAAGCCCACATGTTATTTTGTCTGTATTATCTAACAAAAAAAGCAAAATGGCAACAAAAAACAAAAATGTCGCTTCACGCTTTTGCCCGCATAGCAGGTAGGCGGAACTCAGCGCCGCGCTTTGTCTTATGTACCAGAACGGAGAAATAAAAATATATTTTTTAATATAATCGAACCCACAACCAATTGCGTTTGCAATCAGACACTGTCCCACTACCTCACGATAGCTTGAAATAAATATACTGTATAGCATTATTTTAATTAAAGGTAAATATGGAGAAGTAATAAAGGCTTCCCAAGCATCAGCAAAGCCAGGAGATAAAACACTCGACAAAGAAATGCTTGTGGTAAGCTTAACCTCTGACATTACTTTCGACTAGACAGGACTTACGACGCTCATATTATTAAACTATATTGTCCGTTGAAATTGCAAATTTGGAGTTATAAAAATCTATGTTCTGCTTATGGCAGTTCTTTTAGAGCTTATTAGAATGAAAGATTGTTTTTGGACGAAAATTCTAAACAAGTATAATTTTCCACTAACTATATGTCAGGCAATATTCTTTAACGTTTAACTACTATAAATTGATCTGTATTCGCTAGCAAGTATACTTCAGGGTAACCAGAGAAAATGTAGTGACAGGACACTCCGTTCTACACATTCAAATCTGAGACATTGCGTGTTGAGAAATTCAACGCTGCACTTTGGTTTGTGAACAGAACGGACAAACGAAAATAATTTAAATATAATCGTTTCCCGGGGTGGGGAATCGAACCCATACCCTTCACTGTCACAAGGCACCACGATGATCTCAATAATTAATCATAATAGAAAAATAATAAGTACAATATTACATGTATATACATTAATAAAATTGATCAGATAATATTAAAAAACCGTGGAATAGCAGAGCGCGTTCTTCACGCAAGACATGGCATTAAAAATAAGATCCCTGCCGGAATTAATCTTGGTGGATATTGCATGATGACGATGCCTGGTTCAGTTTTGTAAGTAACCTAATAAACAAATATTCACTTAATGTTATTCCTTGAGACAAAATTCAGCTTTAGAGAAATGGATACACGTTAAGGAATAAATATTCTAGAACAAAATTGAAACTACGGTCCACACGACGCTTATTTTACGCGCGTAGAATGCAATCAGTACTTATCAAACGCGATATATTAAAAAGTCACGTTGTTACCTTTGCATTCAATTTCTGCATTTGTATCGCTAGAAATTCGCTGATACGTCTCTACAAATGCGCTGCAAATGCACATTTATCGCGATGATTCTTTGAAATGAATTGTAAAACGATGTTCAAGAACAAATAACAAAAAAAACTGTAAATTTTAGGTACGCCCCTTAACCCATGAATGAAGATTATTGTAAAAACATGAATGAATTATCATGAGTCCTCGCTTTCCTATAAATTAAATTGTATTAAATTGTACTGCACTTAAACGCGCGATTATATCAATGAAAGTGTGCGTTTTATTTGCGTTTGTATTGATACAAACGCGTAAAATATTCTAAAACGTGTTTATTAATAACGCGCAGAGGAAGGACTCAACTAAAAAAGGGGTGTGTATGTAAGGAAGTATCGAAATCTAAAGATTACAGATTTATTTTGTTGCATCCTAATTAAAGATATGTTTTACACATCTTCACGCTTTTTCCCGTATATCAGGGTAGTCAGAAAAGAATGTCAAGACACTCCGTTCTTCACTTTCCGGTCGAATCCTACACGACCTTGCGGGTTGAGTGACGGAACTTACCGCCGCCTTTTGTCTTTAATACAAATTTAATAAATTAAGAATATCCTTGTGAAATATTATGTGTGGACAGTTTATTTAACTAAAGTACTGACAAAAAAAATCAGATTGGACAATGACAAGGAAAATCAGATTTGACATTAAAAATACATTAAAATTATATTTTTATACCAATTGCAGCTTTGGTCATTCGAATCCCTAGACATTTACAAAATCGTAAATGTAAAAAAAAAATATCACAATTTTTATTTTAAACTGACATTGTATTGCGCCAATTTGGTGTCCAAAGCTAAGGAAGTATATTAGATTGATTTTTGGGTGGTGCGCTGAGATCCATTATTTTGTTTTACCAATAATACTGATTATGCATAATTGATTATCGGAATGTATTCAAAATGTCAGCTTTATCAGAAACAGGGAAATGGGTCAAATGTAACATGCATAATTTGATTGTTGACGGACAGACACCGGTACATTTTAAACTAAACAAGAGCTTGTAAAAGCAAATAAATATTTTAAACATTTTACTGTTTTATTTATTTTTTCTCAAAACAAATTTACATTTCACTTTATGATTAAATAACATTGTCTTGATTATTTTTAATCATTTTCATCTACTTTTTTAGATTTTTTCATCGACTGAAACTACGCAACAATACCGTTTTTCGTATATTACATCTTAAGAACGATCTGGCCAACTTACAATTAAAAACAAAAATCCATCTTAACGATTTACATTTATTCGGCTCCTACGATAGCGCGGTCAACGCTAAGCCTGGCTATCTATTTTACGAACCAACATTTGGACAAATTGAGTGAGTGAATTTATGAAGCCGTTTTAACGCGAATTTCTCGTTTTAAATGTTGTTTTCTGCTTCACTCTTTTTCCCCGCATAGCAGGGTAGGGGTAATCAGAAAAAACTAGTATTCAAGACATTCCGTTCTAGAAGACATTCCGTTCTCTACTTTCTGCCTGAATTAGAGACATTGCGGAACTCAATGCCGCACTTTGTCTTGTATGAAGCGAAGAAATGAAAATAATTTAAATATAATCATTCCTGTGATATCGGATGCGCCTACTCATGGTGAATGTTTTGGAATTTGAAATCAGAAACTAGTAGAAAACAGAACAAATGTTACAATATCTTTATTATATTACTAAATACTTTCTTGTATTCATAAAAAAATATATGTTATTATTCACAGCTTTTCTTATAAAAAAATTGTATTATTACTTACGATGCCAAAGTAACGTAGTACAAAAGATACATTTCTCCACAGAATTTTATTAAAGAACGTTACATATAGTATGGATGGGCGCTATAGATTGTTAAAAAACAGATTAAACATTGAAATGGTTATTTCGGAAGTAACAATGGATGACGTACTTGTAATGGTAAGCTTACTAATTCCGTTATTAGTTGAATTAATTATATATTAAAAATCCATGAAGAAGATAACACCGTTTAAAAGTAAGATAGACTTGTATTTAAGTAATTTAACACCTTTTTACACGTTAACAAATGTATAATCCAAGTACCATCTATTTATGTATGGATGTCCAATATATTGTCACTCGACTCTCAAATACCATAAATGATATCTGTGTATTAGGCTATTAACATAATATGTATCTGTATTAATAAAGCATGAACATACTTCAGAAAATTTTATTCGATCTGTTAATTTATCAAGTAATTTTTTTTTTTTTATGTCTACATCCTATAAGAACAATGCGTTAATCGTTTTGTAACTTATTTCAGTACAGAAATAAAAACTCTACTCTAAAGATGAAACTACATAAGAGAAATATTGGTAAATAACGATTTTATTTTATATTACATACTGTTTTATAGTAAAAATTAATTTCAACTACTAAGATATCATAGTGGTGCTTCTGATTCTACCTGGCATTAATCCCGGTGTTTACTGCCAGGGTCTTCCCTACTTTTACTCAATCTTTCCCACTTGTCCATTGGCTATCTTCACTACATCCAGCCATCGCCTCCTTGAGCGTCCGGGAGTTCCAGTGACATAGAGATATTGTGATGCATTCCTACATTGCACCACAATGGTTGTAGGATCGATTCTCATTTACGGCTATTATGTATTCGCTTCTTCTGCAACGCATGATCAAACGAGGCTGGCGCTGTATTACGGTGGAGAACGGAGACATTTTTTTTTACAGAGATCTTCATTGGAAAGACTAAGCTGGATTTGGATAAATGGCTTAAGATTTAACTACTTAATGACTACCTCATGTACTTCGCAGTCACCCAAGACCCCGAATTTGAGTAAGAAAAATATATTATCTGACATTCACGTTACTTATATAACCGATATTATAACGAATACTATAATAGAATATTATACCGATTTTTATCGACTAAATTCATATTTTGCATTCTTTACAGAAAATATTACCAAGAAAAAACAAAAGTACTTAATAACTATACGAGTAAAGTCATCGATTTGGTAATTAATCGAATAAACCAACTGAAGGCAAACGCTGTACAATTACCTGTTTATACTATAAACGATAGTATCGATAAGGTATTAGATAATTATTATTGACTAGTTTGATGCCCGCAACTCCGTTTGCGTGGACTTTTTATGATAAAATAGCTTCCATGTTGTACCCAATGGATGGAGAGGTCAGTATTATGGCTCTTCTTTCCCAAAGTGGCAGAATTTTCTTGTCTTTTTGTGGTATTGCTTTTAACCCTGAGCAGGATTTAGTGTATAATTGATTTCGAAGGTGGAATATCTGATGTTGCAACACAATAGACTAGAAATTGTATTTTTCAAACAATATTCTTTAATTTTGCATATGCATGTAACGTAAGATAATTATGTAACAAGAAAAGGTGTAATGTTGAAAAAAATTGACAATCATCTGGAACGTCTGATGTGACAAGTAATTTTCTTGTTTCTAAGATCTTGATCTTAGAGACAAGAAAAAAAATTACCATTTCAAAGGAAGATATTATCAATTTCCAATCTTTAATGTTAACAAGTAGTAAATGGAAGTAGTAATTCATAAAACCGTAAAGTCCTCGCAAACGGAGTTGCGGGCACCAACTAGTTTAAAATAAATGTAATACTGGCCTAGTTACTAAACTTATTGGAGCGGTCAAATAATCCCTTTTGAAACTTTAATTAAAATGATTAAGTACCATATTTCATCATTCATTGAGCATTAATAAAGTGCAGAAGTTATAAAAATATTAGGACCTATAGTTTTTATTAGTTTGAGATAAAAAAAAGAAAATACTATAATTGTCTAATAAAAGAATTTTAGCTAGACACCAGCAATCTTAATAAATTTCTTATTTGAAGGAAATAACTTTAAGTGACGGCGTTTTACGCGGTCTAGATAATATTTACAGACGGTCAATAACTACAGAGGCGAAGGAAAAGAGCATCCGCAAAGTTGATACTGTAGTTGGCTTCAGTAATCTGAAGGTAAACTATAATAAACAAAAATCTTTAGGTCATTTTAAATATATATATATGTGTGTATATAATACCTAGTTACTATAATTATATCACAAATCGTTTTACTAATCAAAATAAGCCAATTGGTTTCTTTTTAAATAGCACATTATATAGTTTAAATAACAGTTACCTGTGCTCAACTGACACGTTCGAAGCGCCATAATTAAAGAACTGAAGTACTTTATATAATCATTGTAGCGCAGTGTCCGACTGCAAACAGGGTTGGCTGTGGGTTCAATTTGCACTCGGTGGATTTATGATATTTAAATTATTTTTTATTTCTCCGTACTGGTAAGAGAAAGCACATAAGTTCTGCCACTCAAAGATAAACGTGAAAGACGGAGTATTTCTTTGATACTAGGCTCTTTCTGACTTACATTTTTAGTTATATAGTCCCTTTGCTACAGAAAAAGGGGTAATATTAAAAAAAACCATTAGTTGTCATACAGGTATGATGCGACACTTAAGGCTGGATATCCACCAGTAAAAGGCTCGTTAATTTTAACAGCGGATGATTTAACTGCACATATGAGACTTTCCTTAATAAAATCTCCTGAAGCCGCAGACTTAACATTTAAATACTTGGAGCAAACCAAGTGAGTATTGATCTAACCTCTATTCTATGTCCTTGTGTATTATTTATTCGTATTTTTTGTACTAATACAATAACTATTTTTTTTAGCTGCTTCATGTTTTATCTAGAGAGAATCTAGTGTCAAGATAACTCGTTCACCACTTTCCGCCCCAAAATCGAGAGAATCAAGTGCTGATTAGTGGAAATCAACGCCGCGCTTTGTCTTACCAAAGCGGTGGAATGAAAATAATTTAAATATTATCAATCACATATTAAGATTTCGATTTAGATATCCTAAGTGTGTGAACACTTTAAAAAAATATTAAAAATATTATCAATCATTCCTCCAAGTAGGGATCGAACACACAACCCATGGTGATTGCAGTCAGAAGCTGGCTCACTGTGCCACGATGGCCTTAATACTTTTTTTATTCTTTTACTATTTTGTTTAACCAGATAAATTTTAAAATGTATAGCTTAGCTACAATTCAATTTATATATATATATTAATATTTTTATAATCTGTATTAAAAGTAATAGTTAGAAACCTGTAGTCTTCGATAGTTAAATAATAAATAATAATTTGTTCTTATACATATAACACATGTATATGCGTCGATTAAAATGAATGTTACAAAATAACATATTTCTTTTATAGACCAGAGTCATTAACAGTCGAGGGTCCGGCCAACAGAGTGATATCTAATTTCAAGCATTTACTTGAGCGCCATATCATTGCACTAATGGTTAACACGTTAGTTTTCAATGTCAATCGGTTGAGCACTTTAGACCGCTGTGGTATGCATTTCCTTCTTATTTCTATTATTGGTTCTATCATTTCTATCCTAAAATAAGTGAATATGTTATTATTTACAAGAATATATTTTCAGTGCCTCTATTTGTACCTTACAACAACAGTTCTTTTGAAATACATAATAATGAAGACGATCCACAAACAAATTCTAGCAAGTTTGATAATATTACAACATTATTACCAGATGACAATAGTTTTCATGTAAACAATGTAAAAGAATATGCTAATATCATAAACGAACAAGATTCAGATAATAATAAACCTTTAGCATTGTCTGATTCCTCGGAAAAAGAGAATGAGGAATCGTCATCGATTAACAAACGTCGCAGAGCTAAAATATCACTAAAGAAAAAAAATTATAAGATAGCAAATAATCGGAACATTAAACATTTTATTAACTGAGTACTTATCCTTGTTTTAATTATATTGTTCAAATAACAATACCAGCATTCTATTAGTTAACTAAAGTCACCCGCAACTTCGTCTGCGTGGAGTTTATAACATCCGTATTTTCGATTGCAGAACACAAAAATCCGTTGGCTTCCGTTCCCGTAGAAAGTTTGAGGAATATATCTAAGATATAATAGGATTCCTCAAACTTTAAGAAAGGAGCACTAAGAGTGCTCCTTTCAATCTTCAAGGAACATACATGCTATAAAATTTAGGAAATATTTTTATACTTTCAGAAACATTATATTAAGTTATATTTTAAAACTAGCCAGTAGGAAACGCATATATGCATAAGTGATCCCTCTCATTTTTATTTCAATAATTTTTGTGTCACTTGACCATATACAACTTGTTCCACTTTTACCATCATTGGCAGTGACCACGGATATACCAATAACTTAAATCCGCTTCCACGTTTTACCTAAGATGTATACTTCTTGCGTATTCATATAGCATAATCTATAGCATTCTTTATTCCTACGGTCCATAGACTTGCATGCACTTTTTATTTGTTTCAAAGACAAACGTCACTGTCAATAAATTGTAGTGACATAAACTAATTGTTAACACATAGATATAAAATGTTGAATAGTTTATATTTGGCTCATAAGCTGTCAAATTTGATGTGGCATAAGGCAATTCCAATATGTTTTGGAATTTTCATTCTTAATTATTGACATAAATTAGACTGCGTGCAAGTAACTAATTTCTGCAATGAATAATGGTTATCAGAAAATGACAGAAGAAGAATCTGTGGATATAGAACAGGAGCTCGATGAGCACCTAACAAAAGTTCAACCAAATCTTCAAGATGTTATCAAAAGAGTAAACAAACTTCGCTTAAAATTTTATCTATTTTTTGTTTTTTATAATCTGCTTAATTACTTTTTGTATAGAAAAAAATATTTAAAATCTACTGACTTGTTCTCTTCTTTTTACAGAGTTTTACTAACGTTGCTCTACAACAAACTAAAAATGGAGAAAAAACAAAACCAGATACCTTAGAAGACACATCATATTTTGCTAAAAATACACAAGTGTATGTTTATTATGATTACTCAATATATTCAATATATGAAAGTGAAAGTATTATATATTGTTAAATAATCTTGAATATATTTCTAGGAACTTATCAAGATTAGAATTAGTTAGGCCTCCCACATTTCACATGCAATCAGTATCTTTGAACCTAAAATCTATGTCCCTATCATTACGCTGCTCACTTGGTGAAGTGAGTGTAAAAGGGCTGTATAGTGCATTTAATGAAAACCTATACAACCTCATACCTGTCATGGCAGAAGGACATGTTCTGTAAGAATACTTTACTTTTAAACACAAAAAAAAATTACTTGTATATATCATAACTTTTTATTTATGGCATAACTCATTTGTAGGTCTTGCTTATAAAAGGATATAAGGTTTGTTTAGCTGTAAATCAAGTAATTAAAATGCTCATTGAATTAAATCTACCCATCCATCCATTGTGGCTCAGTGGGACAACCCAACTGTAATAGTGATTGGTTGTGGATTTGATTTCCATTTGGAGGAATGATCATAACTTTTATTTCTCCACTCTGGTGACAAGGCAATGTGTGGCCTTTAATTGTGCCACTCAACACGCAATGTCTCAAATTCAGTGGAGAATGGATTGTCTTGACAGTAGGTTCTCTCTGCCTACAATGGTAATTGAGGAAAGGTGTAAAGCTGGAAAAAAATGTTATATTAATAAATAATTATTCCTTTTCATTCCTAACTTTTACTAAGTGAAATAAAATTCTTTATATTCTAGAATAACATTATCAAATATTACAGCAGATGTGAATGTGGGCTTAGTTCTAGAGGATGATGCTTATTGTTTTGTTAATTTAGGCATAGAATTTATTCATGATGAAGTACTTGTTAAGGTAAGTTCCTATACAATTAAAAAAAATAGCTTTAAGTGATGATTGAAGAATAAAAATATTATTATTATTGTATTAACAAATGAAAAAATACAAATAAATAACTAATGCTATTATCCAAATTTTATAGTTATCGTGGCCATCACCCCAAAGAAGTGGAGGCTATGACTTTCTTACTACAGAGCAATTAGCTAAACATATAGGTAAGTTAATTATTAGTATTTAATATGTATTAATGTAACAGAAATGACACTTTATAATTTTTTCATTATCACACTTTTTCCTACATAACATTAGTAATATTATTTCCTAAGTCAGGATCGATCCTACAACCACCGTGCGTATAGTTAACTGTGGTCCGGCTGCATCACAACAGCCCCTTTTTCTGAGGTGAGGAAATTCGATATATATACGCACCCCATATGGGTGTCGGATGGGTAATATGGGACTCTGGAACAGCAGATGTAGACTGTCCATATAACCACTAAAACCTCACCTCGGCAGTTACTGACCGGGCCACAATGGCACCTACTTTGTTATTATCTTTTGAATCAAAAATTTAATGTTTTTATAACTTTTTTAGTACAATGTTCCATATTAAATTATATAGCTAAACAATTTATATTAATAACAATGTAAATCGATATTAAAGCAATACATGCCTACCTTATCTACTATTTAATGTTCTTTTATGGCAAACATAAAATAAAGATAAGGACTGCTTACAATTGTATTGGACACATATTTTAAACAATTCTTATGAAAATTTATTCATTTCTAATTCCATTTCTAAAAAAAACCACTGCGCCACGATAACCTCTATTTTCTATCTAACTTAAGTTTAATCATTATTGTCAATATAAGTTGAAGGGCTATTTAACTGACATTAGCAAGTCTTAGAGAAACTACTTTTTAATAATAATATATGATTTGTTGCTGGCTAATGATTTATTAATGCTATCGGTTAGTGTGCGCTTTGAGTTTACCCTACCTTGAATAATATTAGCACCAGGCGTTAATAAATATATTATTTAATGTAGTTAGTTATTTAATGTAACTACAATTAATAACTAACTAACTAGTAAAACATATGTTACGAAAACGTTTAAAAATTCTGAAGGCAGGGTGATTTGAACCCGCGCCTCTTGAAGACTTGAACGGTTTTCAAGAGACGCCGGTTCAAATCCCGCTGCGTTCAAAATTTGGATACGTTTTTCTAAATACATGTTTTTCAATTTAACACTTTAAAAAAATAATAAAAATAGTTAATAGTAAAAGACATATTTAGAAAACGTATAAAAATTTGAACGCAGCGGGATTTGAACCCGCGCCTCTTGAAAACCGTTCAAGCGCTCTGACCGCTAAGCCATGCGTCCCACCTCCAGCTATGTTGAAATTCTTATACGCTTATTACAACTTATATTTGTTGTTAGCATCTCTGTAGAGAGATTTTTACAAATTTCTGCTACCCAAAGATTATTCTACGTGTTCCTAAGTGTGGGAATAACACTTTAAAAAATGTTAACAAAATAGTTAATAGTAGATACTTTTAAAAATGTTATATAAATATCATATATTACAATACTGTGCGTATCATGGTTGTGGGTGCGTCCCGAGTCGAGGAATAGTTTATATTTGAAATATTTTGATTTCCATGCTTGGGTAAGACTAGGCGGCGTTGAGCGCCGCCACTAAATATGTAATACCTCTAACATAGGCAGAATATTTAAATCTCTCCCTATATACTTAGATAAATTCTTTTATTTATTTCAGATGACCTGCCACTTACTGCTGCAATATCTTTACCTCTCTTTGCATTGCTTCAACAAAAATTAGAAAGGCATTTGAGTCAAGTGTTAAGACAAGCTACAAGTGTGTCTGATGTAGTATGCAGCAACCCTAGCATGTTGGAGGCATATATGTGAGTTTTTTTATTTATTATTTTATTAGTAATTGAATAAACTAGCCTTTTTGTTATAGTATAGTATACAGAAAAATAATATAATAGCCACAAGGGAAATTTAAATTGAGGCTATGTTTTAATACTGTTTAGTCATAGAGAATTTAGTGTGGAGACACTATACACTCCATTACTACTTTTTAGTTTCCTATAAACAACAATTGTTTTTACAATCATATTAAACATAGCACAGCTCAATAAAATCATATAGCTTAATTGGTTCAAATAAATAAAAATAGTTTAATTAGAAATATATATATATGGATTTCTTGGTACAGTATGCTGTGCCCGTGACTTAGTCCTCGTGCAGTTCTAGACTAAAATTAGCCTACTTATACTCCTTAAGACATCAGCTATCCCCCCCTCAAAATCGGTCAAGCCATTCCAAAGATTATCCCAAACAGAGATTTAGAGAGACAGACAAAAATTGTCAAAAATGTTATTTAGGTATGTGCACCATGTATACATAGTTATATATTTAGTAATTAGTAAAACGCGGTCGTTTGCTAACAAACTCCAATTTTATTTTCTTTATTTCTATAGATATAGTATTTTAATTTGTAAATAACTTTTATTTCATATTCACAGATCAATGGTTGACAATTTAGCACTAAACGGCAATAGAGTAGTGGATTTAGTGTTGATAAATATGAGAAGAACATTGTTTCAGACGTGCCGAGAAGTATTAGAACTACCTCCCCTACACGCTACCTTTTTGCATAAGGTAAGTGAATATGCTATAAAAAGTTTATCACGCAATTTCGTTTGTCCAGTTTCCTTTTTTCAACTTTACGCGTTTTTCCGCATAGCTGAGTAGTCAGAGACAAGCTAGTGTCAAGCCACTCCGTTCTTCACTTTTCCATTTTTCTCCGTTGGGTTTTCTCCGTTTATCAGGTTTCTCCCGAAATAGAGACTATGCGTGTTGAGTGGTGAAACTTAACGCCGCACTTTATTATAGGCAACAGAACGGAGAAATCAAAATAATTTAAATATCATTCCCCCGAGTGGGAATCGAACCAACAACCAATCACGTTTCCAGTCAGACGCTGTCCCACTTCACCACGATGTCCTCGTCAGATTGTGAATCCCGTTTTTCTAAGTTTCCCGTATAAATTTCAAGAAATAAGTTCTCTCCACACTCCCCAAACAACCTCCATGCTGAATTTCAGACTATTCCGCCCAATAGTTTCTGTTTGTTAGTAATGAGTAATTGAAAAGATATTAAATATATTCATTCTCTTACTAGCGACTTGCTCGCGGGTTCGCCCGCGTGAACTATATATATATATATAACTGTGTCGTATTTTCGGCGGCATTTTCGTAAAACAATAAAATTTGTGGAAACACTAAACACTTCGGCCGTGATGGCCGTCACAGACATACAGACCTAGTTACTTTCGCATTTATAATATTAATATGCATATATAAAATAGCTTTCCTTTACTTTCAGATAGGATCAGTATCGTTTATAGGCAAATTTGAAACAGACACAGGGTGGATAAAGAACCTGGCAACCGTCAATCGAATCAACGACGTCAGCGTCACAAGACCCGATCCCATGAAGACCAGCTTCCACGTTACTCTTAAAATAAAGGATTTACAAGTTAGTTGTTTTAAGAATAATTTTAAATGAAAGCTATGAAGTCTATCATTGAAACTGTTTTGCTTATTTCTAAAATGTAATTTATTTAATTTTGTTGGAATAATAATATGTATTCTATGTTTTAATTTTAACAGAATTGAAAATTATTAGTATTGGTATAATTTATTATTTTTAAAAGATTGTAATAAATCTCTAAAAACAATTTCTTCTTCCACCATAATTTTCCACTATTATTAACTATGAAAATAATGTAATTTGTGTGAACAACACCCAGATAGGCTACGATGAATACCGTATCAAGGGCATGGGCGTGTCGTGCCGCGGGCGCGTGGCGAGCGCGCTGGCCGACAACGCGCTGCACCTCGCGCTCAGCGTGGGCCTCACGCGCTGGGAGCCCTACGCGCAGCTCGATGACTTACGGGTACAGCGCTTGGAGTAAGTTTTCCTTGTTATAGTGGGTGATTGCGTAGTCACTTCACTGATTTCACCATATTGACATTGTTTCTTTTTCTTGGTAAAAGTTAAATAAAAGGAATAAAAATACGGCATACGTCAAAAAATCATAATTGACTTTTTTGGTTTATATTCTATTGCTAACCATCAACACCGCTCTTTGTCCAAGCCACATACAATGGTGTTATTGTTAGTATTTATTATACGTAATATGTGGATAATGGCTAACAGCGGCATGGACCTGCACATAAGCGGGCTGGGCCCGCTGAGTGCGCTGGCGGGCTCCGCGCGCGCGTGGGCGCGGGGGGCGGCGTCCTGCGCCGCCGCCCCCGCGCTCGCCGCGCAGCTGCAGCTCGAGCTGCGCACCGCCCTCGCAGAGCTGCAGCTGTGGGAGCTGCTGCACGCTAAACAGTAGCCTGGAGTAAGTTAACTAATCCGACGAATGAAACTCCAGTTTCTTATGACTTGACTATACGTAATAGATGAAAAAAGTAAACCACTGATTTAATACAACAGTGTAAAAGTATTGTTTATATATTCTTTCTGTTAATAGACTTAATTTATTCAACAATTTAAACAATTAAGCCAGGGGTGAGCAACTCGCGGCCCGCCAAGCGTTTATTTTTTTTATATTCTGTAATATATATGTCTGTACATTCTGACGCTAATATATTAAGTCCTATGAAATTATTGCGATGTATGCCAATACATCAATACATTTTAAATACCATTGAGAAGTGTGATTAAAAATCACCATACCAATATATTCATGATAGAAATATAAAATATATCTTTCATTTTGAAAGGAGAGAGGAGACATTTGAGGAGGAGAACATTTTGACATGTATAAAACATTTATGTACCAATTGTTTTTAAATATTTTTGTTGTAATTCTCATTTTGTTCATTAGAAGTACAATAGATAAAAGTCTGCAAAAAGATGTAGATAACACAATAAGTTATCACTAGAGTAATAATGTATAAGTTAATTGAACTGGTCCGATACGATCTCACTAATAACTAGTTAAAAAAAACAGTAGTTAGTAACACAGTAGTAAAATTTTACCATTTATGTAACTTGCCAAATTGTATGCGTTATATCGGGTACAAACCGCTCAGCTCGCTGCCTCGCCTGCTCTTAAACTACACGAACTTTTTCATTTGTTTCTCCGCCCGCGTTCTCACTTAAATTACAAACTTTACTTAAATTTATAAACAATTAAAATAGTTGTAACTTTTTAGCTAGTGAAACTAATGATTTACCGGAGTTTACCAAAAAATAAATTGTCAAAACTGCATTTAAATAGCCAAGTTTAGCCATTTCTGACATTAGCGCGCGCACGAACACACAGACGAACAAAAAGACAGAGAGAAAAAAAAACATTATTTTGAGTTCTATTACACTGATAAATGCCCCCAATAATATTCTTTTTTATATGTTTCATGTATAGATGATCAGTAACATTTTTATTATATATATATCTCTCTCTCTCTGTCTCTCTCTCTCTATATATATATATATATATATATATATATATATATATATATATATATAGAGATAAAAGTCGAAGTCACTGTGGCGCAATTGGACAATGTCTGACTGCAAACGCGATTGGTCATGAGTTCGGTCCCCACTCGAAGGAATGATTATATTAAAACTATTTTCATTTCTTCACACTAGTATAATACAAATAGAGTTCCGCCACTCAACACGCAGTGTCTGGAATTAGGGCGGAATGTGGAAACTTCGGTATTTCTTTTAGTTTTATTATATTTATTTCCTATTTCATATCCTATTGGTTGCAATAAAAGAGACAAGAGTTTTTCTTTTAATTCTGTATATTTACTTTCTTTTTTATAATTGTGTGTATAAAACAATTTAAACATAGATTTTAAGTAGATATTAAACTAGTGTTATGTTTAATTTCGTCCCTATTAACCATTATTTAATTTTATACTTTTCTTGTATATCTATATAGATAAAATAATGCATGTATAAAATTTATATCGTAGGCTTGGTAGTGAAGAGAGTCACCCAACATATTACAAGCTAGTAGCTCGCTCGCGGCTTCGCCTGCGTAAATTACATAGCGATTGAAATGAATTAAACACTAAATGTTAAGCGGAGTCTACCACAATACAATAACAAAAAATTGAATTTAAATCTGTTAAGCCGTTTCTGAGATAAGCGTGCACAAACAAACAGATAAACAGACAAACAGAAAAGAAACTTAAAAATCATTGTTTTGGGTTCTATTATATTGATAAATGCCCCTAATAATATATTTTTCATATATCTTCCATGTACAGACAGCCATCAGTTACATTTATATTATATGTATAGATTTCTAGAAAAAAAAAGCAATAAAGTTGAACAAAAATTTTTATTACATATTAAGACTTAGTAGTATTAACCATTATTTGTAAGTGTGACGACACTAATGGGGAAAATAATTAAATAATATTTTTTTGGTTTAGGTTATCTATCCACCACAAAACCGACTGTATTTAGAACTATATAAATCGCTAATTTATTTATTAATTTTCTTAACACTATATTGTATACAAATTAATATTTTTAGTAGAATCTTTTCCGCATTTGGTTGTGTAGAGAGAGGAACTCGGATAGTGGAGGCGAGTGTTATTGCATTTTAAAGGGGCCCCTTAAGCCTACACTTGGGTCGCAAGTCCCAGGCACTGCCCCGAGCTACTCTCCCGCACGGTGGATGGAATGGAATCAATGGAATGCCAAGAAGTTTCTTCGCTTCTAAAGCAATAATTTTGTTTTGAACAATAACTTAGCATGATATTAATTGTTGTTATTTAAATCATTGTTGATTGTACATATTGTTGTAATTTATTACTTTGTACAATAAATAATTGTAGATGTTTTTAATATCTTTGTCTTCCGCAATTCGTACACATTTTAAATGAAACCGTTGTAACCATTGATTAATTGCATATATCTACGCAACGAGTGCTACGTAGACTGGCACAAGTGAAAAACACAACTTTTAAAAGGTTCCTAACGGTGTAAGTGATATTATAAATATTGTATATACTGAAATTCCGACCCGTCGATATTTCGGCATTCCAAAATACGAGTAAGAGTTTGATTTAAAATGAGTAAAATTTACAAATTTTACACCATTTAGATATTTATATTTTACAAGCTTCAATAGATATTTCTTTTTTTAATTAAAGTTTTGTTCATGTGAATTTGTTTTGTTTTTGTAAATACTCATTTCTTTCCTGGAATATTAGTATAAAAAAACTTCTCGACTTCAGTTTTCTGTAAAAACAATATTATTGGTTGTATATTTATTTTTACTTTACAATGTCATTGATCTACTCGTATGTTAAATAATATTTAAGATTAATTATTATTGGGACATTTTTGTATATTTGGACATTGAAATGATTGGTTGTGTTTAAGTATTTGAAACTGTTGTATTTCTATTTTGTACAATTGGTTAAATAAAATATCGTGTTTACTGTTTTTTTTTTGCTTTTTTATTTGATCTCCTAGATAACCTTTTGACCATTTGACCGCCTTTTAACCGTATTAATATAAAGGTTCTTTCTGACTTTTAATCTCTGGCTTTACGGTTTATTCCTAGTGGAGCACTAGGGATTAACTGTGATTCTAATACAGTTTATCACTAGCACTCCACTAGGTAGGCTAGGCTACTATAATACAAATTTCGAAAGATCGGGGATTCCAAAATGTATTTTCGAATACCAAAATATACGCAATTTAAATGAATATTTGGAATAGTTTTATTTAAAGTATGTACAAATAACGAGAACCACAGATCTTACATTTTTCTTTGTATTCATGTATACAATATTAAGACTTTATTTAAAGATAATTGACAGTAACTTAGGTTTTGTGAGCTATTCAAAAACTAAGATATGGATTTTCAAAGTTTCTGCTGTTTAATTAAGAAGGTTCATTTTGTCCTCAACTTAATAAGAACATTTCATTCTACATCTGTAAGGACAAATGATTAAAGCTGTCTGATGACAATGATTGACATATCTTTTGTACTGTAATTCTTTCATAACAATATATTTCATATAATATACATAACAAATGCACATTTTGATTTACTAATATAATAATAAGAGTTAAAATTGATTTAATTTCAAGTAGTCAAAGTATTTACCAATGGGCTTGATACAGTCATTATTTTGTTCTACGATTTTTTGCGTGGAGAGGTATGAAAAGATTCTTGGTAAATAGGCTAATATAAAAAATAATAGGCTAATATATAGTTTTTTCATATGTTGTCCCAATATTGTCATGATTTTTTTAACCTTCGATCAATATAACTGAGAGAAGGTTACGTTAAAAGTGTGAGGGGTGCAGAGGGCATATATGAAGAAGTTGATGACCAGGCCTAAGAAGTATACGGGCATCGTAGCGCTAGGCGCTCCGTTCCCTCTAACGGTGGTAGTTAGCGAGGGTAAAGCGTGAAAAAATCACAATTTGGGAAAGAAAAACTTTTATAGAATAAAGCTCTGATGTATGTTTTGTGGATGAAATCCACTAAATTCAATGAATGAGCAGCATTACTACAAAATAAAGTTGTTACTCTGATGGGATTCGAACCTATAGCCATCATTTTAGTCAAGCTAACTGTGTCACGATGGGTATTTCTCTCCGTTATTTAGAGTTTTAACGTGGACATGTTGCGCGTTCGTGCTAATGCTGCTAATGTTTTCTATCCTGGTGTTGATGGTCTATGGGATTTCTGTTGGATACCATTACGCTCAAAAAGAACTCTCATCTTTTGCAAGTAAGATATTTTATATTAATTGATATTTAATACCCTAATGATATTTAATCTATACATGTAAATAAAATTGGAGTGTATGTTTGTAGTATTAAAATATTACTAAATGCATACAAGTATATACACCGCTTCATAACCGCTTTTAACTAAATGCATATATATATATATATATTTGTTACAATTTTTGTCTGTCTGTTTGTTTATTTCTTCCGGCTAATCTCTGGAATGGCTGGATCTTGGCAGTGAAAGTTCAATGGCAGATAGCTGATGTAATAAGGAAAAAATCAAGCTACTTCTAGAATTCCACGTTGACGAAGTCGCGGGCACAGCTAATCTAATAAAAGTATATTAAAATAATTAAATAAATCATATTTTTTAAATACGTAATGTAAAGTGACAAAACCTTGTTTGACAAAAACTCTGTTTGTCTGTGCGTTGTTGTTTTAAAACAATAAATCTTACCATAAATATTGTTACAAAGAAAATCATTTTTTTCTGTTGTACGTAACATTCATTACTATTACAATATTTAAGCGACATTTTAAAGAGCGCTATCTTAAACAATACGTATAATCTGACTCTCAATGTATACTTTGTGTATGTATATTAATGTATATATGTATGTATGTAGTTATATTATCATAGCGTTTAGAGCAAGCCTCACTCTCTAAAACTGACCATAAATCATAACCATATGGATTAAGATCAGGACTAGATGACGTCCAGTCTTCAGCTCTGATGAGTTCCGAAACGTTCCTTTCTAACCAAGATTGGGTGGGTCAAGCTCAATGACCCAGCGCCGAGTCTTGCTGATAGGACCATTCTTAGTTATTGAATATGGTGTTGTTAAGGGGCTTAACTATCTTCTCAAGAATGGTATCTTGATACACTTGTGCTGAAGTTTTTACACATTTTCCACAAAAATATGGCTGTCACTTCTTCATAGTGAACACCCCACCAAACCATTACTAAAGTCGAATAATACCCACGTTGTACTCTGCTGACTAATTGGACTCTTTTATTTTTTAAATTATGAGTTAAAAAATTACCAGTGCATCTACCATAGGCTGCGGATACAAAGTACGCGACATGCTTCTTCGATCATTCATCTTTATCTCTCGAGATAAAATCTTTTGCTTTCGGACATTATTGACCTTACTACTTTGATCGCCATTTTCGTAGGACACTACATAGACGGCCAGATTTGTTTCTGTTAAACAGAAAGGTTTCATTGTACCTATCAATAGCCCGGTAAACAAGTATTTGACTAATACCAAGCGTCTGGAAGATTTTAAAAATTGTATTTGGCACCATACCTTATTTAAGTAATACGATCTTAGCGTTTCGGTTCTCATTATCACCCTATTCCATTTTAATATCATAAAATATTTTACAATATATTGGTGCGAAAATAAGAAAACACAATGAACAATCAAATAAAAACGACAAATTCCAAATTGAAAAGTTGCATATTGTTTATTTTTATTTATAACAGTATATATGGTCAGACTAAGTATATATATATATATAGATTCTAAATCATGAATATTCTTCTAGTGTCCTCGAGATCGACAACCGAATCAACTGTGATAGGACAAGGCCGAAGATCAGAACAAGGGGCCAGATCTGTTGTACGACTAGTCGCCGTCAACCAGTCCGAAGTCGAACATGCGCCTGCGCCATTATTTGGTTCGTACATTCAATTCAATTTTGTATTTTTTCCTGACGTTACTTATTTTCCAATATTATTGGTTTAAAAGCAACTGCCAACAACATGCAAGCGCTAGCCTAATATAATCAGTTCACCCTGTTCTGTTCTGTGGTCTTGACAGCAATACTGATAGGGTGAAGGTAGAGGATCCGTGAGATGCACAAAGTAGCTGCTTGAGAGTGTGTCGTCGGTTGCAAGGGCACCCTTCGCGAGACTTGAACCACGAATTACGACCGTACCGTAATTTATATGACTTATCTGTTTTAAAAATTATACAGATTTTATTGCTAATAAAGCATTCGGATACCCTGTTTTCTGTAAAATCAGTAAATCAATATTGTAATATATGTACATACAACGTGCTGTTACAGAGGTGTATCAAACTAAGAAACCAGGTGAACAAGTGTATCTGGAGACATCAGAAACCCCACTTATTGTTCTTGAAACAGAAAGGTCTGTTATTGTTTCATAATATGTAAGAATAACCGGCAGCAAATCGCCATTTACTCAACTGATTTTTTATTTGAAATAAGATATTTCTAATATTTAAACAACATTAATGTGTGTCATTATTTTATTATTTTACAAAAGATATTTCACAAGGTGACATTAATAACTTCACTTGATTTATATTGAATTACTAGCGACCCGCTCGCGGCTTCGCCTGCATAAACTACATGTCTAAACTATTTCGTTATTTCACCCGCCTTTTAAATTTTTCCGCATTATCAAATTTATAATTTAAATGGTTGTAGTAACTTTTTTGTTTTTGAAGTGATAGAAACTAAATAAACACTAAATCTTAAGGGAAGTTTACCACTACACAATAATCAATAAAAAATGTATTTAAATCGGTTAGGCTGTTTTTGAGACTAGACAGAACAGATAAACAGACAAACAGAAAAGAAAATTAAAAATTGTTTTGGTTCTATTGCATTGGTAAATTAATTTTTTTTTCAATTGCTTCTATGTATAGATAGCAATCAGTTACATTTTAATTATATGTATAAATAACAAAAAAAAATATATAATATACTCAATATGATAAATAATTAATATTTTTCTTATTTTAAATTTTCATTTCATTTCATTCACACACATTAGATAGATGGGTATGACGTGCACTGTGCACATGACAGATCGTCAAGGCTCATTAAACAGCGTCTAAATTTCAGCATGATGCTTGTTGTTTCAATCCCCACTCGGGGCATCTTTAAATTCCCACTCTCTGGTAAGACATTGTGCATTAAGTTCCGCTTCCACCACTCAATACTAGAAACTAGAAAGCAGCAAACAGGGTGTCATGACACTAGTCATGACACCCTGTGTAGTACTCTTCGAGTATCCTGCTATGCGGGGCTATAAAAAAAGTGAAGCTGCATTCGTATTACTTAGGTTCTAAAAAGAGTATGATAGGCCTCTCCACTGAATTATTATTAAATATTTAACGATTTCAGACCACCTCGTGAACCGGAACTGTCTTCACAAGAGCGAGAACTAGCTCGGAGGCTCATTGGAAGATTTCGACGCTCGAAAAATATCACATCTTCCATCATACCTTTCTTTAGACCATTAAATAGTACAGAACCACCAATACTAATAAGTGCGTCTTGAAATATATATTATGCTATTATTTTTATAATTTTATATATTCGGTTTCGTATACTTATAAATAAAGTGAATATTAATAAATATTTTATTTTAAATAATAGTCTTTTTTTGGATAAAACATTTTATTCGTACAGTTATTAAGTAAGGCCAATTTTAAGCGACAGTGATTTTCCTTAATAAAGTTGCGTTGTATAAAACAGACGTTAAGTTATTTTTATTCGAATCAGGAGGATTATCGACATCGCGACGAGCAATGCGGTGTGCGAACCCGCGCTGCACCGCCTTATCCATAGATCGCATCACGTGACCACGTTGCTGCGGGCCCGACCGCAACGCGCCGGCAGCTTCCGCAGCTTTTTCTAAATTGTAAAATTATATGATTTAAGTTTATATAGAGTACGGTAGTGATAATTCTCTGAGAATAATAGCGTATTTAATGCGTTTCGTCCGTTTGGCTAAACAGATCCTTATAGGTTTTGCGTTCTTAAGTAGTGCCTTTTTGATTTTGAGCAAAAAATGTTATTGCTACTGATTCTAAAATTTATTATCATAACTATAAAAGATCCAACATACTTAAAATATCAAGATGCGTAATAAATATACATTGCATATTCCAGGTTATTATATCTTTCTATGTACATATTAAAATCCATTTAATTTTTACTTAACATACTCAAGACGCCATCCTGGCGCAGTGGGAGAGCGTCTGACTGTACACGCCATATCGAAACCACCACGGTTTCGATATTCACTCAGGGGAATGATTATATTTAAAACATATATTTTCAATTTCTGCACTATAGTGCCTAAGACGAAGGGGGGCGTTGAGTTCCTCAAATCAACAAAGCAAAGCAATGTCTCGATTACAGTCGGAAAGTGGAGAACGGAGTATCTTGATACTAGGTTCCCTCTGGCCGCCATCCTATGCGGGAAAAAGCGTGTGAAGCAAGAAAAAAATATAAAAAACGTACCCATAGCTTCCACAGAATTCTGAACAAAACAATAGTGGTAACCGATGCCAATGCCTAAGACCATCACAGTTATTAATGTTATCATCAAACAGCATGTTAACATAGCACACACTGTGCATAATGATATTCTGAAATAAGAAATAAATTTTACCTGCAACTTTTCAATTGTTCACCGTTGTAATTAAATATTATCTCGGTGTCAGACAATACATTTTTTAAGGCCATCGTGATTTTTCTTACTATAAGCATGATGGTTCTGGCTTTGATCTTCATTCGGGGAGTGATTATATTTAAATTATCCATTCTGGGGCGTGGGTTAAATTCCGTCACCCGGCAGATTGCGAAGGTTTTTAATACGGTTTTCTTTTAAAATGAAATAACCTTTCTAAAGCATCTAAAACGATGGATACGAATGAACTTAAAGAACAACACACACAGCCCATATTTAACTTATTATTAACATAATGTTCCTAATATATGCCCATCTAAACGCTGACTGCTGTTAAACTTATATCTTCATTTCTAAAACATTATAAATTTTGAATTAAATTAATTTGACAATAATTTAGTAAATATGTCACAGTCAATAGTGAATCAAAGATTAAAAGCCACATTATTATTTTAACCCGTCTAATTTGTACATGGGTACTTTAAAATGAAAGTTAATTTTTTTATACAAAATAAATTTCGGTTTAAAAGTCCAAATAACACACAATTTTATATTTTTATAGGTTATTCATATTTTCTATAGTTACAATATTTACGATGAATAAATGCGGTAATGGTAACACTAATGTCTGTTATTAATGACAGCTTAACTCCAATTTGTCAAGCAATATGGCAGATGAAAATATTCGAAAGAAGAAACAAGATCATAAAAATACGAAACGAATACCAAATAAAAAATATGCACTCAAAAAGCGATTACCAACGAAGCCAGTTGAGGGTGACAATGTAATCTATGTAACCAAGAAGACTCATTTTAAGGTAACCACAGAATTAAAGCTAAGTATTTTCCATTGACAAATCATATATTTTTGTTTTCCTTCAAAGGCCCAACTGGACAAATGTTGCGATCTTCTTGCTAAAGGCGAAAAGGAAATCATTTTGCATGGGCTAGGTGCTGCTATTCAAAGATGTTGCAACCTTGCTCTCCAACTTGAAATATTGTTCACTGGAACATGTCAAATCGAAGTCAACACTGGGACAGTAGATTTAATTGGTGAGCTTATTTTATTTCATATTAAAATTTGTAAATATGGTCTGCTTATAAAATTTACAAAAAATAAACTGTCTCTCGGCAGATGACTTGGAGCCGCTAACAGATGATGTAGATTTCGGTGCACAGATCAGGCACTCATCGTCTATTCACATCCGGATATTCAGAACAGTATTGCTTGGTGTTAATCAATAAAATGTTTTTTACTCTAAGTGAAATTGTTATGTGGATAGGACTGACAGTGTTTGAGATATGGATAAACTTAATAACTATAACAATATTTACAGCTTTATTAGCTCTCAAGATTGATGGTGTAGTAAACAGTGCATGGTGGACAATATTTGCACCTTTATTTGTAAGTGATGCAATGAATGCATATTTTTGTTGTATAGTATGTATAAGGATGACTTTAGAACATTCATATAAAGCATCTGTACACAGGGCTTCTTGGAGTTGTATATTTTTAGGATTAACATTTGTGTTCAAGTTTTTACTTTGTAGAAAGCTTCAAGGGGATTCAGCTATTGAGTACAGTGAAGTGTTTGCCCCATTGTTCATTTTATTGCAACTAATAGCTGTCAGGGCGTGTCAGTTACATCAATAATGTTATTTGTCCATTTAAGCACAATAAATTATATATAAATCAAACAATGTTTTTGGTATTATGTGTTTAATTAAATTAATGATAAAATTATAGTAATTCAAGAATAAGAGTTAAATCAATGAAACATACTAAAGAAACCACCTCTAGGCTTCTTCCCATCACCACCAAATGAAAAAGTAAAATTACCATTCTGATTTTGGTTTGCACATTTATCCTCAGATTGTAGATTTCCAAAGAATGAAAACCCTGTCTTCTTAAAACCTATATAAAGAATTACAATAAAAGTAAGAAAATTATTAGCTTACTATAATATGTATTCTGTAACTATTTGTAATATATTGCAAATTTTATATATATTACTAACTAACCTGATAAGAAAGAAGTAGAACTTCTTGTGACAATACTTGTACATTACCACTAGTTGATGGCATTTGATCATCAGCTTTCGGTGACAGAAGAAGACTAGGATCTTAATTTTTAAAAATATGGGTGGTTATTAGTTTTTAAACTATAATATATATTTTTACATTTTTAAAAGTGATGACTACACACTTAGGAAAATGAAAAAGGAACATATTTAAATGTTAAAAATTTAAAATAATTATATTTTCTACTTTTTAGTTCTAAATTAACTATAAGAAATTGTGGTTAGTATTATTTTTCAATTCTATATTTAATCAGAGCCCAAAGTTTTGAATTCATCTACTGACTATTCCAAGTAGGTTCAAATCCATTACATTCCACACGGAAACTGAGGTCTCTTACCTAATACAGGAAGTATGGACAAAAAACATTTGCTTGCAAACCACATGGAGGTAGTCGGAGTCTTCATGGCCCAGGTGTGCAGGACAGACACATCCCAAAGAACTTCAGCGTGGACCATGAGCAAGCCAGAGATCCCCGACATTGATGTGTCCTTTTGAGCATCATTTCCTGTTCCTAAAAAATGATATGTTAATCTATACTATTAGCAATCATTACCTCAAATGAGAATTGAATTAAAACCATTGAGCTTAAGAAAAGACTGTCCCAGAAATGCTCCACAATTATCTCAAAAATATAAATATTTAAAGGAAAGGGATTTTTATGTATATATATTAAGCAACATTGTTTAGACAATGGAGGATACCTTATCGGCAATTTCTGCAGACTATTTTATCATCACTTATTATTTGGCTAGATTCAGCTTCATTGATGACATTAAGGCCCACTCATGTTTCTTGTCGCTCCACTCCATACTTGGACTGATATTCATTTTTATCAGTATTTTTATCAAGGGCCTGCGATGAACCCTACATTTCCAGATCTCTAAAATAAATTTGCATCAGATGTAAATTTTAAATTACGAATATAAAGTATTTTAAATTAATAATAAAAAAGATCACATGTTTTTCTTAAAAAAGATTTAAACATTACAACCAATAAATTATTTAAGAAAGGAAATATATATATATAACTGACATAAATAGTAATAGTAAATTAAGTTGTTATAACTCAGAACTCAGTAAATCATCTATCTAACTGCACATACAATAGTTGTGGGGACGATTGCCTCAAAAGAAATTATTATATATATTAAAATTATTTTCTTTCTTCCTTATTGAAAGACACTGCACACTGTTTACGAGTACATACACACACATACATATATATATGTAGTGTGTATATATGGAGTGTATACTACTAAACTTTCGTGTTAACTCTAGATATAAATGTGTCAAGTTAAAAAATTAATAAAAGTTAAGTAATTTTTTCGTTAACTTATTCTTATGCCAGATTATAGGTATATGACTTTGATAAAAAAGTATTATTAAAATAATTAAAATTTCAATGCTAATTGTCGTATATGTAAAGAAAAAAAAAGAACTACCATTGATGCCACTGAGTTCTTCGAATAAGTAGATTGCGGTGATAAGTCAAAGTTGTGTTTTTTGAATATAATTTCCTTAATTTTTTTGTAACTTTCGTCGCTACTGGCGCTGACGTCGAATCGATTGTTTTCAACTTCATCCACTGGTTTGTCTAAATCTAAAACTTCTGTATTTTTAACTGATACAATCTCATCAAAAGTGACTTTTTTTTCTTGAGAATTCTGTAAACAAATTTAAAATATTTAAATATAAAGTCTAAAAGCAATCAATTTAGTATTGTTGTAAATACTTAAACCTTGGTATCTTTCATCTCTGCATCAAGATGGATTTGAGAGTTTTTAATAGACTCATTCTGAAACAATAAAACAATTGACAATATATAATAGATTTTTAGTATGCGTTAATTATAACATTCGTTGCGCCATCGTGGCGCACGGTGACAGTGTCGGACAGTATAGCCGATGGTTGCGGGTTCGATTCCCACTCGGGGGATTTATACAATTTTTAAATTATCATTACTCTGCTATGTATATTTTTTATTTACTTGACTAAAATCCAAGAATTGTGACGGAGGCACCAACACATTGGAAGCTTGTGTTGTTGTGAAATCAATTTCTTCAATTTTCTCCTCTTCATATTCTGAGTTTTTGTTCTAAAGCATTGTGCAAAATAAGTTACATATTAATCATTATAAATATATATATTTTATAAAAAATAACTATAAGCCTACTCTGTACTAATTTATAATTTTTTGTGTACTGTTCTTTGTGTATAATTATTTCTGTCTATCAATGTATAGGCCCACGTTCGGTGCCATTTTCACTTTTTATTTTGTGAAAAGTTGAATAATGTATATAATAATTTATATATTTAACAAATTAATCTTAATATTTAACACAGTACAATAGGCGACTTTATCGCTTTCCAAGTAACCTATCGGTAGAGGAGAGAATAATTGGAACGGGTTCACAGAGTTATCGATCGATGCATACTTACATGCATGCATATACTTATTGTAGTACATATAAACACAATATGTTTATATATACATACAAACCTACATACATGCGAACTTATAACATATAAGTACATACACACATTTAAACATAATTATGAAGAGGAGTTAAATAAAATATTATTTAAATGTTTTTAAAGTTTTTGCTTGTTTCACTGTTAGTCGTAAGGAATTACACAAGCGGACAGATTTGACAGAGAAGGAATTTTTGAATAGAAGGAAGAAGAGTGGCAAGGAATATTAAGAGTCAAGTTAAACTTGTAGCAGAGAGGTAAGACATAAAAGCTTTAAACGTTCTTTGATATATCATGGGGAAGACAGACCGACTGAAGACAACAATAACAGAAGACAGAACGTGAGTATTCCGGTGAAGTCGAATTGGGAGCCACTTGAGTTTTGACGAAATGCGGAAACATGGTCGTACTTGCGAAGTCTGAAAATGAACCTTATGCAGATGTTTTGGAGACGCTCAAACTTGTTCAATTGCTCCCTCGTTTAAGTCAAGATAACAAAACAGTTAGCATAGTCCAGCATTGGTAGTAGGAGTGATAGTGCCAGCGCTACCTCAGTTGGAATGGGTAGAAAGCTACGTAGTTGGCATAATGATGCAAATATTTTACGACTTACCTATCAAACAATATAAATGGTAATTCTTGTAAAGTAATTTGATAGATGAGTCTTGGACTACCCATTATAATTGCTTGAGTTTTCTTGGGATTCATGTTAAGACCTAATATTTTTTAGTTCGTCATTCAATGCTGATATAGAATTCGGAAGATCGTGCAACGAACATTGACGATATAATTGAGGATCGTCAGGGTACAGGTGGATAAGGAGTAAGATATGAATTTGACCAATCTGTCAAAGGAGGAATACTCTGACAGCTATTTACACTAAGATCTATATCATCAACTACTGATTTAAAGAATAAATTGTGTCTATGTGAGAACAAGTGTAATAAAATATTTCTTAGCGGCTTCACGCTTTGTCCTTCATAACTCCGTACTCAGAGAGAACCTAGTGTTAAGACACTTCGTTCTCCACTTTTCGCCTGAATTTGAGACATTGCGTGTTGAATGGCGGAACCCTATGATTGTTTCTAATCAATCATTAATAAGCAATTATGGAAAATTATTATATTTAGCTATTTTATAATATTTTAATGTATTATTTACACAAAAATATAAACATTTAAAAATGTAATATAAAACGATCTAACGTTACATGATTGAACTGGTCGAATATCTTCTTTTAAGAGGAAATTCAATATATACCTACTTTATTTATTTCAAAAATATTAATTACTGACTTGACCCTGAGGTATATTCTTCTTTTCATTCAGCACATTTTCCCCTATTGCATCAACATTTTGTAACGCGCTACAATTGACTTTCGCAACAATCTCAAAAGCTTCAGCTTTATTCAACTTTATATCTTGTAATATATGAATCAGTTTCTTGTTAGAATAATTAGATTTTGTGTCAACAGATTCTTCATGTTTTATTGAAAAATATGTTGAAACAGACTCGTCTTTAATCAATTCTTCTGTTTTCATTTTCTTCGTCTGATTGATGAATGGCTCAGAATCAACTCTTTTCATAGAAGTTTTTTGTGAATCATTTTTTTTTATCTATAAATTGTAAATAATATAATAGTAAAACTATTTTAAATTAATATTTTTATTAAGTTCTTTTAACAACTAGATAATCAGACATATTTATTGTTAGATAAAAACTTTACAGTTAAGAGGCTATCGTGTTGCAGTGGGGCAGCGTGTATTGGTTATAGGGTTCGATTCCCACTCGAGGGAAGGATTATAACTCCGATAACCCGTATAAATTTTGTAGTTTACGAAGCCGCAATTGGGCCGCTAGTATATAATGAAAACGTAACTGATCGCCGTCTGTACATTTAAAATATATGAGAAAAAATATATATATTAGGGTAATTTATCAATGTAATAGAACTCAAAACTATGATTTTTAAATTTCTTTTCTGTAACGGCTTAAGCAAAGAGTGTGATTTAAGTGAGAACGTGGGCGGGCTAAAAACTAAAATAGCTAGTGTAATTATATTGTTTAAAATGGAAACTTTACAATATAATGGTTGCACACACAGAATAGTAATGAAACAGTGACAACAAAACTCTACATAGCGAAATCAGTTCTGTAATTTGTTAACCATAACCTTTGTTAAAATAACAATCAAAATATTTTTACCTGATCTAATTTATGACTGAAAAAGTCTAAGTCAATACTGCGCAGTTGAAGTTTTGGCATCTAAAATAAAATTAGTCTATTCATACAAATGCAATTCAATTCTTATTTTAAAAGTAATACTTTTTTAGCTTACTTATGTTTTAACTTACTCTTATTGTATCATTATCCACTGTCTTCGACACATTAAGCCAAGAATCTTGCATATTCTTCGTAACATTGGAAGGTTTTTTATCAACTGTTAAGCCTACTTTTAATGTAGTTGTACAATCGCTAGATTTTGTTGTTTCTTGAATTTCTTTAAACAGCTTACTAAATTCGTCTTGTTCATTTTTTATATTTTTAAGAGTAACAGGCCTTTCATGAACCATGTATCTAGCTAGGTCTATTATATTTTTCCTATCTAAATGAAGAAGCTCGTACTTCTTTTTACTAATATCGTAGAGTAATTTTTGTTTTTCATTAGCTATTTTTGTAATGTTATCATGTAAAGTATCTTTTTTATTTAAAGTTTGAACATATTTTTGAATGAAAGGAATATTTTCATATCGCTGTTCTGATGTTAGCCAAAGCTCTTCATATTTTTTAATACCACTGTTTACTCTTTCAGTAGTGGTTATAGTTCTCTCTTTAGCTAATAATAATTCCTTTCGTAATTCCACATTTGCGGCGTTTATAGTCTCGAGGGCGATTAGTAAACTGAAAAAATGCAAAAATATGTAGGTAAAGTATCAACTAGTAGCGTAACTACATACATGTAACAAATACTTACTTTTTAACTTCTTGTTCAGCAAACCTGATCTCAGTTTCCAATTTTAAATTCCCGTTACTAATAAAATTACATATTTGCTTTTGTTGCTCAGTTTGCTGGTGTAATTTACTTACTAAAAAACTTTGAGCTACAATACAAAAAGTTAATTAAAAAAAACAGTGATAAATCTTTGTTTTTTTATATACTATACAAATTAAATGCACGCCGCTTTATAGCTTAACCTTCAGTGTTCGATCCAAAAAAGATTAAATTTAAAAATAAATGAAAGTTGTTAATGTTTTACTTAAATCTGCCATTTATTACGCCTTAAGCCTTTTACCAGTGTGTCAAATAAAAAGTACCTTCCAACTTAGAAAATTAAATTAATGTGAAAAAATACCTTTTATACATTGTATTGAGAGTACAACTTTGAATTGGGATTCATCCACTTCAGTTGATATATTTTCCAAAGCCTGAACATCATTTGAATCAGTCATAGTAACTTTGTCTTATGAAAATTAATAAATATTTAATTTATTGTAAGTGAAAAAAGATGGCTGTTATTGTGGCGGGAAATGCTTAGTTTTGTTGAAAATCAGCCACTGACTAACAACATACAGTCTTATTAAAAATATTTTTGCAAATTAAAAATAATTTAAAATATTACTGAATATTTTTCTCCGATTTCTTGATTGCAACGTTAATACATTATTTTAACTACGTCATAAATTATCTTTATTTAAAAAAAATTAAAGTACAATTCTCATTATCGTAACTTGTTTTATACGGGTAAGGGCTTTAAGGAAGAAAAAATATATTATTTAACGTTCTTCCTTATTTTAATTTAACAATATACTTTGAATTAATATGCAAAATAATAAATAGCGTTCAATATGGAATGACGCTGTTTAATGTGTTATACAGTACTTATTTATATTTTATATTTAACCAAAGCAAATTGTATTTAAATTTAAAATAAATTGTAGGTACTTGAAACATTTCACATATAACGTTGTATGTATGTATGCCATGTGTTCTAAACAGATTTAGATATGGATAACGGTTTTTAAGTGCAAGCAAGGTTTATTTTCCTTCAGATGTGAATAAGATTATGTATACGAACTCCATGGTTTAAATGTTTCAATATGGAAAATCTTTTAAGTATGGCTTTACATATTTATTTTTTCACATTGTAAATTATTTCAACGTATCACGATTAGGTATTAAATACAAAATCAAATCTAGAATATAATACCAGAATCGTAAAATATGATTATTACATTTCTGGAAATAAAATAATAAAAAATGTTCATGTTATGTTAACTATTTAAACCTGAAAAAAAATCTCTCATAAACCAAACGCCATGATCCAAAAAGGTATATAAATAATAAAATAACTGTTTAAGATCAAAATATTTTTATTACATATAGACAGTGCTTAAAATAAATGAAACAAAAGTAATTTAATACCTAAAATTTATTAACAAAATAGTGTCATACAGTTATTTAAAATAACAAACATAAATGATAATTTATAATACAGCCTAGCATCCTAAATAAACCAGGTACTTTTTATAAATTTATCCCACAATTAAAAGTAAAAAACAAACAACCACGAATGCAGCACGAAGGAATGTTGGCTAACGCTAGAGGTCAATCACATCCGCTGAATCGTGTGCGCCTCCGGTGCTCATACACCCGCCTGTTTACACTGACCATAGACGCGAACACCCGAACTGAGCAGCTGTTAGCGCCGAATTTATATTAAGAAAAAATGTATTTACCTGGACATATAAACTATACTTTTTTTTTAAATATACGGTAAAATTTTAACATAGGGTTGTAAGTTGCGCAGCCGAGGTCGCTACGTCTATGCCTCAACTTTCCAATGCCCACCAATTGTCCAAGTGTCTATGTCACACATTCACTTTGGCAGTGTAAATTACTAGCAAGCACCTATGCCAATCGAACTCAAGTCGAAACCATAATTTTATGTATTTTTCAAAAATCTAATAATACTGCTCTTTACAAATCATATTCTATATTATACAACTGCATATTATAATACATTCATATAAAAAAAAATATAAATCAAATTATCTTTCACATCTATACATAAATCATATTTTATGCAATATTCTCTCTCAAATAGTGCAAGTCAAAAGTGTTTATATAATACATAATATTTATTATTATATTTTAGAAGACATTATGCTTTCATAAGGGTTAAATTACTTTTAGTTCACATGTATATTCCTAATGTTTATTTTGGTATCGCTACTTGATATTAACCGTAACTTTGTATGTCGTAGGAATGCGTAAACATTGGATCTAAATGCATATCAACCAAACAAGTCATATTCATCATTCCACCGAGGCATACAAAAAGAAAGCACATCACTCTGGAATAACATAATATTAATATTTAAAAATACACTTTAGAATAACTACTGGGTCCCTTTAAATTATAATAAAATTTTATCGTATTTTTATATTAATGTGTATGATACCGCCAACATTCACTTAGTGCGCGACCGCTACGCGGCCGACCGTGGCAACCCCGGCGGGGTTCACATTCTCTACTTCCACAGTGGCTCTATCAGTCGAATATTTTCAATTTTTAAGGAAAATAGATTCTCACCAAAATATTTTAGTCGTCGTCGACCGCTGCGCGCGCGGCGCGAGGCGGCCGAGGAGCATAGTACAGTAGTTTGTCTATAGAGCGCCTCCTCGAGGCTGCGGACGGTAGCTCATTAACTGTAGGGCTGCGGGTGCAGAATCTCCGTGAGCAAGCGCTTCAGCGAGTCCACGCCCGTGAGGAACCCGCAGTCGGGCCCGTGGTGCGGCGTGGCCGTGGCCAGCGGCGACTCGGCCGCCGCGCCCGCGAACGCCGTGTGCGCGAAGTCGATCATGCGGATATCCACGCGCTCCTCCGGCGCGGCGGCGGCGGGCACGGCGGAGACCGCGGGCGGCGCGGGTGCGCCCGACGCGGGCGAGGGCACTGCCGCAGGCCACGTGGGACGCGTGCGCGGACGCTTGCTGCCCTCCACCTCGCTCTCGGGCTCCGGCTCACCCTCGTGGCGCCACGACTCGCTACTGGTGGACGAGTAAGCCATCCAGCTGTCGGCGGAGTCGGGGCTGGGCGGGTGGTGGCGCGGCGAGCCGCCGGCGCGGGACGTCTCGCCCTCCTCGTAGCCGCCCATGGTCTCCTCCGAGTGTGGCACGAAGGGCTCCCGCGCGTCGCCGGAGATCTCGTCGTGCAGCGTGGACATGTCGAAGTGCCCGGGGGACGCCGCCGACTCCGAGGAGCCGGACGCGTCACCTTCGTATTCTGAAGAAGCGCCGCCGCTAGTCTCATCAGGCGGGAGCAAACTGACCACATCACCTTCGTATACGATGAGTAATGAACTGGAACAATAAATAAATGAATAAAAAGAGAGTTACTTGGAAGTTATCCGGCAACGTTTAGCTTTATGAATGAACTTAAAAAGCTTGCTCACCAAGAGTAGAAGCGGTAGCTGGTCTGCTTGGCGATGGCGCGGCGCAGCGCGTCGAGGTCACGCAGCACGCGGCGCACGACGCGCGCGCGCACACCGCTGACTCCGGCCGCAAAGAAGTCTCGCAGGGCCTCGCGCAGGCCGCCCTCGGAGAGCGCGCGCCCCCAGTACTTGTCGCGGCGCACGCACGCGCCCGTCTCCGGCACGTACACCTGCATGCCGCAGAGGCGCACGCCGAGCGTGGCGGAGGTGCTGGCGGCGCACTTGGCGATCTGCTTGGTGCGCTTCTCCGCGCTGGCGTCGTCGCCGTGCTGCCGCGTGCCCATCTTCAAGTCGAGCACGCATGGCCGCCGGTACGAGGATGTTATGTTCTCCATCATCAGGAAATCTAAGGACATTTATAGGTATTATTCCATTATATACATTAAGATCGTTAAAATTTGGCTTCAAAATGCCAAGTAAGTAAGATTATCTGAAGACCAAAAAGAGAACTCACATTGCTTGTTGGAATTGTCCATGTGCGCAATGCTTTTAAGTACCTCGCTAGCATTGCCGTTTCGGTGCACTTTAAATCTGTAATAGAAAAACCAAAATAAAGTGAGGCTGTAAAGATTACTAGAGCGACGTCGGTAAGGAGCTAATTGAAACACAAGAGTTGGCGTTATCTCTTATATTGTAACATTGCAATCAAACTGTATGAATTACCACGACTCCACGACGCAAGTCACATTCGAAGGCGCGCCGTGTGGAATGTGGATCGTGCATCGCTCACGTTAGTGGGATAGTCATGTAAGTATTGCGATGATATGAATTAATGGCGACGTCGGGAGGCGGACCGGCGTACGTCATAGTTTCTGAAATATGATAAAGGACACATGACAAGTGTCGAGGAGTGTACGGCTCGAGAGCGACCGGGAGAGCGGCCACGCTCGGATACGCACTTGAACACATCGTCGCGCTTGCGCTTCCCGCTCAGCGACTGCTTGCGCCCGTTCTCGTCGCGGAAACATGGAGAGTACCGCTTGTCCAATTTGGTGCCTCCCGTATGCGAGGCCTGCATCACGCCTGGAACAAACGGCCCACACATCATTGCTTGCTGCTATCCGCGACACATGCTAAAGCTAGTATATTTTCATATATCACTTCGTCCTTCTTGGCAACCATTAAAATATTTACAAGTTAATATTTAACGGTAATGCTATAGCATTGACCTGATCGGTCCAGATTAACAAATTATAAATTTAAAGTGATCGGTGACAGGTCTGGAAGTGATATCGTTTACATGAAAAATTCTAGTATCTACTCTGTAAAATCTGTATATTTACTTACTATTATTGTGCTTTTTTCAGCGTTATTTTAATAAATGAAAAGTGATAATATATAATTTACGTAATTTTAAAAAGGGTTTGTATATCTTTTGTAATGAGTCGTTGTAAGGCGTGTGTGTATGTGTTTATTTTGATATAGTGTTTGTAGTGCGATACACTACAATACGTAGTGTTTTGTACGGAATCATGTGAGTGTTGTGAATGTAGGTTTAAGTAAAGGTTTACAAACCCATAATGTAAAATTACCGCTAGGGCGCTATTAGGGGCGGGTGTGTGGAGAGCCGCCGGCGTCGCTCCGCCCGCCGCAGTGCCGCAACCCTTGCGACAACAAGGAAACTAATATTGTGTTCCTGACCCCTGACCCGCTCCCGCTCCTCCTGTTACGCTCAAACCCGCCAGCCGTCCGCCCGCGAGCACGCGGCTCAACCCTAACGAAACGTATGCCGTTCTACTTGACATACCACTTTTTTCGGCAATTTAATTGGCAGTATATACGTTTTTAATGAAGCTCCTTTGTATTACGTAAAGTATTATTTTAGAAATAATTGAATGTTATCTTTTATTTATATTTAGTTTTATCTCTGATAGAGTTTGTTTAACAAATGTATTTTTTTTATTGATTCATTAGCTATCAGCAACTTCTACTTAACTAAAGATAATTAGGTATTTTATCATAGGATAAAACAGTACTGTAAATTCCCTTCTTCCATATACTACAGTATATAAAATTAAAAACTTTAATACAGCTTATCCCACTTATGGTTAAATTCATTGACGTCGAAACGGACGGAAAGCCAACAATAGCCTTCCGTGTGTTTCGACGCGAAACAGTAAGCAGTTACTTTCACGGTAACGCCCATTAGTTTATAGATTTATAATTTTACAGTAACAAGGTTTAATTATTTAAATAAATAATTGCGGTCGGCGGGTTTGTTCATCTTCACTCAAGCATCTCTCTCATGAATACAGCTCAGTTTGAAATTACGATCAAGGTTCAATTCAAATGAGCAGCAAGGAAAGTTTAAACCAATAATATTTTAATTATATTATCCCATCATCTACATTTAACGCATCGCCAGACAGCCGAGTACGTCGATAAAAATGTAGCGGCGTTATTGCGCCGTTACGAGTACTTGGTCTTCTGTGACGCAAATAGTCGATAAAATACACAGAGAATCTATTATAATAACATTGATACAATAAATACTAAAAATCGTAATACGTGAAAATAAAAATAAAGCGACAATTTCCTTAGTGCTCGAAAATGCATAAACAACAAAACAATAATTATTTGAAGACTAAATAAAAACGGAACATCAAATAAATACATAATGGAATAAAAGAAGTCAAAAAATAAATATTTAATGCAATGAATGATTATGAGGGCATTCAGCGAAAACATAAAAGCGTACCGAGCAAACGCTTAATTTCCAGTTTGAATGAAAATCGATGCTCACCTTTGTATCTGGGTACGAAACTCTGGATGTCCTCCGGAATGTTCTGGTAGAAATGCAGCTCGCGTATATTCAGGGGCTTGATAACTGTGCTGTCATTCAACACCAAAAGTCTCGTGTGCCCGCCCACCTGTTGTGACATTTCAAATTAATTACACTAGTGACTGGAAATTTACCTCTATTTCACAGCTAATTTATTCATTCATAAAATAGATGTATTTAAAGTTATGTACCAAAAATTTTCGTACTCGAGCCATAAATCATTAAAAATGTAAATTATTCTATCACAATGAATATTACAACTACACAGTATTTGAATATTTTTCCATGCTTCGGTATATATATATTTCAATATGAAAACCAAATGCAGTCGTCAAATTATTTGTATAGGTATGATTACATGTCGCGTGATTGAAAGAATAATCTATAAATTAATCGCGTATAAATTTTATTCGAATAGGTTATGACCTTATTACAATATAATTCTGTACTCGATATCAATCATTGTTACTCCAAGATTTGTTTTTCATCTTTTGACTTTGGTTATTTATTTATTTTGTGTACTCGTTATATACAATTTTGGAATGCAACACAATGTAATGTTATTAATATTATTATTTAAATATTATTTAAGAGCATTAACAACATGACAAGAGCATAAAGCTATTTTAATGATTTTATTACATCAACAATTAGAGGTTACTTATAACTTTGCCCTTTTTTCCGCATAGCTTCGGGTAGTCACAGAGAACCTTGTGTGAAGACACTCCGTTCTCCACTTACCGCCTAGATTCGAGACTTTGCGTGTTAAGTGTCGGACCTCACCGCCGCTATGTGTCGTTCACCAATGCTGAGCGAAGTAATGAAAAGCATAGAAATGATCATTCCACCGAGTAGGAGTCGAACCCAAATCGTCAGACACTGTAACTGCGGCTTCTGCGCTACAGAGGTTATATATTTACAAATATTCAAGTATTTTAATTAGAAATTCCGCCATCTATGAGTAACCTGTTTAACTAACACGACAGATTAATTATTATTTATATATGTACGTTGTGTACGCAAGTATATAAAATATTATGTCAACATATTAAATTTGAAATGCACTCCACATTTAAAGACATTCTTGTGCAATGTTGTATGAACGTTTTAGGATTAAATATGTAGTTACAATCTTTCGTAGTTTATTTATAACAGTAAAAATACTCGTTTATTGATTTTTATAAATAATTTAGCACTGGTGTTTGCAAATGCAATGGACAGTAACATAAAAAATAAAAGTATAAGTTTCACTTAAATGTTTTTTAGCTATGAGGAGGAATGCAGGAGTTCGTCGATGTCGAATTGAGAACTACCTAGGTTTTTTTTAGAAAAATAGGATTGCTACTATTACTTTTCTGTATTTATCATATAACAAATGTAGCGCAACAAACGTATGAGCAAGTTATAAATTGCATTTCCCTTAAAGCCGCCATAAAAATGTGCACCAGAAAGTTCTATGAATTAAAGATATACAATATCATCATATAAATATAGACAAGTCATGTCTGTGTATATATATACTAAATCTAGACCAGTAATTGTATATAGAAATTGGACGGAAATCAGAATGTGTTACGTGAAACAGTTGCCAATTTTTCATTATATGATCAATAATTCAAATATTATTTAATTACATTTAAAACACTAAATTATCACGAATACGTCTCTTCTATCTTTACTATAAACATTATAGTGGAATGGTGGTAGTAACAATGACAATAGTCCATTTTCATACTTGACTGTTTGCCAGTTAACAGAAGAGTTTATTATATAGTTCAAACATAATATTGCGTAAGAAAAATAGATAAAGGTTTAACAAATTTTAGTTATCTAGTCATTAGACGTTGAATATATTGAAAGTAAAAAGAGTTTATAAACTTCGCATATAATAAGATGTGTATCTGTAAATAATATATATTACTTTGTTTTTTTTTATAAGAAACCTTCCTTTGTCCATAATTCGCTTCTAGGCGTCACGATTGCGTGTCATGAATTGTCAAATTTTATGTAAGGTACGTGATTCTTTGTGCGTATTTTTACATAATTTTTCAATAAATAAATACTAACAGATAGACGAAAAACATATAAGTGAATCTCTACAGTAGATGTCAAGTATACTATACGGTATAAGTCAAGTTATTATCATTGCAATTGTTAATTAGTTCATGGGCTGTAGAACAAAGAACAAGAGGAAACTATGCAATTACGCGTTCATTCTTCGCAACTTATCTGAACAAAGAGCGCTAAGTTCACAATAATTAGAAACGTCATAAAGTCTAATCGCTGTGAGCTTGTTTATTTAAGCGTCATATCTACTCACACAAACATTATTTTTACATAAATATACTATGAAAGGATAAAAATTAAAATGAGTTAGGTAACTGATGCACTCGTTTGGAAAATGACTGACAGTACACAACATGTAACTAAGCTAGAAAATATAAATAATATTTTCATTTCGACATGTCATTCGATATGCTTAAAACAAGCTCTTAGTTTCAAACTAAAAATGAAAATAAATAATAAGTTTCTGCTATATGATATGTGACTACACATAATAAAAGTTTAATTCTATTAACTTTTTGTGAATATATATATATTAACTATACGTTCTATACGAATTTAACCACTTAGAAATAAATGAAAGCGATGAAAATTTTAATTAAGCGCCGCAGATTTTAAGTACCATTTTCAATACTATTCTCGCTGAGCATCGAGGTCAAAGGAAAACTTTGCATAGCATTGCAATAAATTAGACATAAGACACGCCACAATAACATGCATAAATAATCAGCCTAATGTTTCTTATCTATACAATGTTTACAATGACGGAGCTACAATAGTTATTTATTAAAATGAAATATTACTCTGGTAATTTTAAATTACCCCTCGAAAGTAAAGGCATTTTCCATAACATTTATATATTAAAGCCGCTTCGCATATAATACAAGATATATTACCTATATGTATACATAATTTATACTTGGACATAGGTTCATCACTTTCGCCAGGTCGTTAACTATGAGACATTACATTTTCCATAGATGTAATATAAAGTAAATGTTCAAATGATATATGGATGTCAAGCGACGAAGGTATAAGAGATTGTGGTACGTCATTGAGCCTCGTGCTGAACACGTTTAAGCGATGGCTATATTACCCTTTCACTTGTAACTCTTGCCATAAAGTATGCACGTATTCATAATAAATCATATATTAGATTGTTATTCTTCTTACATATCTTAAAATGAAGAATGTAGTTAGTTACTAAATAATCATATTTGTGTTGCACACAAACATACGAATTTACCTCAGACAGACTTGTATATTAACTCCATAAAAAATATGATATTAAAATAGACTAAACTATTTAAAAACAAAACACATGTAAGGAGAAGCAATATAATATAATAAGAAAAACGGAATGATGGTATAAAAATATAATATGTAAATATTAATATTTTCATGATGATTGTTACTGGTTACTTACCTGATTGTTAAGCGGGAGTACATCAACCTCGTGCCCATCATCAGGTGAGAGAGTGTGTACGACGGGCTGCGCGCGTTTGCGGTCCAGCGCGCGCCGCTCCGGCTCCCCCATGCCCCAGCCGAGAGAGTACACCATTACTTCGGCCGAGCCACCGCCGCCGCTGTCCAGCTGGAAATAAAATAAACTTTAGGAACAAATTCTACTATTGGCCAATATTTTTGTGTTTAGGGTACTGCTGAATTACAATGCAAATTGAATACACTTCAACAAAATCCAACCAAGTTTTTTTAAGTTATACATAAAATGAATGTATAAAATATCATGGTCGGCGTGTTATTTGATAAATATAATTCTATATACTGACTAATTTGACTTATTTAAAATATATGTACCGGAAATCGCTGGGCCAATGCCCAACCGCGCCCTACCTTAACAGTAGCCCTAAATAGATTATTTAATTTGATTAATCACCCAACATTTCTTATCTTGTTAAATGAAAGATGTACTTAACCCTTGTCATAGAAAACATATTTCATGAGTTTGTGGGTTAAGACCATTTTTTGACAACTAAATATAGCAAGTGAGGAGATCATTGAACGATACAATGTGCTTTTACTGGCTTATTATCAAAATGATAAGATATTTATTTATATGTACAAAAATAACAATAACAATGTATAAACATGTTTTTAAGGACGTTTTATATTTATGTCGTCATGATTAGAGACTTATTGAACGTATATGTGCGGAGGCTATTACGCGCATTGGGACAGCGTGTGATTGTAAACGCCATTGGTTATGGGTTCGAATCCCATTCGGGGGAATTTATTTTATGGTACTTGAGACAAAGCCCGACGTTGAATTCCACCAATCAACACGAAATTTCTCGGAAAGTGGAGAACGGAGTGCCTTGACACTAGATTCTCTCCGACTACCCTTTTTCTTTAACGTGCGGAAATTCGTTACCGATATCCGCCCGATTGGGTACTTGGACGCGGTCATGTGGGACTCCGGGCTGGCCGATGTAGCCCATTTGTAATACCCATTAAAACCTCACGGTGCTCCGCCTCGACCGTCACCGACCTGAGCCACGGGAACTCCTGTGAACAATCTTCTGTGAACCCCGCCGGGTCACTGACTACCCTGCTATGCGGGGTAAAAGCGTGAAACTGCAGATTTGTTTTTTATTATGAGGACTTTAAACAATGGCTTACAAATATAAGTAGGTAGGGGCTACATTTCTGACAGTAGGTAATAATTTATAGTTGTCTTGTTATTATAAACACCATCCTTGTGAATTGTCTTAAACTTTACAATACATCTCTACATATAAATAAAACAAAACAGCCTACCCTATCAGCTTTTGTTTACACTCTTGTATGATAACAAATAAGTTTAACTCTTACATAAATATTAATCTAACAAGCTAAGTGTCACGACAAAAATACTTAAGCAGTAAGTACTGATAAAATATAATACCCCAGCATATAGATATCGATGTTGAACTACGTATGATTTAATAAGTTATTGCATTACTCATATTATAGCCTATGCAGAACAAAGTAAAATTTAATATTCGTTAATGACCAACAAAATACGGTCACTAAGTAGGGTCACTAAGTAGGGCATATTTGTAACTAAGACTAAGATAAGTCATTTCTGTAAAGTTGTATATATAATTTAAAAAAAATTTACTTCTATTTAAAAAGACCATATCTCATCATTATTCGTTTCCGTAATATTTTCCTCTATTTTACCTTATTTTATTGATACTATTGCTATGCTATTGTTATTAATGTAAAATGTTAGTGAACTATATATATCATCATCACAGTTTAAATCGATATATTAAAAAAGATGTAAAAAAAATAAACTCATAACGATACACTTAATTGTCCGTGAAGCAATGACAGAAATTTATCTATCTAATATTGTCAAGGCTTTAAATTAATAATTTAATTATTAAAAAGAAATATATAAATTAACTAATAAAAAGATAGAGAAACACCAATATCAATTAATAAACTTATTGGATGACGCAAGATTAGGAGCAAGTTGCACAAGCGTGTCCAAATGACTTGTGATTACTACAATGTGCAAGTGCAATGAAATGAACAATAATGACTTTGTCAGTGTAGTTTAAAAGATTCCGTCGAGAACTAGTTTTGTTCGGCCATAAGCCAGGTCAGGAGCGGGGCTGGCTGCTGACCGGCGTGCACTGCCACAGTGCGGCCCGGTAACTGACCGACCAGTTATTACAAAAAGAACACATAAAGCCCGCGGCGGTCACGTCTCCACGCAAGGGTACTATAGGACATAGCACAATTAAAAGGGTCACGTAGGTCCAAGCCGGCATAAATATAAAAGATATTGAACGTTCATTTCTATGTAAAAACATACAATTATAAGGAAAAAGATTTGTATGAAAATAAAAAATAATATACTGTAAGTATTAGCGAATTATGTATTGGTGACGGAATGTCTAGCGGTGGTTTTAACATTAAAGTAGGTAGTTAAATATCTGAGCTCATATTTTTATATATGTTATGTCAAAATACTCATTTTAAATATAATAGATATTATAATAGGCTACCTTGTAAATAGATTTAATTTAATAACAGATTAATATTATAAATAGAACACAAAATTTTGTCAACAACCAATTGTGTTAGAGTCACAAATATCAATTGGTCTTTAGCACCTTTGAACAGATGCCTGACGTACTTATGTATGTTTCTGTTCGGACGGTGAGTAGTGACGTGCGGGTGGCGTCGGAGATTTGAGGCCGCGGCGTCACCAAATTAGAAGCGAACCCGCGGCGAACTCAACTCACTAAAGATATATTTGCGTGACGCGAGGCCCCGCCCTAAGCTCTCAGCCGGAGCTATCCCAGCAAACCAAAAAACACCACGACGTCCTTACGTCATAACAAACAGAGGTACAAAAATAAATGTTCATAAATATATTGTACTGCCAATAATAACTTACAATAATTGCCAACTGTAAATAACATAGGAAGAAAAATATATAGTAATTGGTACAGTAATTTCTATCACACTGTCATAATTAAAGAACTGAACTGCAAATATATATATATATATACACTAATGATCTCGCATCTATATCTACTATAATAAACCAGTAAAAAAAATGTGTATGTACATTGAATTAATTTACGAAAAAAAATTCAGGGGTATGAAAAAACCGAAATACAATACGACACGAATACTTGACGGATTAAAAACAAGCTTTTTTTGTTATATAGCTTCTAAGCAATTGGGCTGTTTAGGGTATAATTAAGGCTGGCCTTTTAAGCCTGGTAGGTTAGCGTATAATTGATTTTGAAGAATCAGAAACACCTGACGTAGTATCATAATAGACCAGCTAAACTAAAAGAAATGTATATGCATATTTCTATATGTATGGTAGGCAGTTTTTTTTAACAAATAAAAATCATTGACCTTTGCGCCCGCCTATACTGGCGCAGTGGGACAGCGTATGACTGTAAACGCGATGGATGTGTGATCGACCCCCACGCGGTGGTAGTACCACAACAGATGGTTATGGAAGTATTACTTATATGAGGACCAAAAGTACACGCGAAAAAAGTTGCAGGCAACAACTAATACATGTAAACCCTCTCCAAAACAATCTAAATAACATTGAAATTGAGTGCAAAATTTGTGATACAAATTCTTCAAATTAATTGATATAAATCCTCTCGACTTTATTTTATAATTATAACATTGACAATACCATCTGTTACAATACAATTTTATAATTTACTAATGCAGTGGACGTAATTTTGGAGCGTAAATGTTTGAATAATATTAGATAGTGGACATCTGGTCACGTACGAGAATTCAACTAGCTAAAACTGGTTTGATTAGGACTATCAAAGTTGTCACAACAGTGTGTATGTAGGTACAATGTAAGTAACAAGAAGATATAAAGTTTATTTCAATGCCATTTTTTACGTTTGTATTTAATATTCTTTAAAGACAAAATATAAAACAAAATTAAAACTTATACGTATATTTGCTACTCGCACAGTTGCTACTGTAAACCAAAAAGAATCTAACGCTGTTCCGGAAACTAATTTCAAATTTAAAATTTATTACACAATTATTAACAAATACAAATACAATTTTTTTATAAGTATACGATACATTTTCATTTAATTTCCATTAAAACTTTAGTTTCCTTTAAAAAATAAGCGGGCGATGCTAAGAACATTGCAAAGAAAATTGTTCAAGGACTTATTGCTTCTACAGACCTTTTGTCTTCACATGTTTTTAGATAAATATGTAAGCGAATATTGTACAAAAGAATTTATACAAAATAAAATTGACATTGCATAAAGACATTTTTTATTATTAAAGTCTAATATAGATCTTCACTTACGAACACAAACATTTCCAAAATTATCCGAATGATGCTGAACATGTTCGTTACCAATGTATTTATATAGCGCTAAATAGTATTAATCTTATTACTAATATTTGTCTTTCGTATATAATTTTCTACGAATCTCTCGTTAAAATAGTTCTAAGCATGTATGAAATGTTGCACAAGTCAGGGTAACTTCTTGGCATATTATCAAATGTAACTGGATCATCGCGATATAATTAAAATTACGTTCATAATATTTTTAAAAATTAATTATTTTTCAGTTTAAATTAAAATGTTCTCTACAAACGTTCCAAAGCTTAACCAAGGACGATGCGGCAACGCGAAATATCAGTGGATATTGCCATAGATTTATATTTTTATCCTGCCCGTAATAGTCTCCCAAGATGTGGGTGGTTACTTTTATATATATAGAAAATTTATGGTTCATGAGATCAATTGGAAAGGTAAGAGTACCTATAAAAAAAATGTGACACGAAAGTTTAACACATAATGTAACCCAAAATTATTGGTTACAAATTATTTATTTATGGAGTGGGGCTGTTTTCCAAAATATACGTACACAAATTAGCCGCAAATATATCAAAGCAGTGGCGCCTGAATTTAAATACAAATTTAAATGTCTCAATACTAAGCTTGTAAATATTTGTAAAGCTTAAAATTTATAATTATGACTTGACCTAAATAATAAACGAAGAAAATATCATCGTTATTTTAAAAACTAAGACATCTTTTTAAAACAGTGTCAAGAAATAGAATTTTCATTCTTTATTAAAAAAACAAATTATTTAAAATTATTCAGGAACCTTATGAAAAATAGGTTAAGTTCATGTTAATAGGTCGAGACTGGGTGCGTTAACGAACACCGTGTTCTGTGTATTCATAGAATAATAAAAAATAGCATTTTTTTTTATATGAATTTTTACTCTGTCCGGTTATAGTAATTGTAAGTGTTACATCTTACATTACAACGATAGGCATAGTTTTATCATATACTTAAATATATTATCATAATATATGAACACGAGTATACCAAAACATGTATAATACAACATTTTCTTATATTTATAGTTTATTTATACTATATATTTTAATAGCTTAAAGCCATACGTGTATTGCGTACAAATAGATTGGTCACGGCCAATGTTGTCAATAAACTGATAAACAGTTGAATTTTGATTAAGTTTCGTTACCAATGATTATTCTACGAAGAACTATATGAATCAACCGATAACCATTTGTTGTTGTATTTTAGAATCTATTTTAACGCATATGTGGCGAAAATAATTCCTTGAAATAAAAAATCATAAGCTAATCATAATACATGGAAAGGGAATATTGCCAAGAATTTACTCATCGTTTTCATTCATGTTAACTTTACGAAGTAGATATAATATTGAATAATAATTGTATAGTAAAATTCAATGTAAGTAGTTTTAAGAATAGAGATCAATATAAGAAATTATTTTTCAAATATTTGCAATTGTATTTTAAGCAATAAGAACAATAAACAAAAAAAAACGGGGAATAACTAGTAATACTTAAGTTAAATAATATTATATTTGTGGGAACCTGTCAAGTTAAGGCACGTTCGTTATTCGGTATTGAATGTTATTTATAATATACAAATAACTAGATTATTATACAAACAAAGTAATAATTTCTTACAAAATAATATAAACAATTTAAATCACAATTCACCTTGAACTTCAATTATGATCCTGTACACAATCAAAAACAACGACCAAAAAGCTATGATGAAACAGACAAGTGGCATTATCTTCGATCCGTAAATCGTAATAGGCACTTTAAAACTCAACCAAACGCCTACGCATTCTAATTTAGTGCATAGCAACTTGTGTCTGCAAATAATAAAGTTTCAATAGAAGCACGCCGAGGAAGTTAATTAGGTAAATCGGCAGCCTTCACCAATGAACTACTTCACCAAAACTAAACCAGTTACTGAATAATATTTTGAAAAATGAAGCAAATCCATATGTAAACATATAAGTTTCGGTGTGAGTGAAATTTTAGCGTGAGCTAGTTTTTAAGAGGATAGCGGATATGAGCTTGTTAGTAATTTGAATGTAAATGGCTAAAGTTAGCGGTTTCGAAAGTGGTACTTGCAATATCACGCGATATAGCACGTGTTTTTCATTGATGCCAAATGTCTCCTCAGCCCTCATTACAAAAGTTAAATTATTAGAGCGAAAATAATCTACACGATCCCTGAAAACGTCATGGCTGATGTCTGGTATTTCATTTTTAGTATACATGCTGTATTCATAAAATATTACGTTATACTTTTGTGGCCATCGTGGCGCAGAGTGGGTTCGATTTCCACTCGCAGGAATGATAATATTGAATTTTTTTTTAATTTGTCCGCTCTGGTGAAAACCCAAAGCGCGGCGTCAAGTGCCGCCACTGAACATGCAATTACTCGATTTCAGACGGAAAGTGGGAACGGAGCGTCTTGACACTAGGTTCTTTCTGCCTACCGTACTTTGTGGGAAAAAGCATAAAGCTGAAAACAAATATTACGTTTGATATATTAAAATTTATAGATAGCATTTTGCATCCATATAATATGTTACATATTCTTTCGTATTTCAAGTGGGCTTGCTCACCCAGATACAGTATTAAATTAAATAATATTAAAATATAGTAAAACTAATAAAAAATGAGTCTAAAAGAATGAGTTATCCAAATGGCAATAACGAATACTGTTCATTACTCCAATATTCAGCAAAAATTTTAATACCTTCATAATCATTACGATAGTTGAATCAAATCTAAAAAATCGAAATTATTTGAATATTAACTCTAATGGGAAGCAACTAGGTTCTTCAGTACAATACATTATTATTTATTTGTTTTAGAACTAGACTACCTATGAAACTAACTTTGAACACAACAAAGTTTCGACAAAGGCTTTCTAGACCTCCTTGATAGAACGTGTCTTGCGACATTACTGTTGTGGGCCAACGGGCAGGTCAAGTCCGCATCGTCACTTTCACTACATTTGAACTTAAAATACTATAACATCTTGCTAGAGAGTTAGTTCTTCAATTCTGTAGATAATGGCTTTGCGCATGCGAACTAAAACCCAGGTTGGTAGAAACTGTGAATAAAATAACACAAAAAACAATTTAACATAAGTCTTATACGACAAATAAAATAAAAATAAATCATATAAACATTGAAATAGTGTAGGTACATAATTTGAATGGGTAAGTTACAAATTTATGACAATTTATCTTACGTACTTCCGCCGCATCGTCCAGGGTTACTATAAGGTAAAATAAACATTTGTGTACACTTGACAGCTGTGAACTGACAATATTTAAATTAACACTATACTTTACGTTATCCCGGAAAACTCTAGTCATTTGGCACAAACCATAAATTTTATTTTAAATATAACAAGTTACACTTCCTCTACAAGATATATTGTTATCTCAAAAAAATTATACCAATTCAATTAAAGAAATGTTAATTTATTTCAACTGGTATGTAAAGGTAAAGTAACTGTCAAGGTAAAGTAGATGATGATAACAAACGGTACATACAAAATTAAAAAAATTAATGTAACCATTGACTCGTATTATATATAAATAAAATACTCGGCACTAGCGAGATATTTATTAACATTGGTGACATAATGTGTTAAACAACAAAGCCAGTGAGAAATAATCCGGTCAAGTCACAACTACCAATGTCAAAGGCAAGACAGTAGAGGCTGGCTGTCTGGCGGAGTTAGTAACAATGTTGCCACTGAAACAATAGGATGAGTAAACGGTTTTGCGCAAACCGCGGCCTTGTATGTGTGTATATCGTGTCATTATAATCATATAACATAACAAATCGCCTTAGTAATCGTATAATAAAACTTTTTACTTGGGTTGTTCCTGTAAATATATTTTAAAACAAATTTATTATTTTTAATATTTATATATTGTTATTCACACACTAAGGAAGTTTTTTAGGATATTTAATAAATAGCATTCTCTCGCGCCAAATAATTATTCGTAGAATTACCTTGGGTAGTAGTAATGTATAAAAATATCGATGCTAACAACAAAAATAAGTTATAATAAATAAGCGTATAACAATTTCGACGTAGCCGGATGTACATCGCATGGCTTAGCGGTCAGACCGCTTGGACATTTTTCAAGAAGCTCGGGTTCGAATCCTGCTGCGTTCAAGTTTTAATACGTTTTCTAAAATTGTTGTTCAAAAAATATAATATTTGTTACTAAAATTCATATAATAAAATACTGTGTACTGTGAATATATCAACTTATTGGTATTGGTAATAATTAAAAGAAGATTTGTTGTAGATACCTAAACCGCGTTTTTATCCACATAGCACCCCCCGAAATCACAATTATTTTCATTTGTCCGCTCTGAATCGCAAACATTGCGTGTGGAGTGGCGGAACTTGAAAGTTATGCTTTGAATTATATCGAGAGGAATCATGATATTGTAAATATAATCATTCAGCCCAGAATTGAACTCACGACTAATCGCGTGACTATAAAGTCAGACGCCACTGTCCGACTGCGCCACGATGGACTCTATACAAGCATGCTATTCATTAAGTCAAATACATACAATCAACTGCACTAGAATAGTAATTTCTAAAAACATGTAAAACAAAAAAACCAATAAAAACTCATTTATTATTCTCGTTTACTTTAGTTCTCGTTTATAAAAAGTCCTCTCATACTAAAATGATAATGAATATATGTATATAAAAACAAGTAATAAATATTCAACACAAGTTAGGTACCTACTAAACGTCGTATAAGCAACAACAGGCACACGTGTAAAAATAAAAGTGTATATGAAATTTAAAATTATTAACATAAATGGAGATAACAGCTTAACAGGCAGCGATGCGTGTGACGTGTAGCGGAGGACCAAAATCGTACGATATTTAATCAACTCGATCAAACATCTAATGCGCAACAACGTTTGTTCTGTTTTTCAAAATGTACAAAATTAAATTGAATAACAAAAGCATTGTTATGACGGCTGCTGTGTCACATAAAAACAAATGATTTACAAAATGTCTAATGTGTGTCGTTCGTCTGCCTCCCTTTATGTAATAATGGTTTAAGCAAGTCTCTCATGACATCATAACTCACTTGACTATAAACTTCCTTAAGCCCGTTCGTGGTGAAATCCCAAAGTGGAACACGTTCACGACGAAATTGTCCGTTTCTATCAAAAGCACAAGCACTGCAACTGAATATTGCTCAACACAAGAATGAAATTCTATGATATCCAGCGAAATAACTCATTTAGTACGAACAAAACGTTCGCGTTCTAAAACGATCACGATCACAAATAAACACTGAGCAGATTTCAAACAGGTTTCTCTTTTAAAAGCAAAATTTGCATTAAATAAAATTCAAAACAAATAAATAACACGGCACACTTGCTATCTCTGGCGTTGCGCACTAGTGACTGAGACGTCGACTTGCGAACCACGAATCAATGATGGGCGCTGCAGCTGTGCCTGTGTGCTACTCAGTTTGTCCGTGACTCGGGTACGCACACATCGAAGAGGAGCAAGCCCGCCCGTGCCGAGGCAACGCGACCAGCATTGTTCTCGGCTTTGAGCACACTCCCTGGGCTGATACATACTTGTATCTGTTCGTGATTTTGAATAATGTAAACGAGTGGTCGTTAAATATCTACGATACATAACAGAAAATTCATTTAATAAAATAAGCTCTTAACATTGTCATAAGATGGAGCAAAGTTCAATAAATGTAGCTTGTAGCGTAGTAATTAATAGACTTCGCCAAATCATAGCGTATAAAGCTGCTTGCAAAATTTAAAACAAAAATGTCGCTTCATTTTGATTTTTATATTAAGAAGTGTAATAGAAATTAAAAGGTATATAAAACTATAAAAATATCTATTTGTATATCTTAACATTAGGGTACAGCAATTCACAATTTTTATGTTTGAAAAACTAAAAACCAAGGATAAGTTCATACCATAATATGATAACAAGGATATGTATCGCTTAGGTCAACCTACGATATACATTTTTCAATCAACAAATTACACTTGAAAGACACTTAGGGGTATAATTTATAATAGAACACAAAAGCCGATATTTGCTTATGTAAGTGGCAGGCAAGCTCCGTGAGTGTTAATAATATTTAGAAATAAAATATTCACATGTTGTGTAATGTCAGTATTCAAACTCAAATATTTTGGTGTGGCATTGGAAGCCAACCGGAGAATTTTAAATACAAAAATGTTATAGCGAAGATAGTTAAATATTGGTTTCACTTTTTATAAATATTTCACCAAAAAACTGTACTTACAACATTACGTAACATTTTAAAATAAACATACAATGTAAAATAAAGTTTTATTACAAGTCTGTTGTATAAATTTTCACACTAAGTGTATATAGTCATTTGTGATAACGATAATAAAGATTTTCCATCAAAATCTTAACAACAAATGATAAGAATTAAGTATAATTGATATAAGTTTTGATATATTGCATAAACACGAAAGATATGAAACGAAAATAGTTACAAAAATGATTAAAAATATATATCTGTTTCAAATGAAATTTACAACTTTCTATATGTGCCGTTATATCAAACTGTAGGAACTACTAGATAAATTATACGGGGATTTTTATTATTGTACATATGTCTAATGTGCAAATTGTGCAAGAAAATATAATGATAAAAAATAAATATATTGAATCATACCTCCGCTAAATTACTGTCGTGTATTGGAGATGTAACGCTGTGCTCTGCATTGAGCGTCGGTAGAGACGTGCGCCGCGTACCTGAGAGTAACATGGTTTAACGTCAAGAGTCAACACCGTCGCTAGCATGCATTGTACAGAAACAGATATAATGATAAGATAAGCTAGTTTATGCTGCCCAACTGCAATTAGGTGTGATAATAAAATAATCCACATGTAACTTATTGATTGACGCTCCAAGTTGAATTTCCCTAACTTGAGATAATACTTCAGTAGTTTTCAACCATAAATTTATTTGAGACACATGTAAAGTATGAAATCGATAAATTAGTTTTTTTTTTTCTTATTAAATCCTGAAGTTCACAGGTGTATTTGTGACTCAGACGATTCTATAGAAATCATTTGATATTTATATTAGTAATGACACTTGTAGTTGAATCAACACAAGTTACAAAATAAATTAATTAACATTATTGGTTTTAATTTTAACATTTCCGAATCCGAATATAGAACCGCGCTCTGATAACACAATTAAACTGTTAAAACTGAACTCATCAGCCTGTTAATAAATAATGGATTTTAGTTTAATCGTGAATGGTCATAAATATAATACACGTGAATCACCACTATACTGAGTAAAGAAGTCCACGTGCAGCCTAATCAAGCGAAGGTTAACTAGAATAGAAAACATTTACTTTATAAATACCATCGGTAATATTTACTTACGGTATTAATAACGAGGGAGTAATTAATAAATATATAGATATATTTAATAACTTATACGGCGAGCTAGTACATGTTGTGCTTTGTTAAAGATGACCAGAGATCTATCATCTAGGCAAGAAACCGTCATATTATACATATAATTTTATAGAACATCTGTTATGTCTAGATAGATAGAAATTGCCGTTTTAACTTACGGAACTAAGGACACTTTGAATTACAATAAAACCATGGTATCAGATTTCAGAGTGATTTTTTTTTCACGGGATATAGTTTCGATTTTAATTAACTTTTAAAATGTAAACCAAGAATATTAGATATAATATTTAGATATTTCATTGCAACACACAGAACAATCCCTGCTCAAAACTTTTAAATCTGAGTACTTACGTTCTAAAGTCATGAAAAAATTTCATATCAACTTATCAGTTTACCAGTTGCTAGGAAATTACGACAACGCAACAGTCAGGTGACGCCCGTAGTTATTTTAGAAAGAAATATGAAATTAAATTTGATTTTCAAAATATTTGTAAGAATAAAAATATGTAGCAACGACATTTAACGTTAATTTATGGCGCATTAAAAATTTTATCTTCACTCATATTATTAACTTAAAAAGTATTTAGCCATTTTTAAGTTTTTGTTAAAGTTTAGGAAACGAAGTTATCAACTTATAATCTGTAACTCATTTTAATAGGGATTGTAATATAACATGCAATAGAATATTGCAAAGTACAAAATTGCGTTATTTTGGAAACTCTTCGAAAACCATTAATGATACATTAAAAAAAAGTACACGTTGAAATTAGTAGTTTATTTTACAAAATTTCCGTGAGGTAATACAGAATATATATGTCAGTCACAATGACTATTGTTATTCAAAATAATCATTTTGGATATTTATGCATCTTCCGTAGCATATAATAAGTACCTACTATACATGGTACTTATATATTGCTTCTTTTTAAATAATAGTCTCACATCTAATATCTTTAAAATATATCAATGTTTTATATAAAAATAAAATCATGAAAAATCACGAAACCTTTATTTGCATGACGTTATATTATATATTAAGAGGAAATATTTTTTATAAATAATATCTTAAATTTGTTATACAATTTTGGCGCAGAGACTTGCCTGCTTATACGCTTTAGTTTACATTAATCTTGACGGACTTTTGGGCTTGTAATAAATTTATAGGCTACGCTAGTTCGGCCACTCAACACGCAATGCCTCGATTTAGGGCGGAAAGTGGAGTACAGGGTGTCTTGAAAATACTCTCTAATAACTGTGTCATTACCGACTAAGGCAAAAAATATATATATACATATCTAAATAACTTTATAAATCCTCTTTCACAGAAGGTAACTCTCACAAGTATAAAGAACTTTTTCATAGATAATTGTACGATATTCAACTTTGGTATGATTTATTTTTATGATAAAACTTCCTATTGCTGAATGGTGAACAAGGCAAAGACTCATAATTGTTAACGTATAATATATATTTTTATTTTAATCAGTTCATAAATAAATGCGATTAAAAAACCAACAATTTAATTATTAAATTACGAAGTTTGTGATTTAAGTTAAAAAAAACATATTTTACGTAGTTGCAGCCGTGAAGTTTACGCAGGCGAAAAATATTAATGTTTTACAAATTAGAAAAAATAAATTAAGATAATAATATTATCTTAATTTAAAAATAAACAAATTATAACTTTTGAATTTGGAATCTGTCACTTTTATATGATTGATCATTGTGTAAGAAAACACACCGCCAATATATTGTAAAATAGTTTATGATATAAAAATGGAGTGGGGTGATAAAGAGAACCGAATTACTGTGATTGCACTACATAAAGTAGGTATGGTGCCAAATACAATATTTTAAATCCTCTGTGTACCGGGCTGTTGATGGGTACAATGAAACCTCCTCTGTTTTTGACAGAAAAAAATGCGGCCGTCCACGTAGTGTACGTACGAGAAAGGCGATCAAAGTACGGGAAAGAATTCAAAAAAATCCTGCCGAAAGCACCCAGAACCATGTCGTGTATTTTAAAAAACGAGGACTAAAAACGAGGACTAAAGAAAAAACTTAGGACTTGCAGTCTATACGAGACGCATTTTTCATTTATCAATTGATAATTTAAAAAAAAGGGCGTGGTATAATCAAAAAAACAATTTAAGCTGTACTCAAACCGAGATCACAGATTTTCATTTGTTTCCGGATAAGAACATTATTAAAATTAAGCAATTTTAGATATTTAAAATGATCGTACTTAGGCTTAAAGCTCTAAAGAAGCTTCCCAATTAATCAACAGAGTACAACGTGGGCATTATCCGAGTTCAGTGATAGCTTGGTGGGATGTTAGTTAGTGTTAAGGAGAGACAGACATATTTTTGTGAAAACATCGACGAAAGTGAATCAAGATACTATTGTCAAAAAGGTAGTTAAGGCCCTTAACAATACCATGTTCATTAATTAAGAATCGTCCTATCAGCAAGACTTGGTAACGGGTAATAAAACTCGGTCACCCAATCTTGGTTAGAAACGAACGTTTCGGACTTCCCAGAGCTGAAGACTAGCCATCGTCTAGTCATGATCTTAATTCACTGGATTATGATTTATGGTCAGTTTTAGAGATTAAGGCTTGTTTTAAACGCGATTATAATTTCGAGTTTCCAAATAATGCATTCAATTGCTAGTGATGATTTTTTTGATAACTGGCCTCAAAGCTTAAAGGTCTATATTGCAGCCAATGGAGACCACTTCGAATAAGCTTTATATATTTTTAAAGATTTTATATTAATGTATTAAACACACTGTAATAGTAATAAAAGTTACGTACAATAAAAAATATGTTTTTCTCTGTAAATAATTATTACGGAATTATTACATTTTGAGGACTTACATATTATATATACAACTATTAATTTAGTTTATGATTTTCATCACTTCACTTCAGAAATATTCTTGGATTCTACATATTTGTTTCTTGAATTAGTTTATAATTTTTTTAACTTCACATATTTTGGAAGGTCAACATAAGTATACAAGTAAGTATAAGTTTGGCATTCAAAGACTTTACAATGAAAAGTTAAAAGGCCGTCCAATGTCAAGTGTCATAGAGGGTGTATGGGCTCGGCCTTGGATAGTGCGTAGGTCGTCACGTCAGCATTCACTTAATGTTTTCAAGCTGAAACATTTTCCTATAGACAATATGGCGTCATGTTCTTATGTTGGCATTATAGTATATGTTAACAGTAAGAAATTAATAGCTTTGTATACAACATAGCATAATAAAACCTTACTATTCAATTTTTCACTTTTAGCCTACTAGAACGATTGTGTATTGAACTACGGAATCTAACGTCAGATTCCACTAAATAACAAACAATGTTTCTGACAGGCAGAAAATTGTCTGAAAAATCTAATCAGACAGAAAACGTTTCTCATAAAATATAAACAAACTCTCTTATCATTCATACTCAAATAAAATTCACTTCAAAATACATATATTTTTATACTTGCTTGCTAAATATCAAATGTGAAGTGAAATGGTAAATAACTAAGGACTGGATAATATGCAACATAAAAACTTGTTATATGCATGCAAATATGCATGAAAATTGTTTGAAATATGCACGAAAATATGCAAAAAATTATAAGTTTTACCAACCATAAAAAGTATAAATATAAATTTTTATTTTTTAAGTTTTTTGAAGATATAAACAATCAACTATTGTTCCAAATAGTCAGTTGTGAGATTATGTCTTCGATCATTCAAAATATAGTATACATATAAATTTTTGCGGTAATGCTATTGGAATGATGACATTTAACGAATTTCATTTATTATTTAGATAGATTTAGTCAATGACCGTGAGTTACAAAACACGCGGCTGTTGAGTGCACTGTGTTCGAAAAATATTGTATCAATATGCATAATATCGAGATCTTAAGTAAAATAAGCTATTTCCGCTGAATATAGCTTACAGCAAATATGAATATGCATATAATCGGGTCCCTAGTAATAACTAAAGAAATATATGGCTTCTTGAAGCTCTACATGCAATCATGCCATCGAACTTTGACTTTCTTTTGGCATAAGATACTATCAGATCACTGTCGAACCGTGCCTGGCACTTTTCCAATGAAACGTAATAAATAGCGAATCACGGGCGCCAGTCCACCAATATAATACAGCGCGATAATGACGGAAATAGTGCATTTTATGTAAAATCCGATGTGTATGACACACGAATGTAAAATTATAATTTAGTACTAGAAGACAGACAGATAAACTAAATCTTGTATGAGTACACATTCCAGCCAGGATATAAACTATATTTCGTGACTTTTAAAACAATCTGCGTATGTGGTGGATATACCTATGTCAATGTATGCTATTCCAGAACAATTTTAAAGCTAATTTTAATTTAAAATGATTAAACTTTAAAATTATGAAATTGATTGAAATAAACATAATTAGGAAACGCTTATATAAGAATAATATTGGTGTTTATAAAATTATATATTTTTGAGTGATACAGTTCAAAAAGAAGCAAAACTTGTTTGCTCACTAGTCTCTACTACAATTGTTATGACTGCGTTATACCGTTAGAAAAACAACATCCGTTCCTTTGAAATTCAATCAGGTAATGTTGCCAAAAAGTTTTTATTATACTTATATACATTTCTAAAAAATATATTCCTATGTGTGTGATAACAATATAAAATATTAAAACATTTTGTATGTTTATTGTATTATACAACTGTGCTTAATTTTTATTTTCCACGTAATGTATATTCAATGAAAAAAAAATTATAATCAGCATATAGTTAAAGTGAAAATTGTTATTGCATTTTTCTTTATAGCGTAGACAAGGTAAACGAGCGTTCGGGTCACCTAATGGTAGGTGACTCTACTGCCCACGACCACGTATAACACCTGAGGAGCTACAGGTAAAGGCTGTTTCAAAATCAAGTTTCTATGTATTTGCCTTATTTAGACCGGAACGAATCCGAGATGCATGGGGGTTATGTCAATCGGTTTTATAAAAACGGTGATTCGGTGACAGTAGCGCGTAGAAGATTCTACACTATTTCAGGTTTTCGCCATTTAAATTATGCGCTAAGCATTTCTCTTATTCTAAAAGAAGTCAAAAAGTTTGAAGAGACCGGTATAACGCTATAAATACCAATAATCTGGGCGACCAAGGTCATTAAGAACGGTAGAAAACGTGGAGTGTGACAGCCTGAACCTTTCAATACGGAAGCGCGCAACTGCTTTAAATGTGCATAGATCATCGTCACACCGCATTTTGCACAAAGCCCTTCAATACTCAATTGTTGCAAGAATTAAAGCCCCAAGATTCCAGTCAGAGTTAACTTTGTAAATCGGGTAATTCAGCGCTTTTCAACGTTTACTAACATCTTATTTTTGGATGAAACTCGTTTTCAACTTAATGGATTCACGTGAATAAGCAGAATTGCGGCTACGCAAGTGCAACGAATCCAAAACGCAAGCATCAGAAAACTCTTCATTCGCCTAAAGTGACCGTATGAGCTGCAACGTCGGCGCGAGGAATCGGCTCTTACTTTTTGAAGCCAAAAAGAGACGTGCCAGTGAATTCAGAGCGTTATATGGAGATGTTAGGCAGCTTTCCTGGTTATAACCAAAGAGCAACGTCACACACGTCCATTACGACTCTGTCACGAGTTCGTGAAATTTTCTCAGACAATATGATCTCCAGGAAAGGTGGCATAAATTGGCATCAACGCAGTCCTGATTTAACCCCTACAGACTTTTTACTAAAGTTAATAAACCGACTTCCCTGGCACGTTTAAATGAAAATATCCGTCACGAAATGGCAGCCATCACCGAGTCCACCTGCCGAGCCGTCATAAGTAAGTTTACTATTCGATTAAATGAGCGCCGCGAACGCGAGGTCATACAGTTGAACTATATAAGAAATAAATTTCCAAATTGTGTACTTTAATAATTAATAATCATTTTTTAGATACACGGCTTACTTTTTTTTAATCAATCCACTAAACATAAACTTTCTTTTGAGACACCTTGTATAATGCCGGTCTTTAAGTTTAAGCTGGAGGTAGACGCGCCTTTTAAAATTACCCATGTCGTATCGACCACTCCAACACTATCGCAACATTGTAAAGTAAAGAATATGGTAGTATTACTTTATTTTATAACTGGACAACCAATATTAAGTCCGTTTATCATTAATGTGTCTGCAATTTTAAATACAATATAGATAATATCAAACCTAGACACAATAAAGCGAATGCCATCATCTTTTTATTTCACATTTGTTTCAATTAATGAATTTCAAGAATAACAATTATAATACCTTGATACCAAATAGCCACAAGTAACTTACATATATAAGTGTTATGCAGTGTCAAAATAATATAGTTGATAAACATTACTATGTGTATTACCTACATTATTCACGCAAAAGCAAATAATGACTTTTAAAATATTTGTTTTGGTATTTCACATTACAATTTTAAATTTTCATGGTGACCACTCAACTTATTTATAAATTACATTAAATCATTTCTTATTTCAGCTTTTGCTACCCAAAAACAATGCGCGGCGTTGAAGTTTACTACACTCAACACGCTTAGGGCTCAACTTTACAGAGAAGTGCAGATGTACCACCGATAAAGTTCACCATCCTTGGGCCAATTCCACCTTTATAATATTAAAGACTAATCAGAGCTTTTCTCAGTTTGGATCAACCTTCTTGATTACGATATTAATCAGAATTGAAATCAGGTGAGGTTCTGTCTATTTGACTACTTCAAGGTAATGTTAATTACATTGTATTGTAAAAAACATAACAAAAAAGCTTTTTGTGAAGTACAGATATAAAAGTATTGTATAAGAATATCAATGACTAGAAGGTTTATTTAACGCTACAATGAAAACTACTAATATCTGATAAGCACGTTAAAAGTTTAAATGTGAAGCAGATTTTCTATAGATAATCGGATATCCCATGATTGCATCATTGTTATCTAAAAATAAAATTTCGTTTGTAAAAGTAAAAATATTTAAACAAGGCTATTTATAAACAGTATATATAAATATAATAACTAGTGCAAATAAGCTTATTTAGGTAAATTTCTTACTTCTATATCTATACACTGTAACTATACTGACAACTGCTAGAAGTTAACTATTGATTATTTCTAGTTTTGGCGTTCAAAAGGTGAATAAATCTTGAGTGTCACAATGCATGTTTGTATAATGTGTATATTCCGACAAATACTCAGATTTGCCATTGATCAATTTAAAATCAACATTACATATTATATGAAGAGTATATTATTATTTATTATTCTGTCCAAGAATACTATTCTGATTTTAATGTGTATAAATAAACGATGTTTAAAATATGTATGTGTCAAATAAATAAATAAATAGTGATGCTCACTCGGGAGGCTAATGATAACTAAGAACTTATTGTAAAATTATATTTGAAAAGATCAACTGTTGAGTTTCTAGCCAGCTCTTCTCAGCAGAACTGTCTTCCGGCCGGTAGTAAAAAAAAATTAAGAATGCTATAAAAATATAAGATCTCAGTGTAACACACCAGTTGTGTGGAGATATTAAATAACAACTAATTTCCACTATTTTTGTGGAATATGAGGTTGGTCAGTAATAAAAAAGAACGAAATATGTTTAAACACAGTAGTTGGTTTCTAGTTACATGACCATCTTAAAATATGGCCATCTTGACATGCATTTAATAACATATTTTTAAATATTAACTTCTGCAATGTACTTTTTTGTTTCTTTTTAATTGTAATTGTGTGTCTGAAAATGCTGGGCGTGTCAATGGTCATTTCGTTCATGATATAAAGAGTACAAAGATTAAATAAACATTCCTTAATTACATGACTGCTATTACAAAGAAAATGCTGAGCTTTTTAATGCCAGGACAGGAATGCAGTCTGCAAATTCAATTTCTGCTCTTAATTAGTAATCAAAACGAAATGCGCCTCTTAAGAAAATATTCATAATACTGACAATAAATATGAATACTAACGACCAATAAAAGTTACTAGTTAGTTTACTTAGCCCCTGAACTTTCGCCTTCACCTAGAAAGTAAAACATCAATTATATCCCACACCCTGCGAGTGTTGATGATTCACAAGAATTACTTCCTGCAGCAATAATAAGAACAGTAATCTCAGAATGCGCAGACTCTGGCACTTTGCCATGAGGGTCAATAAAAACATGGGATACATCACTTTGTTTGCACTTTATCAAATCTTTCAATTACCATGAATTAAATGGTAAGTAAATTTCGAACTTATTTACATTGTTTGTCTATCTTCAGTCTTTGGCCTCATCATTTGCTTCAAATATAGAACAAGTGAAACAAAAAAATGCTTTAAAATATTTCTGAATTAGCTATTAAAAATTATATCTACATTATTATTGCTTTATATAACTGAGTTAAACTAGTATGCATTGGTTGTTCAGAGCATTAAATTATCCGTAATAGTCTCATAACTGTCTTGGCTGAATATGAAAGATTGGCTACTATCATGTGATGCAGACTTGATATTATGTCACATGTCATTAATATGTAACAGCAATTGAATAATGTTAGGTACATTATTATGACTATATAGGTCTTTACTAAAGTGAGTTCAATTAACATGAGTGAAGATGAATTCCAAGTATACTATTATGTAAATAAGTATTATTGTTCTATACTAAATTTTATAAAACTTTTTAAAAAAAAATTAAGAATATTCTAATAAGAGTTGGAAAAAGTGTTTATATTTAAAAAAAAAATTACACATCTCTTACATTTAAAGTATAGAAAGGGATATAAAAGGTGTAGTATTAATATTTCTGTCTTTGTCTTACTACATTTATAATGTTGATTTCAATGACATTATTTGTTGGTTAAAAGAAACCAAGATCACAGTTAGTCTTGTGGGCAGTATTATAAGCAACTACTTAAAGTCACAATTGCAAATAATTTAACCTAACTAAGCCTACATAGTAATCCTAGACTGTCATAAAACCTTGCAAAAACTTATACACTAACACTTAAGAAGGTAATACAGCTGATAATGCTAACAAAAATGGCTTTGCTTTTGAAAAAGTAAAACTTATCTGAAGAATATAAATTAACAATAAAATAAAACTTATCTTGAATGAAAAAACTGCTTTAAGCAAAGGCTTAAGAAATTACATATTTAGCCACAAAACTAGTATTTAACACCATAACACAACAATGCTTTGAAGAATTAAATACCTACACATGTACTAGACATAACATCTCTAATGAGAGAAAATACAAGAATAAAATATAAATGTTTTAGCATTTTCAAAATCAAAAAGACACATGAGGATAAAGGAAACTATTAAATTGATCAATGTTTTGATAGATTAAAAAGAGTTTAGAATTTCATATAAATGTGATTGATACATAAAGCTTTGCCTCCCTCTTACTTGATATGTAGTCACTTTAATGGAAGAACCAGTTCCAATAAAGTGGTAATTTCAATTCAGTACTAACATTTTTTTTATGTTCACAAGTAATTATAAGTAAATTATATATTCATTACAAGTAGGTTATCACATCTTTATTTACGAGTTTCAATAATAAAAATAATAATTAATAAAAGATAATATTACAGAAACTTTCCAAAACATATGCTCCTATTTACAAACAACTTATCAGATTAACAGTTATCCATTTAAGGCATTATATTTAATTTTATTGACAATGAAAGTTACATAATCCAATATACTTGTCAATGAAGCCTTATGCATTATGTACAATAAATTTTATTATAATCTTCATCAGTATAATATCTTGTGATCACTAAAAGTATTATAAATTAGTGTTAAATATCTCAAGTGTAAAGTAAAACATTAATTTATAATATCAGTTTAATTTAAAGTACATTCATATTAATATTTTAAAAAAATATAAGTAAATGGCTTATGCTTAAATACTTGCAATGTTCATTTTAAATAATATATATTATCCTAGATAATTCTTCATTAGAAAATTATATAAAATGGTATTACTAATTTCCAACTTTAATGCGTCGATAATAGTAAGTTTTGTTTTAGTGAAGACATATCTAGAAATTAAAGCAAAGACTAGCTAATAACAACTCACTACCTTCACCCAGATGTCCAATTTAGTATATTTAAATACATATTTCACCAGTTTTGTAGCTTCAGGACACTCTATAAAAACTTTAAAATTAAAATATTATATGTTTACTAATTGTCACAATTCACTTATGTTGAGACAATTTTTTTATAAAAGCAACAAATTTTATATTGAGTTACATATAATTATTAAATGTTTATATATGAACATTGTAATTACACAAACAATTATAAAACTAAATAACAATATATTTTGTATTGATTTGAATATCTAATAAAATATAATCACAGAGAAGTGTTCGAGAAATTCTTTATGAAATGGTATCGATCGACCACTTGTGATATATCGACCTTGGCATAACTCGTCACTAAGTGCACAGATAATAAAATTAGTGTTGTTGTGGCTCTGCTACCCAATTTTAGATGTTCCCAATTTACTCTATATTGCCCCCTTTATTTTATAGGTTGATTTCTTATTCAAAAATTCAAGTATATGTTATTTGTACATTTGATTTACATATATGTGGTACAAATATAGGTTTTAAATAGTTTAAATTTTTCGTCACTGCACGCCACAATATGATAAACCAGTTTAATCTTTGGTTTTCGTTAAAGTCTGTTATTTTTGCTATTTTATAAATTTAATTCTGAATACTTTTATGCATTTATAATCGAAATGATATAATGAAATAAATAGTTTATTTTTGCTCTTTTTTAATTTAAATGTCTACTTAAAAATCATTTAAATTTAATATAATACAGATATAGATATTTTTGTGTTCCCAGTTCCAGCCTTAAATTAATAGAACTGCGATAGTAGAAACTAGACTAGAACTAAACTAGAGCATTAAACACGTGTTTCTCTATAGAAAGAGGGCTATAGCCCTGAGAGTAAACACAGTGAAATATTTCTTCATTGAAATAAATATTTATCTCCATTTGAAAAACCATTGCAGTAGTTTTCAGAGCAAAAAAATATTGATTTTAGAGACATTATAGTTAGATAGACAATAGCTTTCATGTCAAATTCATTGATATCAAATCAATTAGATTATTTTACCCAAAAAATACTTATGATTTTAGTAAAATTAATTGAATATGTTAGCACATTGTATTATTGTATAATTTAATATTCCATCAACGGCTATAGCGGTGGAATCGACAGTTGTTCCGAATGAACGCGGGTTGATTATGGGTTTGATTTCCCCACTCGAGGAATGACATATTAATTAAATTATTTTTGCTACTTGATCTGGTCCCTAAGACAGCGCTGTTATGTTCTTAGCGCACTCAACATGACAAATTTCCGCGACTTCGAGCGGAGAGTGAAGATCGGTACATGACAATAGATTCTTAGATTAAGAAATCTATGTTGTTTGTAAGATGACTTATTATAAATAACATTCGTAGAAACAGCAAAAATAATTTGTCATAAGCTTATAAGAATTTCGACACAGCCGGTTTCCAAATCTCTAAGGGTGTAAACACAGAGCTGACCTGTATGCCAAGAGGTGCCGTAGTTCAAAACTTTAAAATGTTAATAAATAGCATTCTCTCTTGCCAAACAATTGTTCACAGAGAATAATCTTTTGAAGAGCAGAAATTTGTAAAAATCTCTGCTGGTGATGCCAACAAAAATAAACTATAATAAGAGTATACAGGGAATTTCTTGACATAGCCAGATGTAGAATTCATGGCTTAGTAGTCAGAGGTGTGGTTCTTAAAGTCTCTTCATACGTTCAAAATTCTGTTTCTAAAATGTTTTCACCCCCTAAGTGTGAATAACACTTTAAAATGTGCAAAAGTAAATTATTACACATTTATATAACAAACAAAAACACAAGGTAAAAGAGACAAAAGTTATTCTTTTAAACATTTATTTTTCTATTACATGTTTAACAAAACAATATCTACATTCTCAAAATAATATGTATACTAAGCCTGTTGCCTTCCATACTATTTTTTAAGTTATTGCCTGAAATAATCATCTAAGTTTTTTAATCTTGAGAAATATATACAGTAACTAATAAAATTAATGTAAAAATTGGAAATGCATTTAGATTAATATTAAATAAGATGCCAGAAGACATGGTTCAAGAACATACTCTTACCTAAACTAATATTAAAGCATTCAAGGTTGATGAATATACATACACAATTGCATTCAAATAAGACATTCTAAATTTATTTGGTATATGCATTTTATCGGGGCATGGGTGGAATGCCAGGAGTAGGCCCTGACATAGCAGTATTTGTTCCAAGCAAAACCTGTAAAGTTAATTCAATATTATTTACATAATAATATATATATATATTTATTATATATAATATATTGGTAAATAATAAATTTACAAAATTTTTTACACTTACTTGCTTTTGCTGGGACTTCTGCATTTCTTCTACTTGAGCCCTCTCTACTTCAAATATAACTGGTGCAATGAGAATGACTGATGAACTAGCAACCACCCACATAACTGAACGGGACAGTTGATATAAATTTTTAATGCCACTCCTGAAATATGTATAAAAAGTATTAAATAATTATCATTATCATAGTACTTACATCAAAGTTATATAAATTTATATAAATGGTACCATGACTTAGTAGTAACTGTATATGTGCCATTGCGGACACATTCAGGGAACATCTCTGTCAGACCCCATATTCTTTCTGATAAAGTTTCGTCAGGTTCCTATAATAAAAAATTACATAACAATATATTCATATAAAATAATTGAGTAAGTAAAATAGTGAACAAAGAACCTGTAAGAATAATATTATACGTACATCATCATATTCTTTGAGAGTTGTGCAAGGTGGGTAACCAGCGGTGGGCGATGTTCCAACAACCTGAAAGTAGTTTCGTTTAATATTATATTTATTTAAGGGCATTTTTAATTCTTTAATACTATCTCACCACTGGAGTTATAAACATATCTTCTGGTCTACGTTCGGGTGTATCATCTTTGCTGGCCGTCAGAGACTCCATACCACTATCGCTCTGTTCGGTTTCATCGGGCAACTCCATAAACATGTTATGTACCCTTCAAATTTATTGTTAAAAAAGCTGTGCGCTTTTATAAATAACAATAAACTACACCGTGCGTACTATAGGGACGATGATAATTTCCAAGATATGCTTTACAACCTCAATTTTATAACTCTTAATTTATTGTACAGAATACATATACAGACTATTAAGCAAGTTAATACAGATTATATTGAACATTCACGACTTATTGTTATCAGATCATAATAAATGCATATAATGTGTATTATTGATTTAAATTTAAAATAAATGTATATTTTACTTGGTAACATTATACATTGGTATAGTTGTAAAGTCAATTACAATTAAAATAATTACATTTTTTTTTTGATACATTTGTCCATCCTCACCAGTAACATTAGTTAATACACACCGTCTCAAATTAAATTTGTAATCAATAACGAACAAACTTACAATTCAATTTACTTTATATGTAATGAACGTGTACTATGTACGCTTTATAATTATAACAGTAATTAAGAATTAAAATATAAGTAGATATTGTAAGATATTAATATTCGTGGATACTGAACGTAACAATGATAATTATTGATATGATGATATACATAATAGTAATATATATGTAATTACTTGGCAGTCTTCTGGCGAGATACAGGAACATGGATTATCCGAAGGCGTCATTGATGAGGCATTCTAAGTTAGCTAGCTACATTGATTAAATTGTCATTCTTATAAAACATCATAGGTATAAGTATGATTGAATTATTGAATAATTCCAAATTTAAATGTAAGAAGGTCGTAATATTTTTTATACAAAATGTGAGGATGACATATTTGCATATTTGTAATTAATGTTTATATGACTTATTTGCCTAAAGGTTAAACAGATGGGGCAGAGGGCGTCCACAGTGCTTTCGCAGCTTAGTCGGTTTTCAGTTTTGAACTCATTCTTGCCTATCACCTGGAATGATAATTGCACCAAGTTACCTTCCCTTCGGAGCGTGTGCCCATTCCAGCTTCTTTTTCGGTGTTTGTTGTGCCGATCGGCCGAGTTACGAAATTCGTAGCAGAGTGCGATTTTCTTGGGCTTGTATACCGAAAATTTCAAGATTTGCTGGTTCGAAGCTCTGAAAAATGATAATCTTTAGGGTTCTGGTGTTACAACGGGCGGCAATGAATTGTCCTGACATATGTTTCCAGTCCAAGAGGCGCTTCTTCGCAATGTCAATGGGGAGAAAACCTTGTGCTCTGCTTTACGATAGTGTTCTACTACGATCACGGCTTTTGTTTTATAGCTTTTGTGGGGGTGTAGTAGTCGCTGCCAGCGCTCTTATGATGATCCTACCATGACTTCTTCCCCCAATGCTTGTCAATTAACAATAGTGTATTATTAATTATTATACATGGCATAGTAATTAGCTTAATGATATTTTGGTTTGCTATTTGACAAAAAATAGCATTTTTCATTGTCTTTCATTCCCATATATACCAAAAAACATAAAATATATAAACATAAAACATTGATCAAGTTTCTGATTTAGCGACTGATATTTTTTTATGTAACTTAACAACTTGTGTTGCAAATACTTAATCAATCTTTCGGACAGTTTTTCATTAAATAAAAACAAACACTAACTAGTGTTTGAGAATGTTACAATAAGGTTTTTTTTTAAATATTTTTTATCAAAACAATTAATAATTACACTATATATATATGTAACGTTTATGAAAAAAATTTATGTTCACCACATTTTTTTTTTTTATGTATACCAGATATCTGTCTTTGGTTGCAATTATTCAGTAACTGTGAACTTGTAATGTCAATTTGACGCTGGAAGTTTAGCAAATAGCTTTCAAAAGTTTCATTACATCAAATGGTTTCATGGAGTACAGACAGTGTCATCGTTATAGAATTTTTACTTTCGTAAAAACATGGCAAATACAGGCTTATTGCCATTTGTTCGTGGTGTTGACTTTACATGCAATGATTTTAGTGTATGTTTGATATTAACAGTGATATTGAGTGCAATGATATTATCTCTAACCTCTGGTGTTATTTGGCCTAAATGCTACTTATATTGCAGGGGGAAAAATTCCCAGATGCTATTCAGCATATGACTGGTTTACAATGGCTTAGACTCGATAAAACAAATTTAGAAGAAATTCCAGAAGAATTAGGAAAACTTATGAAATTGGTAATTAACTACAGTGTTTACATTTTTTTGCAATGATTCATTGTTTTGTACTGAATTATAACATAACTTGAATTTTTTAGGAAAATTTGTCATTAAAGAAGAATAATTTAGAAAAGCTATTTGGAGAATTAACAGAATTGAAATGTTTACGTTCATTGAATGTGAGGCATAACAATGTGAAGAGTTCAGGCATTCCAGCAGAACTATTTAAATTGGAAGAATTGACAACATTAGATTTGTCCCACAATAGATTAAAAGAAGTACCCGACGGATTAGATAAAGCTAAATCACTGCTTGTATTAAACTTAAGTCATAACAAGTATGTCATTTTCTGTTTCTAATTCTATCTAATCTTGAACAATAATTTATAGTTGAAAATTGCAAAAATTTCCTATATATTCTAATTCATATTTGACTGAGGGATATAAAAATTATTTTATTTATCTTTATGTTTGCTATAATCACAGAGATGTGAAATATAAATTAACAGCAAATGTATTTATTTTGAAATCTATATTGTAGGTTCCTATTTACATAACAAATGAAACTTAACACTGAACTGCATTATTATTTTTGTTTTAGAATAGAGAGCATTCCACCAACACTTTTCGTTCAGTTGACAGATCTATTATTTTTAGATCTCTCTAATAATGCACTGGAGACATTACCTCCTCAGACTAGAAGATTGGTGAATTTGCAGACTCTTATACTGAATGATAATCCACTTGGTCTATTTCAGTTGAGGTATGAATTAAATTAATATTATCTACACTTATATTATTAGTAAAATTAGATTGAGTCCATTCTGGCACAATGTCACAGCATCTGACCTTAAATGTGATTGCTTGTGGTTTCTATCTCCACTTGAGGGAATGATAATATTAAAATTGTTTTAAATAATTGACTTATTTTTTTTTATAGACAGTTACCCTCACTACAAAGCCTGGAGACGTTACACATGCGTAACACTCAAAGAACTCTTGCAAATCTTCCTACATCTCTGGATACACTCTGTAACCTGTCTGATGTAGATCTATCTAAAAATGCTCTTACTAAAGTTCCTGATGCCCTGTACTCTCTACAAAACTTGAAGAGGCTTAATCTCAGTGATAATGAAATCACTGAAATATCTACAGGTATTGCTTAAATTTATATAATTAACTAAAGACAGCATGCAGATGCTTTATGAATACTTTACTTTATTTTATTTCCACTTCTTTTATATTTACTGGTCTTAATTAATCATTCAGACTGTATATACATGCCCTTTATTCTACCATGATTACATATATATTATAGTTATTTATTTTGGTGTGCCATTTTATTGGTGATTCAAGAGATCTTACACTCTATGCTTCATAATCTCTTTTCTTCTGTACCATGATTTGACTTAATAGCCAAGTGGGAGAGTGTCTGACTCAACTTGATTGGTTGTATGTTCGAATCCCACTCGGAGATGTGTATGATAAAGCACGACGTTAAATTCCGTCTCAACTATGTAATGTCTCATTTGGGAATTCTTGGCGGAAAGAGGCTGGGTGGAGAATTGAATGTATTGACATTAGGATCTCTCTGCAAATAAAAATATTCTCTATTTAGTTGATAATGTATTTGTGACGTACGAATAGTAACAGCTTAAATATGTACAAATAAAATTTAAACTGTTAATACTTTTCTTTTTTTTTTCGTAACATTTAATAAATATTTCTGTTAGCACCATCCAATGAAAACCTGCTTAGCACATCAACATATCATATTACTAGCTAACACGCTTGGCGACACCTAGTACAAGGCTTAGTTGCACTTATAATGTTACAATGTATTTTAAATTTCTAAAAGTAAAAACAGTAAAACCGTAGCAAAACGCAATGACGCTTTAAATGTAATAATGAATTGTCAAGCAAAAAAACAATATGGCTTTCTCTAGATCAATGTCTGAATAATATAAAATCTATAATATTATTAAATAATTGCATAAACAATAATATTGTAAGAATTGCTTAAGTTTAACTGTAATAGTAAATGTAATTACCAACTGATTACCAGTACAATTTATTAGAAGCGATAAAATAACGCACCGTTTACGCACATTTAGAATTAATTAGACATTCCTTGGATGCTGTGGAGTCGCGTTGGTTTTGCGCCTCACTGCTGCTGTTAATATTATGTAATTACGGTAAATATATCAAAATGACAGTATGAAAATATTACATATTAAGGCTTATGAAGTTTCACACTGATTTCTTGTGATTGAAGATAGAAAAAAAAACATATTTAATGTTATTAAAATTATATCATAAATTACGTAAATAATAAATTATTTGTACACAGTACCGTGTTATAATATAAGTTATTTATGTTTCTTAATTAAATCCATTTTCTATTTGAATGCTTTCTACTTATGCTAATATGCGCACGTTTTTCTGCGTAGCTAATGATTAGAATCTTAAAAACCCATGTAATTTCAACGTAGGCACGTAAACGCAATATCTTAGAGCATAACTGCGTTAAATCACTCATTTAACGATCGCGGTTAACTGCTTAGCAAAATGGTATGGAGGCAAATCTGATATATTTTTACACGATTTTATAAGCTTCAACTGTATTCATTTATCAATGTAAGAAAATGTGGCTAAGCTATTTTTGGCCACGCCTTATGATCCAATTTAAACACTTGTATATTTATCCGATGTTAATGTTCCTTCTACTACGACCAGGATAACAAGAAAATACTTTGTAGCGTGTTTTGTGTTTATCCTCTATACAGGCTCAATAGAATAAGTATGTTTCAATTTCATTTCGCATAGCAGGATAGTCCCAGAGAAACGTATCGTAGTTTCAAAATACTCCGTCATCCACTTTCCACCCAAAATATAAGACTTGCGTGTTGAGTGGCGGAAATCAACGGCACGCTTTGTCTTAGGCACTAGAGCGGAGATATGTAAATAATTAAATATAATCATTCCTCTGAGTAGGAATCGAACCTGTAACAAATCGCCTTACACTCAGACGCTGTCTCACTGCGTTACGATGGCCTCATTTGAATTATTTTAATATATTTAATTTATTATAATAGCAATGGATATTTGGCAAAAGCTGGAAAGCATAAATTTGTCCCGGAACAAATTGACTGCACTGCCAGCGTCGTTGTGCAAATTAAACAGCTTACGTCGGCTACACGTCGATGACAATCAATTAGACTTCGAAGGTATACCCTCGGGTATTGGCAAACTTGGCAGCCTCGAAGTGTTTTCTGCTGCCAGTAACGTACTGGAAATGATACCTGAAGGTCTCTGTAGGTAAGAAAAAATTAATTACTTTAACACACTTAACTATCAAAACATCAATATTAAGTAAAAGAAGACAATATTGGTGCTCAGCTGACACGTTCGAAGCGACATCAACAAAGAATAATTATTTATATATTAAACAAGTTTGATTTTCCAATCATTTCAAATTAAGCTATTCAAACGAGGTTCCCCTCGTTTTAAGCATGTAATTGCTTTTACCAGAAGACTCCGTTATACGATTAGAACAAAAATAGAAACCTATTACAAAATAATGAGTTTTTAATTTTTTATTTTGTTCTTAACAACAATGTTTTGGTATTTTTTTTTTTTACTGTATGTGATTGTTTTACCGTATAAGCAATTGAACCAAAACAATATTGCTTAATTTTTAACCGATGAAAATAATCGAGAAGGTTATATTTTTTATTACTCCACGCATTACTTTTTCAGTGTAGACTAATGTATAATTATTTTTTTAACTGATAGAATATACTCCGAAGTTGGTTCTATAAAGTCTAACCCTAAGGGTAGATAAATAAGAAATGCTTCACAATATATTCACTTCATAACATATTATATATATATATATATATATATATATATATATATATATATATATATATAGTATAATTAAAAACAATACGTAACACACTGATATCAAATAACAGATGCGGATCGCTAAAGAAACTCAATCTGAGTTGTAACAAGCTCATCACATTACCCGACGCGATCCACTTGCTGAGCGACCTCGAGAGCCTCCAGCTGCACGGCAACCCGGACCTGGTGATGCCGCCCAAGCCTGTGGAGAGGCCGCGGGGAGCTGGTCTGCAGTATTACAATATAGATTTCTCTTTGCAAACTCAGCTGCAGTTGGCGGGCGCTGCGACGCCTGAATTCTCAGCGCCATCTTGTAAGTTCAAAATCGAATACGAGTATGTACTTGTTAAATTATTTTTTATTATATTTTTTTTATAATAAAACATTTATGAATTACAGTTTGAAATCTTATGTTACTTTAGAAGAAATTATATTTAATGTTCAAAAGTTGTTCATAGTAATGTCACGGCGCATATATATGTAACAAACAGGTGCAAAGTCGGACCCTATCGCCCGAAAGCTGCGCCTGCGTCGCGGCCGCGCGGAGCCCGAGCAGCACGACTCGGCGCTCATCCTGCGCGGAATGCAGGAGCAGGCGAACACACAGCACGCCCACATCGGCGCTGATTTACCTCATAGTGAACTTAAGTGGGTATTATGTTTTTAATATTTTTTTATATGTTAATTTAATTAATTCGTTTTTTTACACACTTAAGAAATGAAAAATATTTTTAAAAAACGTATAAAATTTAAACGTAGCAAGACTCAATACCGCACCTGTTGGAAATGGTCCAAGTGCTCTGTAAGCTAAGATAATTAAAGGCTTATCGGTATTGCTAAGCGGTTAAACATATATTTGGTTTTACTATTTTAGTAAGTAGTATTAAATTGTTGTATCCACATATTTTTTAAGGGGTAAAATTCGAGCTTTATTGAAATGGAGCGAGAATTTTGTAAAAACAATAGAAGATAAGAAGAAACTCCCTAGCATTCTATGTATTCTCGCGAGTATATGTATAACTGCGCCGGATGCCCGGAGCAGTGAATGGGACTTGCGACTGAAGTGTCAAGTGCCCGCTTTAAAATGCCCATTAACGCTCGCCCCCACTGTCCTAGCTCCTCTTATACCCTACTACGTAGTTTAGTTGTTAATCTAAACATACAAATATGTAAAAATTTTTTGAATTTTAAGGGAGAACTGTGGTAAAAATAGTGAAGGATTGTAAATACAACTTTACCATTTTCAACCGTATTTTCTTGAGTCTTGAGTTTCTAATGGAGTTTTAAATTCCTTAAAACGCCTTAAAGATCTTGAGCGACTAAGAAGTAACATATATAACATAAACATATGATTGTTTCAGAATTTCATATTTTGAAAAAATACCTACATGTAATTTGAATATGGATGTTACTTATTTGTTAAGGATGTAAATTTGATACCGCAATCTTTGTTTACATATTGCTAATTCAATCCTATTGTTTGTATGGTATTGTATTTGTAAAACAATTTACATTGTTATACCAAGACCCTTTAAATTATCTACAGTAGGGATGTTACGGATGTAACATTACGGATCTGAATACGGCTAAGGACATAGGAAAAATACTATATAGATTTCGGACTATCGATAGATTTCGGACTACCTGTTAGTGTTGTATAATTTAGGTTACAGATATTACATATTTGACAAATGTAAGTAAACTTCGGCCACTAATTTATCTATATCTCTTTGTTTTGTTTGCTTTAATTCCAGGGACCATTATTTTTTTTTATTTGTTATTGATATCTCTCATTTAGCTCTGCTCACATGTGAAATTTTGCGCAACTTTTATAAAGGATTCGGTTACGGCTACGGATTTTTATTTTATTACGGATGTTCGATTTAATGTGAGTTCAAACATACATTTTCGTGCATACATTGATTTGACATGAAAGCATGAGTTATTTGATAGGGGTGGGGTCTAGATAATCGCGAATTTGTATAACTGAGGACCGAAAACTTGAATTTCTACTGTATATAATTTAGTTTTACTTAACAGACCAAAACGTTGGGACGAGAGCTTAGAGAAGCCTCCATTAGACTATTCGGAATTCTTCGATGAAGACACTGGACAAACGCCTGGACTGCAAATATGGGAAATTGAGAACTTTATACCGGCTCCCGTTGATGAGGTATTTAGTGTAAAATATTAAATTATACATACATACCATTTAAAGTAGTTTGACATTAGTGAGGTTAATGTAATTATCGCTTATTATTTTTGTTATAATAACGAATATTATTTTAATTTAAGGTCGCACATGGCAAGTTCTTTGAAGGAGATTGCTATATTATCTTGAAGACATCAATAGAAGAGCAGGGTCAGCTGTCTTGGGACATTCATTTTTGGATTGGATCTAAAGCTACAGTAAATATTATTTTTAATTACTACTCACATTGCAGAAATTTTACATCTTGTATATATTTTTAAATTTTGTTACTCTGTTAATATTTTATGCTACATTGAGATACTCCAAACAACTATAATATGAGTTTAGTCACGTTAGTAACTTTGACTTGTATCCGTTGCTTATAAACGAGCCTTAACTGTGGCAGCTAGACAAAGGCGCGTGCGCAGCGATGCACGCCGTGAACCTGCGCAACCTCTTGGGCGCCAAGCGCACGCAGCGCCACGAGCAAGGCGACGAGGCCCCGGAGCTGCTCGCGCTCTTCGCGACGCCCCCCGTCTACATCAACGGCAGCAGGACGCCGTCCGGCTTCTTTACTGTGGACGATCCGGTATTTTTTTCTTTTCTTTTCTAATTTCTATTTATTTATACAGATGGAATTACTATAACACATTAAACTATAGCAATATTAGATTTGATTTCCTACTTAAATATTGAAGTATTAAGAGAATGCAATTTGGCAGCACTACGTGACGCGGCTGTACCGCGTGCACGGCGCCGGCAGCAGCGTGCACCTGCAGCCGGTGCACGTGCACGCGCCCGCGCTGGACCCGCGCTACGTGTTCCTGCTGGACGCCGGCCTCGCTATTTATCTGTGGTATTCTACACTTTATCACTTCCTTCCTTTTTATAAGTCAGTTACAACTTGTATTTGTACTTAGAATATGGGAAACATCTTTAGACAACAAATAAAAATAAGCGTGTAGCAATTCTGACGCAGCGTGATGTAGAACGTATGTCTTAGCGGCAGGTCGCTTCGACAAATGACAACAATTACAACTGAAACTTCTGGGCTTAGACAAAATCTGAACGTTTAGGCTTCTTGGAGAGTGTACGAGGGCACTAAAATGACATTCCGAAATTCCGTCGTTAAAGAAAAGTGTCGCGATGTAATGTTTAACAGACGAAAATAAGAAAGATTCAAATGGATATAATAAGCTATAATATAATAACAGGAAAATAATAAAAAAACAAATGGAGATAAGGCTCATACTACAGTCCTCGCAAACTCAGTGTTGAGCGACAACTAGTTTGTAATAACAAATGTGTTTTTTTACGCTTTGGCAATACAAAGTGCGATGTTCAGTTTCAGGCGGAATTTGGAAAACTATATGTTTTAGCTGTGCGGAAGAAAGGGTGCTTTTTTTTCATTTACTAATTACTGGTTATCTACTAATTACTGTTTCACATAGGAATGGGAAGAAAGCGAAAAACACATTAAAATCAAAGGCCCGACTCTTCGCGGAGAAAATAAATAAAGAAGAGAGGAAGAACAAAGCTGAATTAATAGCTGAACCGCCGGGTAAAGAGTCTAAGAACTTTCTGCAGATATTGGGCTATGAGGAAGATACACCTTTTGTAGCAGAGGTATTTATGTGTTTAATTTGAATTATAATTTTAAACTTTTTAATAATAAATATCATTATCAAAGATTAAGTCTTACTGCTGGCTAAATTTCTAAAATCATTATATATTTAATCATAATAAACAAATCTTAAAAAAAAACCCATTTATGCTATATTATTCTTAAGATTCGTAGAAGCTTACACAGAAGAAAAAGGAAAATGATAGCGGTACGATATCCACTGTGTAGATATTACTTTGGAAAATGAAAATTATTTTCTTGCATCTTCACGGTTCACACTTCTTTTTCCACTTTCCGTTCAAGTTTTGTTCAACTTAGTCTTACCAGAGCGGAATAATTAAATTAATTTAAATATTATACTCAACTCTAATTCATATATATGTAATTCTCTATTTTTTTTGGAACCTCTAAATATAATGATACACCTATAAGTGTGAACCATGAGCATAGAATAATTAGTGGTAGTCGGGAGTTACGTTAGAGCCGTGTGCCGCAGGAGCACGTGCCCGAGGAGTTCTCGTGGGCGCCTCCGCGGCTGTACCGCGTGGAGCTGGGCATGGGCTACTTGGAGCTGCCGCAGACGAGCGGCGCGCTGGAGCGCTCCGTGCTCGCTACGCGCAACGTCTACATACTGGATGCGCATCACGATTTGTTTGTTTGGTACTTTATTTAAATACTTCATCTATCAATATATATTTTTTAATTATGTATTTTCTGAATTAAAATATATTTTGCAATTATGAGGTCTGTCTAGGACTGTACTACCAATTTTATATAAATATGATATACACAAATACAACTTTAAACAATAGGAGGTAGGTCGAGAGAAGGAGCGCTTATTATAAATAAATAACTTTTGCTTCAGTGTGATTGTCAAAGCCCTTTGACCATTTTGATTGATCATGACTATGCATATATCGATCAAATTGGTTTATAAATAACACACATTTTAGCAATAATTCAACACACGTCATGCATTTGTCATATGTTTCTATGTTTGTATATATGCTATATGTATAAATTAAAATAAAGTAGCCTTTAATCGTTTTTCTATTGTACTTGATAAATCAATAATTAAAGGAATATATATGATAACAGGTTCGGTAAGAAGTCATCGCGTCTGGTTCGTGCAGCGGCAGTGAAGTTAGCGCAGGAGCTGTTCGGAATGGCGCCGAGAGACGACCACGCGCTCGTCACGCGGTTGCAGGAAGGCACCGAGACGCAGGTACCGCGATTCAAGTATATTTCTTATTTCATTGTCTTTGTCCCCTCTGGTATGTGGGAAAAAATATGAAGCTGTACAAAATGTAATAAATATGAATTTTGTGGAATCCCGTCGGAGTGGAAATTCGGAAAAAAAGGTCAGTGGAAACAGGTCACCTCTCTCCAGCTATTTTTTGATTTTGACCATGAAATGATCATGATGCACAAGCATTGTAAAATATATTCATAATTATAACGATAAATTATCATGTAATTTCGCGCGATTTTGTATAAATAATTTATTATTTAAACAAAAATCATCTCACCTAAATATATCTTTTAAATATTAAATTTAACTTTAGACAAAAAAACATTAAGTTGACTTTTTGTTTATATATGAATGGAAATGTAGGTGTTCAAGACATACTTCCTGGGCTGGGAAGAAGTGATAGCCGTGGACTTTACGCGCACGGCGGAGTCGGTGGCGCGCACCGGCGCCGACCTCGCCTCTTGGGCGAAGCAGCAGGAGACCAAGTGAGACCACACGTGTGTCCTAATAGAGTTGGACAGTATTTTTTTCTATTGCAATAGCAAAATAGAAGTGCACTACATGTTTTGGTGGAAGTGGACGAATTGATCATTTTATGTAAAATCATTCATAGTATTTTTGCATACATAGTAAGTTTAATAAGGTCATCAAGTTATGTAGATAGAATATAAGTTTATTATATTTGCGGTCCAGACATAATCTCCAGAGATTAAAAACTCCAGAGAAGAAACTAAGAAAGTTTTTCTAGATTAAAAATAAAAATAATAGTAAAATACGTCCTTTATTTCTTTTAATTCTTCTCCAGAACGGATCTTTCCGCATTATTCACTCCGCGACAACCAACGATGTTGACTGCAGAAGCAAAGACCCTGGCCGACGAGTGGAACGAGGATCTGGAGGCGATGGAAGCGTTCGTACTAGAAGGTCGTCATTTTGTGAGGCTTCCTGACAACGAGCTTGGTGTCTTCCACAGCCACGACTGCTACGTCTTCCTGTGTAGATATGTGTTGCCTGCTGAGGTGAGCGCAACTTTTGTTAAGTCTATTTTATTAACTAAGACCGAGAAACAAAAAAGGAATTGTAGATATTTTTTTTCAACGAGCAATGTTTCGTATTCTGGCAGAAAGTGGAGAACGGACACAAAATTTTATTGTTTTTTAAGAAAAGTAAAAAAATTTGACTATTGATGTTTATTATAATTAATATGGATATATATTTTTATTTTTATTTATGAATAGACCTGCGAAAGACCGAAAATGCGACGTAGCGTTTGATAAATTTGTGGTCGTGAGTTATGTTAGCAAAAGGAACCATGTAATATTGTTGAGACATCCTTTTTGGTTAATTAATGAACGCCAGGCAGACGACGATGGCGCAGGCTCAGTGGTGGGCGACGCGGCGGGCGGCGCGGGCGCGGGCGGCGGGGTGGACGCCGAGGGGGGGGACGCCGAGGCCGAGGGCGCCGCGTGGGTGGTCTACTTCTGGCAAGGCCGCAAGGCCCCCAACATGGGCTGGCTGACCTTCACCTTCGGGCTGGAACGCAAGTTCAAGCAGCTGTGCCGACGTCTGGACGTAGTGAGGACGCACCAGCAGCAGGAGAGCTTGAAGTTCATGGCGCATTTCCGGAGACGGTTCATTATACGTGATGGCAAGAGGAATCTCAAGCTTGTATGTTTTTTTATATTCATGTATTCAATATTAATATTACTTGCATGTCCTATATTTCTTAGGGCTATTGTAATAAACTTATATTTATGTTCTTCTTAGTGGATATTAATCATGTTGGTGTGTATAAAAATAAAAAGCTGTCATCAATTTCGATTTGTATATTAACAAATTGTTTCAGTAAATAATTTACCTATAGGATGGGAGGATATTGGCCAGAGCCATCATGTCATTTTTAAATCAAATCATCTATGAGCCTAACAATTATACAAATAAGCGTATATTATAATAATACATTTAATAATATTAATCCCACAGGAGGAAGGCTCGCGGCCGCCAGTGGAGCTGTTCGAGTTGCGCAGCAACGGCTCTGCGCTGTGCACGCGCCTCGTGCAGGTGCGCGCTGACGCTGCCAACCTTAACAGCGCATTCTGGTAATGCACATATATTTATTATATAATAAAACTAAATATTTTAACTATCATTTTAGTGTGTCCAATAAACATAAAACAATTAAATTGTAAACTCTAAAAATAAATAAATCTAAAAAAGAATAAATCTTTTTTAGATTTATTTATTTTGCTTTTTTTTGTTTTACATCATAACTATTTCTGTTTAAACAGTTACATACTAAACGTGCCACTGGAAGGCTCAAAGGAGTCACCGTCGGGCTCCGCCATCGTATACGCGTGGATCGGTAGCAAGAGCGACGCGGATTCCGCCCGCCTCATCGAACAGATCGCTGATGAGAAGTTCAATAACCCATGGGTTAGCTTGCAGGTTGGTTATTTATTTAGGAAGGCTAACTTAATATGTAATATAAAGAGTTATTGCAAAATTACACTACCTTATAAAAAAAATATTATTTAATAAAACCATAGAGTAAAAAACAACGAATATCCATGAAAACATATATATATATATATATATATGTGATAAAAATCTGGCCGTCCAGGTAGTGTTCGTACGAAAAAGGCGATGAAAGCCGTACGGGAAAGATTTCGAAAAAATCCTGCCCGAAAGCAAAAGATTTTATCTCGGGAGATGAAGATAGCACCATCACGCGTATTTTAAAAGACGACTTAGTACTTGCAGCCTATAAGAGACGCACTGGTCATTTTTAATTGATAATTAAAAAAAGAATAGGATGGTAAAATCAAAACAACTACTTAACCGGTACGCAAACGGATGTCACAGAAAAAAATGTTTACGGAAGAGAATATTATTACAATTGAGCAATATTTTAACATACAAAATGACCGTATTTATGCTGAAAGCTCTAAAGAAGCTTCCTAGTCAGTCAACAGAGTATGGCGTGGGTATTAATCCGACTTAAGTGATGATTGGGTAGTGTGTAAGCTTTCAAAAAGTGACTGAGCCATATTTTTGTGTGAAAAGGCATCCTCACATCGGCACAAGTGTATCAAGATACTATTCTTGAGAAGGTTGTTAAGCCCTTTAACTCATCAATTTCAATAACCAAGAATGGTCCTTTTAGCAAGACTGCGCCGGGTCATAAAGTTCGATCACCCAATCTTGGTTAGAAACGAACGTTCTGGACTTCCTCACAGCTGAAGACTGTCCATCATCTAGTTCCGATCTTAATCCACTGGATTATGATTTATGGTTAGTTTAAGAGAGTTGCTGTAAATGCGATTATAATATGGAGCCCTTAAAACAATACATACGGTTAGCAGTGAAGAATTTTCCCATAGAAAGAGTGTGTGCTGCTATTGATAACTGGCCTCAAGGTTTAAAGGACTGTTGTAGCCAATGGATACCACTTCGAATAAGCTTTATAATATAAAACCATTAAAAATTTAATGTTTCTATATTAATATATTAAACTAATGCACTGTAATAGTAATAAATGTTACGTACAATAAAAAATTTTGTTTTTCTTTGTAACAATATTTATGGAAAAACTTAGTAGATAATGCTAGATTTATAATGGTGCTGTTTTGCAAACCATTATATCTAAAAAAAATCGGAGAGTAGCTTTACACTAGCTCCCGCATAGCAATGTCCGCATAGTCTAAGAGTACCTAGTGTCAAGACACTATATTCTCCACTTTCCGTCTGAAATCGAGACATTGCATGTTGAGATGGCGGAAGTTAGCGCTGCGAATAGTCGTATGTACCAGAGGGGAGAAATGGCATGGCGGCAATATATTCCTTCTCACTTGTGGATGGGATTATTAAATATACCAAATCTTACTTTAATTCCTGCCTAAACCTTTCTTAGTGGCAGAAGAAGAGTAATATAAAAGAAGTCGTTTTGTATATATGGTACAAGTAATCATACTATATCCATGTGACGCAATCTTATTATTAAATCTTTTTATATCTAAAATTTAATCGAGATCAATTTATAAACGTATTTCATATTTACTTTTTCTCTAGGTCCTAACCGAGGGCAGTGAACCTGACAACTTCTTCTGGGTGGCACTAGGCGGCCGCAAGCCCTATGATTCAGATGCAGACTATCTGAACTATACCCGTCTATTCCGGTGCTCCAACGAAAAGGGATACTTTATTGTCTCCGAGAAATGCACTGATTTTTGTCAGGTATTATATAACTATTTTTTACTATAAATAAATAATACCTTTTCTGTTGTTGAATAATCTATTTACCTTTTTTAGAAAACAGTAAAAATTGAACACCGCGGGATTCGAACTCACGCGTCTTGGATACCGTCCAATGGCTCTGACCGCTAAATCAAATATTCTACATCCGTCAACATCAAAATTCAAATTTCTTAAAAAGTTCTTAATATCCAAAGTATTCGAATAACACTTTAAAAATAATAAAAATCTGTTTACCTATAAAAAATATGAAAGTATGTGATTGAAAACACATCAACACACAAACATTTTTCTTCTTGGTAATATGATTTTTTTATGGTTATTGTTTATCTAAGTTATAAAAACAACTGAAATGATATTGACAGATAATTTTCTAAGATACTTTTAATTCCACAATCGTTGTTAGTAGATCAGGAAACTGTGTCAACAATATGATAAACAGTTGGTTGGTTGGTTATGTGTATGCATTATATTTTTGACTTTAGAAATTCATTAAGACTGGTAATGATTTAAAAAAATAGGTGCATTTTTGCACTACTAGGCAAGTTCTAATTCTAAATGTGGTAAACACTAACACATACCACATAATAGGTATAATTCTTTGGTAAAATATTTATATTCTTCTCTCTTACAAAATCCTCCAAGTCACAAATGAATGGCAAATGGTAAAATTATAAAAGTATAAAATATATTTTTTACAGGATGATTTGGCAGATGACGATATAATGATATTGGACAATGGAGAATATATAAATTTTCATGTATGGCTTGAGCTCGCTGTTCAGAAGTGGAAATCAAATTAAGCTTATAAAATCTGCACAGAGTAATTATTAGGTTTATTTTCTATAAGCATTTTATGTAATAAAAAAATATGCAATCCTTTCAATTACTGTGTTAAAAAAAATTGTAATGTCAACCTTAAAATGTTATCTTTCAATTCATAAGTTTTAATTGAGAAAACAGGTATACATTCAACACATGAAAACAATGCAGCAAGACAGGCCACGGAAACTGTTTCTCACACTGAAAGACAAGGAGTCAAGACGTTTCACTAAGTGCTTCCATGGCTGGGGAGACCACAAAAGACCTCCTGAATAAGTTATTATTTACTTCCATCAACTGAATATATAAAATTTAGGAATCCTTTGACAATTATTATAGCAAAAGTTATGATATGAAAAGACAAATGGCCATATGTTATTTTATATATGAGGCAAACAACATTCTCTGCCCAATTGAAATATTATTCTTTATAATATATATTATGTAAAATAAATTTGTTTACTAATTAAAATTAAATGTTCAATAGCCACTTTTAAATACTGGTTTTCTATTATAAAATTTGTTTTAAATGTTTGTCTGTTTTATATATATATATGATATACTAATGACAGATTTTATACTTTATATACACCGGTTTTCATTTCTATTATTGAGTAATACTCTTTATTATCTAGACTCCAATTTGTGCAATTATTATAAAACTGAGGATAATGCTTACCAAACAAATTAAAATAAATATGCAGTGCATTAAATAAAACAAAATTCAATATTTATAGCAAGAAATAAAAATAAAATAATTTGTACACTATGCCATCAATATATTTATTATGCACCACTTTCAAAAATGTTGGTCTTCCACTCATGAGAATTTAAGGAATCATGGAAATTAAAGTCTGAGTATATCATTTTAAAAACAGGTTTAATTGTTTATTACCATTACAATTTACAACATTAAGCACAAGTGCATTGAAAGCCTCTATTAAACTAATTTGAGTAACATTTGACTAGCTTAGCAAGAACTGCATGATTTGTTACTCAAGTCAAATATAAAATGTTGTGAATTCTATCTATTACAGATTGAACATATATTATATATTGCTTGCTTTTATATAAATTATTGTACTTATACCTACTTTGTAAAATATGACTTAGAATTTTATAACAACTTAAGATCATAAATGAGTTGAAATAACAGATTAGTTGTTTGTAATAAATTCTTTAAACTATTTAATATTTTGTAACACAATAAATTATTTAACAAATTCAACTTCTGTTTTTTGTATACCCACATTGAAGGTAATAATTAAGATTAATACATAAATATATAATAGTTGATTAATTAATCATCATCGTCGTCGTCATCCGAAGGAACAAACAATTCATTTTCCTCTCTAAGAAATTTGCAATATTCTTACTAATAGCTGCTCCAATTAATAGTCCGGGTACGACAGCAAACACAATGCTTAGTAATCCAAAAGGTGTCTTTTCTGGTTCAGGAAGAATGGCACCAGTAGGAGTTGTTGTTGCCGTTCTTCGTGGTAAAACTTGTTCATGTTTTGATATGTTCTTAGATTGTACCACAAGTCGGGTCAACCTTAAAATAGCCATTCTCGCTAAGTCCAGAGTGAAATATAAATAAAATTTCTTAAATTATTTTTAGAAGGCGAGATAGGACGATAGATATATTTAACAATAACTGCAATGACAGCTTAAGATCATGACTTTTGACAACACACAAATGACAATAATGTCACACATATCTACAGATTCACTAAAAATACTAAATCGATCCTTATATCAAATAAGGATATTCATTTTTATTTACTAACTAGTTAGTACTTCAAATAACATACTAACTTTAACATACATATTGTAAAGCATAAGCACCGTAAAGGAAAATAGATTTTTAAAAGATAAAAAGTTTACACTTTATTTTAAATAAATTTTCCTAGTGGGTGAGATATCATTTTCACATTGCTGCTAAAATATTATATTTATGATATCAGATACATATATTTGTTGATTAATCATTTATATAATATAATTTTAATGAATTATCACGTAAAAATATTTTTATTACTATATTTGACAGAAAATAACATTTTAACAATTAAAGATCTTGTATTTGCATTTTGCACAAATAGATAAAAAAAAATAGAATAAAATTGTTATTGCTTTGCGGGTTCATTAAAAAAATATTTAAAAATTTTTTTTTGATATAATAACGATACATTAAGATATATCGTAGTAATATATCGATATTTCTGATTTATCGTAAGTACTTTGTTAATATTCTTACAATTTTTGCATAGGGTTCAAGTTAATATTACTTAAAAACACCAACTACATACATGACACAGGTGACAGATTATATTTTTTTATTACAGGAATACTAACCTAACGGATAATAGTATCTCGGGTCTTTGCGTTTCGTTATAGTAAATTTAGTTTTCCAATTCTTTATTACATTTTAGTTTTACTCAATCTGTTAACCGTAAATAGTTAATAAAGTAAATTGAGTAAAGAAAAGGAATTAAATGTTTATTTGATTGTTCATGAATCATTATATATAAAATATGTTGTTTGTGCATTTATATTAGGTTTATCGATAATTGAACGGGTTGAAGCGATGCATCGAGGCCATATGTCGCCATTTTATGAAATATCGATAAATATCGTGCGTCCCTACTTTGCGGTTTAATGACGTTTAGCAAAATACAAAATTTACATAAAAATAAAACGAATAAAAAAGAAATTAGTTCCTATAAATAAAATGAACGTAACTCTTACTAGCTTGGAAGCTTTAATTCGTAAGTATCTTAATTAATAAAAACTATTTTTTTCTGATAATATGAGTAATGAAAAATGTTTTCTAATCAGTTAAAGCGACATTCGAATCCTTAATACAACCTGATGCTGCCGCTATGGAAGCCTTTATGGCCGTGATGCGAGACTCAAATGAAGGGCCACAGCTAGGAGCCCAAGCGTTAGCAGCTCGTATTCATTCTCAAAATGCTCGAGAAGCCCTTCTGGCCCTTACAATGTTGGACCGTTGCATGCGTAAAAGTGACTCTGTTTTTCACGCTGAAGTGGGCAAATTTCGGTTTTTGAATGAGATGATTAAGTTGGTGTCTCCTAAATATTTTGCTGACAGAACAGCCCCAGAAGTCAGAAATAGAGTATGTATATTTTAATGTATGTTATTACAATTGAAGTAAAAAATATACTTACGACTTTTTTTATTTTTTAGATTCTTCAACTATTACATGCCTGGTCAATAGAATATCCTAAAGAAACTAAATTCAAAGTTGCTTTTGATATGCTTAAAAACCAAGGAGTTATAAAAGAGACTCCACCACCTTTACCTCCAGAAGACAATGTAATAACATCTCGCCCAAGGGCTAAAAGTGCAATATTTGAGGATGAAGAAAAATCTAAACTTCTACAAAAATTGCTTCAAAGTAAAAAGCCCGAAGATTTACAACATGCCAATAGACTGATTAAAACTATGGTTCGAGAAGTATGTATTATATTGTTATGTGATTTTTGTTATATAATGTGTTCCTTATAATTTTTTTGCTGTTAAATAAATTTAAAAGTAAAAATCAATATACAATTTATATTAAGTTCAACATTTGAAAAAAAAATTATTCAAAATTATTAATGTGTACAAATTTATGTTTAAAGGAAGAAAGAAGATCAGAGGCTAACAGCCGGAGAGCTCAAGAAGTGTGTGCTGCCTTAGATAGCGCTGGCCTTCTCAGTGATATGTTAGAGCATTCTGAAGAAGCATCAGCTGATGAAGAACAGCTGATCCATGAATTACATGCTAGTTGTTCAAGACTTCGCCCTGTTTTGCAGAGACTTGCATCTGCTGATACACAAACTGAAAACTTAAGTAATTATGCTTATTTTTTGATAAGTGTCATTGATCATTATATAGATTAATATTTAATGTTTTCAAAATTTTATGTCAGAGTCATTCCTCACACATGTAATTATAGAATATAGGTAAAGTATTTTTATTTATTTCAGCCTAAAGCTATTTGTTTAGAAAACCTAGTGTTTATAAGACATTCTCCATTTTCTGACCCAATATTGAGACACTGTTCTCCACTATATGGAATGAACCTATACCAGAGTGGTTTAATAAAAATAATTTAAACTATCATTCCTCCTAGTTTTTTTCTCTAGTATAATTTGGCAATCAGTCATTAAGGCTATAACCAGATGTACTGTGTGTCTTGTTATTTAGGGTGGTGTACCCATTACAGTACCCATGCCCTTTGTTTAATGAATTCTAATTCTATACTCTCTGAATTTTCATTATGTTAGAGGTGCTGGCTGTCCTCCACAAGTGTTTCCCATACAACCAAATGGGCTTTAACACAGTTGTATATTGGAGCAGCTTGTTGTCTATCAATAGTTTTGAGTTATGGCCCAGCAGCCAATGGGGATCCTTGTATTTAAGATTAATTTCGTTTCTTTTTGACTCAGCAAGTTTTCTCCATGTTCTGGACTTTCAGATTTCGAGTTCCGAGTTCAGATTTTACCCACAAACAATCGTGTTTATAGTCAGTCACTATGCTGCTGGGCCACAATGTCCCCATGACCTGTAAATACAGTAACTTTATTTTTTCATATTTTAGGTGACATAATACATGCGAATGATGTTTTGGATGATGTCTTTGCTAAATACAATAAATTTTTTATTGAGAAAAAACTAAAAACCAAAGAGCCTAAAAGACAATCACAAAGTAACAATGGTACTCTCTTAGACTTTGCTGGAACCAGCTTCCGATCTGAAGACAATCCAAAGGAGAGATCTGATGTAATTGATGAATTAGGAGATATATTCTCAAGTGATGGTTCCACTAGTAATATAGCTGAACCTTTGAAGCCTGTGAATATGATGCCTACAGGTTATTTGTTTGTGTCTATGTATAACATAAAAAAAAAAACAATTTGTCCTGCATAGCATAGTAGTCAGAGTGAATCTAGTGATCTTGTCTTGTTACTAGATTCCCTCTAATAATGAAAATATTTTAAATATAATCATTCCCCTGAATGGAAATCGAACCCACCACCAATCGCATTTACATTATAACTCTGCCCCACTGCGGCATGATGGCCTCAATTGAAATATTAATATTAGTTAACTAGAATAAATAAAAAAAAATCTTTTAAACTCACTTGCAAATTTTATTGCTTAATTATTTATTATGTAAAGTAAAATAATTTTTAATAAATAGTATCTATAAAGCTGTGTACATAAACATTTAATCATATTTCAGATGATACTGAGTTATTAGGGGAAACACCTAAAGTTGGTTGGCATGAATTAGATTCACTTGGTGAGCAATTATTGAAACAATCTTTACCTGAAAATGCAAAACGATTGGATAATTTCAATGGGTACATACATACATTGAACTTAAGTTATAGAAATATTTGGTATCCTATTTAAATCTTATATATCCTATGTTTCAGAAAACATTCGAAGAAAATACCAATGAATGCATTAGATAAATCATCTCCAAAAAAAGAGATCCTATCACCAAATAATGCCTTGTTAGACCTTGACTTTTTTACAAAGAAACCTTTGCAAGTGACAAAAGCTTCTCCTGTAGCTCACTCCTCAAATTCAATTACACCTAACGATGATGTCATGGTAGACATAAGTTCTGATGACATACATCCTAACATGTACAATAATAACTTAGATACTAAATCTGACAATACTCTGGAAAACATAATTGACCTAGGATTACAAAATAATAAAGAAAAGAAATTGGAAAGTCAACAAAATTTACGTTTAGATCAAAACGACAAAGTTAAGGCTAATGAAGTGAAACCTTTAACTGACATAAATTTGACCTTACAAAGTGTGCAACCAAGTAAAATAACTCCGTTAAAAGCTTTCGAGGAGGAGGATGGCCTTTCAGTTGTACTACATTTTTGTAAGGACAAACCCAGACCTGATGTCAGTGTTATTGTAATTTCAACAACAAGCAAAAGTAGTGTGCCCATTGAAGATTATAAATTTCAGGCTGTTGTTCCTAAGGTAACTCTTTGATTATTAATTGTATTATGTCTATATGCATCTCATGCATTCATCGAGATGAACAGAGGTAGCTTTCCATCCATTTAGATAAAAATATGAGTAGTAAAACCTAACATCCTACTTTGTCTTATAGGATTATAGAAATATAAATAGCCATAATACAATCATACCCGAGGTGGAAATTGACACCATATCCATTATATTTACAGACAAACATTCCATAACTGTGTATGTATGTATCCAGGGTTGCAAGGTGCGTCTGCTGCCCGCCTCAGGGACTTCCCTGCCGCCCTACAACCCATTCTTGCCACCAATCTTCGCTCTGACACAGTTGATGCTGGTGGCGGCGCCCTCCGGCCTTCGCCCCCCACTCAGCTTTGTACTCACATACACCACCAACGATGACTGCTCTGAGATGGGTCAAGTACCCGAACTGCCTTTGACTGATATATAACATATATATTTTAATCTTATGCACAAAACAGCTTTCTGTTTATTTTTCAAATATTTTTTTTTGTCGATGGATGGATGTAGGTAGAAAGATTCTGTCCCTATCTATGTAAAAGTATAAGCTTAGTAAATGTCGATATATTATAAGTTCAACTTCAAGCTTCTTCTAGAACAGTAATTACTTAAATTATTTAGAAAAATTTACCCCTCAATAGTGAATATCTGTGGGTTAAATAACTTTTACTGATAAAATAAGGCACACACGCATATATATATATATATTAGTCCTTCCTTAGTGGGTTTCTACTCCATTAAAGAACCCTACGGACCAAAGACCATGGGTGTAACTACATTAGTTTATGCTCGGTGATTATGAATCAGTCAGTCAGTAAATCAGGACATCTTTTTTTCTAATTAATAATAAATTCGCATAGTCATTATAAAGATATTTTAGCTTATTAATACTAAACGAGTAGTTAGGAAATATTAACAATTTATTATTTTACTGTTATTAACTAACAATAGCTTAATTTGTATAGAAAATATTTATATATTTTAATTTTATTCCAGTCAATTCTTAATAATTAACTTGTTTTAATTATACGGTAAGAGGTATTTTTTCAGGTTTATAATCTTTTTCTATATATTTATAATAATAATTTTTTGGAAGACTGTACATACATTTACGAATCAATTCATAAAATCATTAAAGTTGCATGTTAATTCATGTATCTTTGAAATAAGCCTAATAGAGTATTTAATTTATGCACTCAAATATTTCTTTATGTTTAAGATGATAACATTTGTTAAAATTAGATATAATTCCTGCGCCGTCCCCGTTTTTATTATTATTTTTAAATATATATGTCTTACTTATTTTTGTTATAATTCACAGAATTATCGACATTGTTTGGTTTTATATGGATTTATATTACTATAACAAGCTTGAAAACAATTTCATAGTACAGAAGTGACTTAAATGCTACACGCAATTATTGCTTGGGGAAAAAACTAATTTGAAGCTATAATATTGTGTGATAATGAAATTTATAATAAAATATATTAATAATCGACTGAGTAATTAGTTTAGTTAAAATATTTGTAATCACGATCACTTGTGATTTAAAAAAATATTGTATATATAATAATTGATACAGTATGTTTGTTTGTAATCGATTTATTATAATGTTAGTAACGTATATTTTAAAATCGGCTCTAGTCTAATTAGGTCTCGACATTCCCATAAATGCTTAGATACGTTATAATATTATTTTATTTAATCTGAATTTGTTTTGACAGTATTATAATAAGACAGTTCAAATGTAGGGTTACTGTTGATGTTGACTTCACAAAAATGCATTTACGTACCGTGTTTATATATAGACATTTGTTTATAAATGTATGTGCCGCTGTATGTGCTGCTTTGTTTATAATGATACTTAATGGAAATTTATGACTTAAATAGTTTATTTATGATGAAATACGAAATAAACAATATATGCTTCGAATTTGTTTATTTTTAAGACTTTACTTATTGTAAATTACATTCGTTTACGCCACCGCGTTTGGTGCTGTGGGACAGTAAACCACATTAGTTGTGGGTTTCAATTCCGCTCAGGTATATTGGTTTCATTTCAACGCCTAAAGCGTCACAATGCGGGAAGTGGGGAAAGTGGAAGAAAGTCTTGACACTATTATTTCTTTATTTGTTCGGTTCACCAATAATGAATTCGAACACAATTGAAATTCAGTAAATATACAATATGATAAACTTTAAAGTAAAACTATGTAGACATTTTTTTTGAAAGCTGAATATAGGGTACTTTTAATCGGAGCTCTTACAATAATTTAGTGCATTTATAATAAATGAATTTCTTCAATTTTTCTAATTCTTTTAGTTTAAAAAAATCAAGTCAATTATAATATAATTTCTAACCTAAAATTCTAGTACTGAACAGTCAACACCTGTTGTGTAAGCAAAGTGATTTAAAAACCGATTTTGGATTCGTTCGATTCTAAAACGGTGTAATGAATACTACGCTCTAAAGTGTCAAGGGTACAATAATAACCACCGGGTTTGACTATGTTATTGGATATATTATAATAACACGTTTTAACTATACAATCTTAAATCCAAAACTAAGAAAATAACTCCAGGAATGACATCTGTCTGGTTCTCCAATTCTAAAAAACTAGCGGCGACATAGAAAAATGTTCATCCCCGCCACGGAATTAAGGTGTTGCCAGCAAAAGAATGACCGTGGTTTCTGGTTTACGAAAGACTTATTTCTTATAATGAAGCCAAGTGATTTTCATGCTTGATCATAATCCATATGTGGAAGAAACGTTTATTTTTTATCAATAACTTCTCCTAACCCCCCTAAAAGTGTCCATTACATTTAAATGCATGGTCCATCTACGGTGTAATTGTAATAGTTTGTTTTTGTCTTACGAGTAATTTGCGAGTGTTTCTGAATGTTCAAGCGAATATCATTATTTGAACACCGTTGGTATAATGTATCAACTATATATGTCACAATGCATAGACTAACTACCCATGCGGCGGAGAGCGTGAATCGGCAAAAGAAAGAGCCTTAAAAGCAATGTCTATACGAAGCGTTGTACCACCATTATGTTTTTTAACATTATCTGATGACATTTCAAACATACTCATCAAGTAAAAACACATGGAGCCTAGTTTATTTTAAATAAACAGTTTTTTCTTTCTCTTGTAAAGTTTCTTGACATAAGCGGTGTTGTTTTCTTAGGGATGATATGTATGTAGAATATTTAATATATAAAAAAATCTACAATTATATATTTATCACATTTATACTAATCACTATCACATCTTCATATAATAAGGGATGCAAAGAAGAAGTTGTGTTGAGACACTCAGTCTCTATTCTTTTAAGTTATGAGAATTGATGATTGAAATGAAAATAAAAAAATAAATCGATGTTATAAACCTAGCATGAGGATTAATATTAAATGTATATATAATATGTATAATAGTGCATTCATATTCATCGTATAGGTATATATGTATATGCCGGCGGGTAGTCGCACTTTAAAAACAAATTTAATAAAATCAAATCAATTTATTTATTTAGTCGGCGGGTAGTAGAATTACCATGCAAAAATAGGTGTTTTGTTTAAATAAATAACATACCTACTTTTTGCTATAAAAGGTCGAGTGCGCGCCGGCCTTCAATCACCAAAACCAAGGCGGTGGTGTTTGGGGGCCAGCGGAGGTCTCCTCCGCCCTTGGCCCTTCAAGGTGTCAACATCGACTGGAGTGACCAGGCCTCACCTGACGTATACCGTGCCGGTCTGGTTCGCACTCACCACTCCCACCTCCAGACTGAACATAGAACGTATGAAGAACATTGCCCTTCGAACCGCTGCTGGGGCCTGAGATACGTACGCCTCAACGTAATTGCGTGTCATATATTAATATACAAGGAATAAGCAAATAAATGTGGTTTACAGTGTTTATTATTAAACAATTATTTACATGTATACTTAAAATACATTTATTTACATAGTAAATGCTTTGAACACAATTCCAGAAGATATACGTCTCCACGACTGTTAACACAAAGTTATATGTTTATAACAATTTGAAATTATATGTGATACAGTTTAACATATGCTTTCTTGCTGCCAGCCTTAAAACTTAACTTACAATCCTAGTTGTTAATTGTTGCGGAACTATTTATAGAACTTATATTTCGATTAAATTAAACACATGTAACTCATTTATTACTATTGGACAATTTTTTTGCTGCTTCACGCGTTTTACCACATATCAGGGTAGCCAGAGAGAACCTAGTGTCGATATATTACGTGTTGAGTGGCGGAACTCAATGTCGCGCTTTTTCTTAGGTACCAGAGTGGATAAATTAAAAATATTTTAAATATAATCTAAATTATATATAATCTAAAAAATTACCCGAGTGAGAATCGAACCCACAAACAATCGCGTTTATAGTCAGACGCTGACAGTATAGAAATTTACGTAAGATGCATGCAACTTATTTCAATATATTGTTATAGACATAAATAGTACATAGTCACATGTATGCTATGAAATGCCATCCAAAACTTCTATACATAAACTCAATTTGACAGTCTTAAACGGCCTGGTCTCTGAAGGCCAGCGCCGTGATAGGCTTCTGATGTCCGCAATACTCGCGCTCCAGCGTCCCATTCTCCAGGTCCCAGAGACGCGCGTAGCTGTCCGATGAACCTGTATATATTCGGTATTATATATATAGACAATTTTTATTTCATTCCTCATTATTAAATCAGTATTTATATAGTTTAAAATTATTGACAATCAAAGTAAAAGATAACTTATTTTAAAAATAAAACGATTGCCCATATCTTATGTTACAGAATCAATCCAAGCAATACAAAGGTTTCGTCACATACTGACATGTCAAGCTAATTAAAACATAATATTGCAAATCGTTATTAACGACTAAAAAAAATGTCTTTTGGTTCTGAATATTACTGACTACAGAAGTACACACCAGAGTACTTGAACTTGCAGTAGCATTTAACATATCATATAATTATAGAATGTTACCGGTGAACAGGTATCTGGAGTCGAGCGTGAAGGCGGCGTCCCACACCCAGCGCTGCGCCTCGTGGCGGAGCTCCCGCAGCAGCGCCCAGTCGCTGGTGCGCCACACGCGCGCCGAGCAGTCGCCTGACGTCGTCACCAACATACTACAGGCGTTAACGAGAAACCATTACATACTTTTTACCCTAGATTTTTCTCAAAATGTACCTTAAAGACCATAACTACCGACGCCTGACAAAGATATCCTACATATTGAATACAATTAAATAGCACACAATAGAAATTAGTAGATTGTTTAAAATAAATAAATCTTCATAATATGTTAGTGTAGTTAATTGCACAAAATTGAATTGCATCTCTTTAAAATAAAGTAATGAATGTACACTAACGTCGAATCATAACTGAATTTGCAGCGCAGTGCGTATTTCTTGTGCGCCTGCAAGTGTTTCCGCGGCACGGGGCGCGGCGGCGACCCGCCCAGCGACCACACGTAGCAGTTGCCCTTGTTGTTGACCGCTGCCATCATCTTACCCTCGGGGTCGATCGCTATGTCTTGGATACTGGTCTCAGCTTCTGGTATCTAATGGTATATATTGATAATATTGTATTTAACTGAAATGTACTAAAGTAGAAACAAAAAATTATACACATATGTTTTTAAAATACCACATTTATCGCCGCTACACGCTTGAATAGGTGGTCAGTCAGTTAAGGGTTGGTGGTGCGCCTCACGATCGAACGCCACTCCTCACGGATGGCTGTCTTCTTGACATATTCGTAAAGAGGGTCATTAGTGGTATCCCTTACCTGATCGGTCCATCGCATTGCTGATCTTGATTTTGATTGTTACTAGGCGTTCCATGGTGTTAACTCCTGGACGAGAGATGTGTCCGAAGAAAGAATGCTATCTTGGACAATGGAGGACAGAAGTTGTTTAATCTCGAGGCCTCGGATAATTGTTTCTTTGGTTCTGAATTCAGTTCACGATACGCCGAGCATTTTCCTCCAGCGCTTCTTTTTATCACTTGCTATAAGTGCCAATGCCTAACGCTAGGGCTCTGACTAACCGAAGTTTCGTGGCTTTGGTGATGTTCATGTTTTTGTGTCCATATTTTTCTCAGCTTAAAAAAAAAGACATGCGCCGTTTGATTTCATCAGCACAAACTCCACTGATAGAAATCAACACCCAATAGGTGATTTAGATTCAATGACAGCTTGTTCTAAAAGTTCCATTGCCTTATGCCACAACTGATGGGAGGAAGCCAATTTAGTGTTAGACAATGTCCAGTGTTTCCAGTTACTCACTAAAGAAAAAATACACATTGACTTATTGAATGGCTGAATTGTTCTAAGCGTAACAGTTTTTCGTGCTATTCTGAGTACTAGTTGTAATCTTGTGATCAGAAGTCTGATTCGCAATCAGCTTCGGGCAAGGTATGAGCGTGTGTTCCACCTCGATCCAATCATGATGTAGTCCATTTGATTTCGATGATTGCCAGGTGCCAGGTGGTGTAACCAGGTGTAAAGTCTTCTATGGTAGTGATTGAAGAAACTGTTTGCTATCACCGGATTGTTCCCGAACCAAATTTGGAAATAATAGTCCAATAATATGCATATCAAACTCATATATTTAATGTTTAAAAAAAGATTGTGTCTTTTTAAATAGACATTGGTTACAATAGACTCTTCATCTTCATAAAAAAATGTTACCTCATTTTTATATCATTTGTGATACAGATTAATTAGAAAGTAATATATTTATACACTGTTATAATTTGTGAATTATGTATAAATTAATTAATAAATTACCACAGTATAGGATATTTATCAGTAAGAAAATGGTCAATGCTTTATAATGTGTTTCACTGATACTGCAGATTTTCACTTTACACCTTGTTGTTTCCTTTTCCAAGATTATAAGTTTGTCTGTTTGAAGAAGGTCACAAACATTCAACATATGTATTTGAATTGTATTAGATATTCCAGCAGTCTGATTTTAAATTATCTCCATATATATATATCTAACTACAATTTTGTTTAAACTGTTCTAGCCACCAATACACTTAATTTAGAAAGGAAAATGCTAAATCAGAATAAGAAATATAAAAATAAAACATATTTCTCTACCAGTTGTTCATTGTGATCAGTCTTTAAATCCCATATATGTATGATGCCACTTTGCCCTCCAACCATAATCTGAGACTGATCAGGATGCAGGACCACAGCATTGACAGGTGCAGGCACTTGAAATATGCGTTGACATTGAAATGCATGACCCATTCTGAAAAATTTTAATGTCTATAATTAATTCTTCTAAAAAATTTTACAATAAACACAAATTTTGTTATTTCTTTAACATAATAATATAACTTTGGTAGTATAGTAGTATATTAAAGTTGCAACATACCTAATGTCCCATATTCTAGCTGTACAGTCTTCTCCACCTGTATACATCCATTGACCATTTTCCTAAAATAAGATCAAATTTTAATGTTAATTTATTTGGAACTTTTACGTACATTTTAATGAACTATTAATAAAATGTAATGTTTTTGGTAAAAATAAATAAAATTGTATTTCTTAATGCACAGTCATAAGGGGTTTTGTGTGTAGAATTAAATAATAATTAATAATAAATTAACAATGTACCTGAAAGCCAACTCTTGAGACATTCTTGACTACACCTTCATAGTTTAATACAGGATCTGGGTTAGCACTAGCAAGGTCATACATTCTTATATGTTGATATCCACAAGCAGCTACCATTTGTCCATTTGGACTAATTTCCAAATCATTTACTTGCTGAAATTAAAAATAGAAGGATTGATGTAATTTGATTAAATATAAAAAAAAAGTTACGTTAAAGCAAAGAAATTATATGTTTGAAATACATTAATTCAAATTTATAATGAGGCATTTGTGGTATGGGCTGAAATTATTAAAAGATTCCATTAAGAATAAAAAATAAGGTATTATGTTTTTGGCAGTTCGTTCCGTCAGACGCAGGGGTTGCTCGAAATGAAAAAAAATGTATAGGTTACCGAGTCGGGGTGCTGCATTGTGCGCAGACATACTCCACGCGTGGAGGCTTGCCAAAGTTTAATAGCCGAGTATGATCATATCCGCCGGTTACCAGGGCCACTTGGGAGCCAGCGCCCGTGTTCCCTTCCCCAGACATTACAGATCACAACTCTATTATTTTATAGAGTAAAACTAATAACAGTAAACAATAACAAATCAGAAAAAGCACGTTCGTACAATTAACATGACAGTTTTAACAATTTAATTGTTCTAATTTTATTCATAAGTAGCGTTCAATTTCTTTATTTTACATCTCATGTACATAAGGTACATCAAGCAAAGAATACTTTTACCACAACAATAATATTTAAATTAGTAATTGCTTGCTTTTAGCAGTTCAATCGGCATATTTTTTAAAGTTTGACATTTTTGACAGATGCTTAGGTTTGTGTATGGACAGTTAAAAAGTAAACTAGCATAACCACAAAATATTTATTATATAATGAGTTAGTAATATTAATAGTATATTGAACTTATAATAAATAATATAAAACAATGACAATAATATGAGACAATTTGAACTTAATAATCTGAATCTATCTAAATCGATTTTTTAATAATTACTTTCAAGTTTAATCAATATATATTTTAACTAGCGACCCGCTAGCGGCTTCGAATTCTACACGACTTAACTTTTTAGTTTTTCCACCCACCCGCATTCTCACGTAAATCACAAACTTTGCTTTAGTTTATAATTTAAAAAGGCTAACATTCTTGTTTATGAATCGATTGAAATGAAATAATCATTAAATGTTAAAAAGAAACACAGCAATCAATATTTGAAATTGTATTCAAATCTTTTAAGCTGTATCTATAACTTCCATGTACAGTGACCAGTTCCATTTTTATTGTGTACTAAAAATATTTTATCTGTTTTTAAACTTTATCCAACATGACTATGGAAATTAAAATATACCACGCAACAAAATGGCTATCCATTGGGCGACGTCCATGTTATTATGCACAGATGGATTACTTTGTCGAATGATTTCTTCGGTTATGTACTTTTGGTAAATGGTAAAGTAAAATAAAAAACGCATAGAATTTATTAAAAGCATTTATTTATGAAATATAATTTTATCAACTAAAATTATTAAAACGCTGTCAACAGGTTACGTCATAAATAGGCTCGTGACGTAGTAAGAATACGGTTATAAAACGTGCTTTTAAAACAAATTTAACAGTACAAAGTATATTGATTGATAAAGCAGATATAAAACAAGTTGTTGAATTATGAATAAAGACTGGTTAAGAAGAATGAAAAGACAAATTGAAAAATAGAATCTTATATGAAATTACTTTATTGAACATGTAAAATCCGTATTGACATGAGGAATGCTAATTCTCATTTACAAAATAACACAAATGTAAAATTTGAGAGACTAATCATATTGAAAACCTACCTATAACTAACTAAAAATACAACATACACGTGAATTTCCTAATTTAATTTGCTCAGCCTGGGCATAAGGCCCAAGCTGTCCATTCCTAGCTTAAGTTTGGTACCATTAATAAGCATTGAAATTTACAATGAGAGAGGTAGGTTTAATTAATAATAAGCCGTCACATCATTCATGAAATTGTCTCTAATTTTACATGTTAACATGATCCCATCAAAACTATCATGTCTATAGAGCAAATTATAATTAGCGTTAAATTAAACTTATGGCATATCAAATTTAAAGCACAGCTTTACGGCAAAAAAATGTGGTAGACATACAGTTTTGATAAAACCATTTGAGGTACATTTCAAAGGTGAGCATCCAGTAGTCACAGCGAACTTAACGAGGGAGGGCTAACTGTACAATTCCCCAGTGAATACATGCTAACACTTAAACATTATTTTTTTTTAAGGCTTAGAAACCTAGAGACCCTAGCCTGTGGTGAAACTTTCCAAATTCTGCACTCTTCGAACCTATCAACTACTCAATACTACAAAGTAAAGTAAATCAGTAAATAACACCTGTCAAATAATCAACAATTTCATTATGTCGACGAAAAATATTTATAAATACAATAATAAATGTGTAATTAATTATTCATTGAATTCAAATTCTCTAATACTCATATAAAAATTAAGACCATGCAATACAGACTTTGGAAAGTCAGTCCCATTTTACTTTGTAATAAATTAAGTCCAAGTAAATTATTCAATATGAACAGAATGCCTATGAATTGGGAGATCATTCGCTTTCTTCCTCCTCCTCCTCACCACCTTCTTCGTCGTCAGACTCATCCTTCTTCTTCTTTGACTTCTAAATAATTGAAATTATGAAACATTAATCACAGAAACAAAAAATGTGAAATGTATGTCCAACAATGACAAGAACGAAAATGATGTAGATACATACAGCTGGCGCCGCCTTCTTGCCCTTCTTTCCCCTTTTCTGTGCCTTTTTGCCACCACCTTCTCCACCACCACCATTGGCGTTATATGACTCTAAGTCTTTTGTATATTGTTCCTTGGCTTTAGCCGCCTTCTCCTCCCAAGTCTACAAAAAGAAGAATAAAAATAAGGTACAATTGAAAATAAAAACAAATTCCCAAAAAAATTGCTTAATTAAAAACTAACACTTTTGTCTTTCATTCCTCTCCATATTTCACCTCCTTTTTTGGCTATTTCAGTTACTTTAAGGCCTGGGTTATCGGCCTTTATTTGTTCTCTTGCACTGTTAAGCCAAAGCATATATGCTGACATAGGACGCTTCGGCTTGTCCGTCATCTTAACTTTTTTCCTAAAACCAAATAAAACGTTATTAGCCTAAAATAAATAAAAAACAGGTTAAGCGTCGTACCGCTAATAGATTTTCATGGTAACGTGCTTCCACGCGACCACGGTACGTTCAGAGGCAATAATTTTGGCGGGAAACGCAATTCGAGCATTGTACTAAGACTATACTAACTTAAATAACACAATAATCATTTAACGCATTAAATTGCATTGAAATCAAGGTACACTCATATAGTTTTAATGAAAAAATCGATTAAATTAGTTATCGCCCCTTATAACGAGTTCACTGGCCTATACTCGAGTCGAACGAGCCATTTTGTTTTCTCATATTGTGTTGAAAGTACGCATTATCTAAAGATGACATAATTACCAAATGAATCTAAACTTAATAAACTGTAATTCGTAGAAGAACTGTTTTAGTCGTTCAATGGAAAAGATTCGAGAAATTAATTATTTAAAATAGGGCGTCCTTTCTTATACCCACGCGTACTATGAGTACGACGAAGCCTATGGCCATGTTTGACACAGAATTCCAACGTGGATTAAAATATATTTTAATGAATAATACACTTATAATCAAACTAAAACATATAAAAACACTTGACAATTATTAGAAAATTGATTAGACTTACCTTATGGCAAAAATTTTGAAATGATTTTTGAACTGGTACACAACCAAACTGCAGACGTAGAGAACCAGAAGAAAATGTATGGAGCTCGAAGCAATGTTCCCAGAGCAAGCTAGCTTGGGTTCGTCTCGCGTCGCTATTAGAGCGCCCTCTATGTAGCACGCTATTGGCTGGGCCGTTCAGTTTAGCCAACTGCAGGAAGCGATATTAGCCTCTTGTACTACGTATATCCGTGACGTACTAGATAAATGAGACACACCAATTTGTACGGTAATGCCACTACATAAAGCTTATTTCTGAGTACGCGTTTGTGCTCCGTACAATATAATCAAAAAAGGTTTTTGATAAATTATAAAGAAAAAAAGCTAAAATACACTAAAATAACTTACCAGTGAAGTAGCTAATGTAAAAACAAATATTTTTTGATATGATTTATAAAAGATTAATTTAATAAGTATGTCAAAAAGTAGCCCAATCCTCTTTTAGGTTTCCCTTATGAGAGTCTAACAAAATACATCGCGCCGGATTTTAAATGCCGCCAACGTTTATTTCGAAAATGTAAAAAGCGCGGCAAACGTGGGCGAGAAAGGGATGCCAATAAAATATAACGTTTGAAATCGCGTTTGTTTACGATTTGATATTTTGAAGGAACTTGAGAAATAGTTTTTATCTCTTCATATATAAGGGTGTAGTACTTAAGATGTTAGGCATAAAATACATTCTACGATTTTATAACAATAAGATGAGATAACATTGGGAAAGCTAAACAAATATTCACCGATAAGCTTTCATAATGAAACTTTCAAATTCATCAAAAATACATAAACCAAAACCTAAACGTCCATATAGGACAAAATATCGATTTAACAAGCCTTATTTTAGACCACTACCATACATTCATTAGATCATAATTGAGATTCTTACAGAGGTAACAAATATTACACGCCACTGTTACAATAATTCATTTAATTGAATACATTTTACAGCTTCCTCCAATAAAATAAAATAAAAGAGTCTACATGTTCTTTCTATTATATATTGCTTGGATTTATAATAATTATGAAATTTGGCAAATATGTACGGTGTTTCAACCATTAACTTACATACTGAAATGAAATTAAATATTAATTGTTAATAATATATGAACATATTTTTATATGGAAAATAACACTATAAGAAGCTATTCTTAATTTGCAGCTATGAAAAAGAAAAGACAATATTTTATTTAACCTACAATTTATTTTGTGAAGGCGCGGTACTACAACAGTTTTAACCGTTATATGACGCTATGCCACAGCGCGTTCTTTTAATGTTTTTTATCGACATAGAAAAGTTAACATTTTATTTTAAAGTAAGGATAAGGACATTATATCGCATACCTACAAAGTAAGCCTAAAAGTCTAAAAAGTGGAAACCGTTCCAGACTCCTTATGCATACAATTCTTAAAAGTAGTTAAATCTTTGTAAATAATGCTATTGTATGTTTTTTAGAAACCCCTTTTCTCCTGATCTAAGGAAGAAAGGAATTATTAAGAAAAAGTGTTTTTTAAAGATGTATTTATTTTAAGTTTTCGGTCAATTGGCATAGTATGGTATTTAACTAACCGAATGTTTTCACGATCACTAAAATTTAAGATTGCCATACTTTCTATTTTTCTGTTAGTTTTTGATTGTGCTTCCAACAAAAATTACGGTCTGAAATTTGATTCAGACTTTCAAGATTGACGTCTGATTCAAAATGTCGAATATCTATACATATAATAAAAATGTAAGTGATCGCTGTCTGTACATGGAAAATATATGAAAAAAAAAATTATTAGAGGCATTTATCAATATAGTAGAATCACAAACAATTATTCTTATTTTTTTTTCTGTTTGTCTGCTTATCTGTTTGTGCGCACAATGCACTAGTTTTAGAAACAGCTTAACCGATTTAGATGAAATTTTGATTATTATATTGTGTTAAACTTCCCTTAACATTTAGTTTTTATTGCATTTCAATTGGTTCTCCAACAGAAAAGTTACATGCATTTTGATTATAAATTGTAGCAAAATTTGTGATTTAAGTAGGAACACGGGCGGGTGAAGAAACGAAATAGTCATGTAGTTAAAACAGGCGAAGCCGCGAGCGGGTCGCTTATATCAAAATATATTCGATTTTGAATCAGTCCTCTATCAAAAAGTTAATTAAATAAAATGTTTAGAAAGCAAAACTTAAATAGTCAAAAATAAATGTAAATCTTATTTTTTTAAAGTAAATAGTTTATTTTCCAAAACTATATAGTTAAATAGGATTTATTTTGTTAACAAGGCACCATTAAAGCAAAATTACCGTTAGGAAGAACGCAGGTAAATGTTTTTTGCTTAACGACGGGCGACAAACTACAAAATTACATTCTAGTTTTTAGTGTTTAAAATATGGGATATTCTTTTGATAATACGGACTTACTAATAATTATTCATTATATAAAAATTTATACACACATGTTTTTACGCCTAGCGTGTTTTAAATGGTTATTTTCTTTATTATATATTAGACAAATATCTATATATGTAACTGATAAGATATAAAGTTTTTTTTCTTATGTTAAACGTTATAAGAGACGCAATGTATACATCCATAAATCTGTAAGCATGAGTAAGTTTGTTTTCTAATATATTTCAACGAAGATTAAATATACATACATATATGTAATTAAATAAGTGTCGTCGTTTAAAAAAATGGTAATATCTATAATAAAGGAAGTCGTTAAAACTCCTTCCCATGATCAGTGTACAAAAAAACTACGATACATAATGTCGAGTGAAAATAAGTGCATTGCATTAAATGCACCACGTTTTAATAATAATGGCTACCTATTGTACTATTGTGTACAATATTACCCTTCGGAGAAAAAGGGCGCGCGGTGGCATCTGTTAGACACTTTCGCGCCATTTTGCACGCTTCGTTCCAACAAAGTAATATAGTAACTTTAAAACCTTTAAAAAAACGTAAACTTTAATTTATGCTTTATAATAAATTTTTAAAATTTTGATTTTGTACACAATTAGTATAATTGTAACATTATTTTTTTTTCTTCATTAAGTTGACCTGACTTAATGAAGAAAAAAAAACAATAAAATTTGTGGGATTTTAATGCTACCAGAGTAATGTTTATTATTTATACTCACTTTTATATGTGTTAATTAAACTAAGTACGAAGTATCACGTATAGCACCCCGCACCACTCAATACGCAGTGTATATTTAACTAGCTACTTAGCCTACACTATATGAAAAAATTACTTTTATAACATTTATTATTACACATTCACGCTACTTACTACAAAAACCTTGTCCTTTTAAAGGCTAGATATTTGTTTTCAATGCTCCAAAGTCAAAAGAAAAATACAAGCTACGCCTATTAGAATGGCCGCAATCAGAAAGTATGAGACTTCCACATATCCATATTTTCCTTATAAAATGTCTAATATAAATATTTCTCATAGGATTTTTTTTAAACACAAATGTATATTTGTAAAATAACGTAAATTTTCTAACAAATTCTAATTAAAATTTGAATTTTACTAAGACATATTTTGTATAATGAACCTAAAATATTCAGTTTTTTGAATTCGCATGCATTTACATATATAAAGTGTATATCTTGTTTCGATTGCGGGGTAAGAATTTGTATTAGTATGAGCTGTTTGAAATATTTATTCTAAAATTGTAAACTGTAAATTTGATTGATTTTACAGCTATTTTAATATATTTTCCGCCGGACCGAGACGTCTCCTAGACTTTCGTCTTCTTACTATATATGAGCAATGAAAATAATGTAAATATAATCTTTTCCACGACTGAGATCGAACCCACAACCATCATATTATTTAACACTTATTCAAAATAACGTTTTGTCACTTTGTTGAGATAATATACTTTTAATGTAAATAATAAGCGTCAAAAATATTTTAGTGAAAATAAATAGTCACTATACTTAATTATGAACAACAATAGGAAAATTGGCTAAGTGTCATATAAGTAAGCTTCTCTAAAAGCATTTTACAATTGGGAAATGATAACAAAATATAATTTCAGATTACCATGAAATATTAAAAAGGTTCAAATAAAAGTTCAAAGAAGGAAACAATAAACTGGGAAATAATGAAATTTCATAATCACCATTAGTATGTTTTTTATTTTGTACTTAATATAACAAATCTTAAAGCATATTACATTATTACCTAAAGCCAAATTTACACAACAATGTCACAATTTCTAATGTCAATAAAGGCCGTGATACACTTGCTAGAATCTTGTATGACAAGTTCTTAAATTAGAATATTGTTATTCTCTTAAGTCTTATAATTTTTTTTATGCATGAACTATGTACGAAAACAAAATGCGCTAACTCTTCTAATATGTCAATTCATTCATTAATTATATTAATTAGTGGCTTGGATTTAGAGATTGTTATAATAAAAAATAATATTTAATAAAATAATGTGACTATTGTCAGAAAATATAAGTAAGAAAATGTTTTTCTTTATAAAAACCAGGAAAAGACACCAGCTAATATATTTCATAATAATGCAATAGAAACACATTAAATTAATTAAATTAAAATATAACACACACAACCATGTGTTTGACATACACTATTGCATCAAGTGGCATACACGTTGTCAAGGCAACGCGTATTTTACGCGTCGGGGGCTACTAGTTAGATAATATAGCACATCTATCACGGCCCTAAGGTAAGATAACAATGTATTGTTGAGTAAAATGGAATAACATTATATATACCCTAATCACTATTGCTCCCACTCTCTTCGCCTGAGGCTGAAGACGCCGCTTCCGACGAGGAATGTTTGGCTTTCTTTTCCTTCTTGGGCTCATCACTCTGAAATAATAAATATATAAATTATAAATTATCATTATAAAAAAACAATAACAATATATGTAATATATTGTTATTGTTATTTAGCTAAGCCATGCGTTCTACATCCAGCTACGTCGAAACTCTTATACGCTTATTACAACTTTTATTTGTTGTTAGCATCTCTGTAGACATTTTTACATATTTCTGCTACCCAAAGATTATTCTACGAACAATCGTTTGGCAAAAGAGTTTTTATTTTTTTACATTTTTTAAAGTGTTAATCGCACACTTAGGAAATAACTTATGCTTATAATACAACTTATGCTAACAAGAAATATAAGTTATAATAAGCGTATAAGAATTTCGACGTAGATGGATGTGGAACGCATGGCTTAGCGGTGAGAGCGCTTGGACGGTTTTTACGGGTTCAAATCCCGCTGCGTTCAAATTTTTATACGTTTTCTAAATATGTCTTTTTCAATATTCTAAGTGTGCGATTAACACTTTAAAAAAAACATGAGATGATATATATATATAAGGGACACTTTAATTTTAAACCATTGTGTAAGGTTCTCCATATTATTGACGTTTCATATTTTGGAGAAACGAGAAAATACTAGTGTTTTTAACTTTTTTCCAGCTTCACGATTTTTCAAGCATAGCAGGTTAGTCAGTTAACAGCCGAGTGTCAAAACACTCCGCTCTGCACTCGACTCCACTCGCACTTTTCGCTCGAAATCGAGACATTGCGTGTTGAGTGGGGAGTTGAGTTTGTCTTAAGTACCAGAGCGAAAAAATTAAAATGCGAAGTATGAAGAAAATTCACAACCAATCGCGTTTACAGTCACGACGCAGTCCCACAGACTTAACTCATAAATAAACATGAATAATAATATTCTTTAAAGACATTGTGCCTTACTTACAGCTTTAGTTTTATCGTTTTCAGTCTTCTTCGGCTTCTTATCGTTGCCAGAATCTGAGGAGCTGTCATCATCTTCAATATACTCTTTGCTTTTGAAGGAGATGGATCCAGAGCCAGCACTGGTGTTCTTGGCTTTCTTACTTGGTGCAGGTTTGGTTTTCTTGTCAGCAGCTTTACGTTCTTTATCAGCTTGCTTCTTCTTCTGCTTGAATTCATCTGCTGCACCACTCTCTTTATATTTCTTCATAGCATTATTGTATTCTTCTTTAGATTTGCTAGCTTTTTCTTCCCATTCCTAAAATATGTAGAGTACTTATGTTATCTATACATATAATAAAAACGTAACTGATCGCTGTCTATGCATGGAAGAAAAAAAAAAAGAAAAATAAAAAATTATAAATGTAATATTATTTATGAATGTAATAGAATCCAAAACAATGATTTTTATTTTTCTTCTCTGTTTGTCTGTTTTGACTTGTGTTTTTGGTAACCTTCTCTAAACATTTCGCGTTTACTTAATTTTTATCGCTTTATATTTAAAAAAAATACAGATATTTAAATTATAAATTTAAGCAAAGTTTGTGATTTAAATGAGTACGCGGGCGGGCGAATGAATGAAATAGTTTAGTCGTGTCGCTTAAGCAGGTGAAGCAGCGAGCGGGTCGCTAGTTATATATAAATCTTAACTTATGAATGCGTATAGATTTATTTATTTATTATTATTATGAATATTATATTATAAGAGTAAATGCCTTTTTAACATTTTCAAATGTCACTGGCACTTTGTCAAGTTTGACTCAGTTGCTCGTGGAAGCGGTTAGTGTTCAGGCGCCACACTTGTATTGCGGTACGGTAATGTATAACCAATCATCCACCAGAAGTTATTAAAAAATATTGTTTATTTGAATTTTAATAATTAAATATGTGCTAAATAAGTTAGGTTTGTGTATCTGTTAATAATATTATACATTTCTATAACTCATATATTTACATAAACGAAGTGGAAAAATCCAAAAATATTAAAGTGCCATTAATTGCACAGAACACTCAATATATTTCAATATATTGATTACCAAACAATAGACTAAAAACAAAGGAGGTTAGGAGAAAAAAGTTGAATAATACATACCGACTTGTCGGTCAAGTCCCTCCACAGCTCGCCGCCCCGCTTGGCGACGTCGGTGACCTTGATGCCGGGGTTGTCGTCCATGATGCTCTTGCGGTTCTCGTTGAGCCACAGCATGAAGGCCGTGGCGGGGCGTTTGGGCGCGTTCGCGTCCTTCTCGCGCTTCTTCGATTTCTCTTTGCGTTTGCGTGGCGCTTCGGACTGTATGTGATAATATTATGTATTAAAAAAGTAAATAATATTACTTCATAAAAATAAACCAGTACGAAAGTAACAAAAATATGTTGAAAAATTAACTGACACACTTACAATGGTTATTGTCTTTTTAGGTTTCTTTTCTTTTTTCTTTTCCTTCTTACTGTCACCGGATGCATTAGAAGCATCAGATTCTTCTGAAGATGATGGATTAGTGTCATATCTAAAATGAAAAATATAAGTTTAGTAAAAAAATTATATTTTTTAGCAAACGATGTAGATTATATTATATTTACTTATGTGTTAAGAAAATAGATAATTAAAAGTGTGAATATAACACTTTAAAATTTAATAATAATGAATGAGTTTACATTTTTGGTCTATTACAAGCATATTTTAATTGATGATTTAATAGTTTAATGCAGTAACATTGCCGTAAGCTACGGGCAGTAGACAGTGGTGGTATACTAACTCCTCAGCGACGTCGCTCTCTTTGGCCTTGTCGGGATTGAAGTCCTCGTCCGTGCTCTCGTCCGAGCCGTCGCTGTCCCCAGAGTCGCGCTCCTTGGCCTCCGCCTTGACTCGCGCGAGATACGCGTCCGGCTCCTTTTCGGTGTCGGAGTCACCGAAGTCGTCATCGTACAGGGCTTTATCCTGAATAGTTACATACTTCACTAAATATTAATAAAATATGATTTTTCTTTAAAATATATTGATGGGACAGTGTCTACTGTAGAAGCGATTGGTTGTAGGTTCGATTCCGACAAGGGGAATGATTATATTTAAATTATTATCATTTCTCTGGCTCTGGCTCTGGAGGACAAAGCGAGACGTTGAGTTCAGCCACTCAACACGCAATGTCCTGAATTCAGGCGGCAAGTGGAAAAGGGAGTGTTTTGGCACTAGGTTCACTCGGACTACACTTTAAGATTTATGTCGAGTGCGTCTGATCGTAAATGTTATTGGTTATGGGTTCAATTCCCACTCGGAGGAATGATTATGTTTAAATGATATAGTAGTAAATTTTTATCAATTTACATTTAATTCTTATAATGAATATGAATTGTTAAATATTAAACAATGTAATAAATACACATTTCAATAATCGTGTGTGCGTGTGGAAACACTTTAAATTTTTTTACATTTTTTTACTAAAAAACTATATAAATATAAACTAACACTAGATTGATAGATGAATATTTAATTCATGCAACTTACGTTTTTGCCGGTATTCTTAACGTGAAGTTTCTTAGAAGTAATGTAATCGAATAACTTGTCGTATTCTCCTTTTTCAATGCTACTGAATGTGTGCACATTGCCAGATTTAAGTTCTATTTCAAAATCAAAGGACCTGTGAAATAATTACTTGTAAATATATATTTATTTATACATGTCTTAAACTATTTTTAGAACACGTATAAAAATTTTAACGCAGCAAGATTCGAACTCGCGCCTGTTGGAAACCGTCCAAGACCGCTCTGACCGCTAAGTCATGCGTTCCACATCTATTGTTAGCATCTCTGTAGAGTGTTTTTTCTGCTATTCAATGATTATACCACGAACAATTGTTTAGTAAGAATGAATGCTATTTATTAAATATTTTTAATATTTTTTAAAGTGTTAATCACACACTTAGGAAATTGAGTTGTTAAGTTAAGTAAAATAAGCAACGCCCGCTTCCTCTGACTAGAGTGAGCAAACGAAAATAATTTAAATATAATTATACCCCCAACTGAGAATGAAACCCACCCCATAACCATTGCGTTTATAGTCAGACTCTATCCCACTATGCCAAATAGGCAAATTTAAAGAAAATGAATACACCGAGAGGGCCATCCATGCATGATTTCAATTAATATGTTAATTTTGTAACAACTTACTTAGTAGAAGAAGTGCCACCTCTCGCAAAGTTAACCGAGGCTATCTCTTCAAAGCGTATATGCACAGGTGGCTTGTGTACATATATGAAGCCCTTTTCTAACGGGTAAAGGTAGCCCGCAGCCGCTTTGTAGGAGCACGCTATAGCCGGCGTCTTATGATGGCTGAAAAGATTTGCAAACACACATTTAAGTATATTTTTTAAAGTGTTATGTAGGAAATTGAAAAACACATATTTACAAAACGTATAAAAATCCCGCTGCGTTCGAATTTTAATACGTTTTCTAAACACATTTAAAGTATGTACGCGATTAATCCCGTTAAAATTAGTTTCATTTCAAAATGTGTCAAAGTTGCCAAAACCAAAGATGTTATTAGGATCGATTCAAATTTGTTTAAGTGAAATTTGGGCAGTGGAGCTTATTAGAGAGACAATCGGAATCTCCTATGGACCATGTCTCACTATAATCAAGAGCTATTTTAAAATATTCAAAACGTCAGAAAAAAAAATATATTAAAATTATTAAGTGATCTAATATTGATATCCAAATGGACCCGTTTAATTTTATTCAGATGTTTTATTTATATTAAAAAAGTCAACAACTTCGTACGAAGTAATATTATACTGATTTTGACTTAAGCTTTCGCGATTGTTACACATTTTTGTTATTCACGTGAGAATATGTCAAAACACATTTCCCTTCTTCAAAAACTAAACCTATGTATATTATTTGCTGGTTATAATAAAAAAGTATTAGTTTAATTGACTGTATGTACAATACAATTTCCAATATTATTTACCCTAAGAAATCTCCAGGACCCGTGACTCGTCTGTTGATAACAACTTTCATAATCTTAGCAAGTACTTCATATGTGGGTCCAGAAAGCTCTTTCGTAATTTTTCCCTCATATTTATCTCTTAGTTCCTCTCTAAAAATAAAACAATAAATAATGTTGAGTAAATTAAAAGTAGCAGGTAACAGTGCAGTTTTTTTTTAAATAAAATATTAAATCTTATTTCTAATCAATAATCTTCATTATCATTTTTTTAAAATAAAATCAGAAATCAATAATAATCCTCTCCTATATTAGGCTATATAATGCCCTCTATCTATGTTAGTCTTAACCAGCAAAATTATGTTTTTGTAATGCTAACTAGGTATGTTATAAAGTTCTGTGCCCCATGCATTTGAGTGGCAGATCTTAACACCATTTGTAATATAATCATTACCCAGAGTGGGGATTGAATCCACTATCGAGTTTACTCACATCACACATAAATTGTTTTAAATTAAAACAATATTATTGTTTTAGAACTAACCAATGGTTCTTTTGAATTGATATAGTCTGTTTCTGGGAGTAAAAATTTAATTGTTGCCACATTTTACCCTAACTTTTGCATACAAAAACTATATATTGATCTACTAACACCCATTCAACCGTTAACTGAGGTAAACTTACTCTGTAAATGGCAACTCCAAGCTTGTTTCCTCTTCTATACCAAATAAAAGCACCAAATAGTGATATCTTGTCTGTCCTTGCTTTATGGGAGGGTCTAATGATACTACAAAGAACATTTGCCTTGTATCTTTATGAGGCAAGAGGAAGAGTCGGAGGACTGTCGACATTGGGATTTTGTAATCAAATGTTTTACCATGGAGTTGGAAGAACGTTTGAAACACTTTAATGTCGTAACGACCACTGCAAAAAAAAAGAAATAATATCATCTGAAAGCTTGTTTAATTGTGAATAGAACACAAAATTTTATATTTAATTTTTTGTTATCAACTCAGCATTATGATACAGAATGAATTTTAGAGGTGGGATAGATCCATTGTATATATATGATAAGTGTCCGAACCTAATTTCATAATTTGATCAATCAGACAAACATTTTTCCAAAAGGACTCATAACTGGCTGTAAATGCCATAGCAAGAACAAAAACATTGAAGTTTGACTGTTACTGGAACAGTATTAAAGTTTCAATTATTTAATTAATAATTAATTACAACATGTATTGTAAAATCACGATAAAATTAATCATACCGAGGGGTAAGACATTGTAGTTCCCTGAAAATAGCAATAGCATCTCCAGACACAGATATGACAGAGGCTTTGTTCATAACCTGTTGATGGAATGCCTCTACTGCATCCATGTCTCCTGCCAGCTCACTTGTTGGTATATGGAATCGCATTTCCATTAATGATACTGGTGTATCATCATTCTGTAAAGAATATATTGCATTAATAGACTGAAAGTCTATCTATAACTGTTTTTGTAAAAAGTTAGGATTTCAATATGTATAGCTAGATACCTTCCAGTACTTCAACTAATAAAATTTTACATATATACTGTATGGTTAAAGTTATACATAAAATTTTATAACATTTAGAACAATAAGTGTTGTTACAGAAAAAATATTTTTACAGTATATGTGGAAACGTTTTTATCTTAATAAAATCTTAGCTTAGCAGCCGTACACAATGTACAAAAATAACTAAGGCATACATCAGAACTAAGAATGAAAACAAATTCTTTTCAGCATATAGAAAAATAAAATTTGGTGTAATAGAGAAACCATAGAGGTATGGTATTGTTTGTAGATAATAGTACTGCACTTAATAATTGTAGTGATAAGATAAAGTATGAAAACTAAATAAACAGTGCTATTCAAACAATAGTTAATAATATAATTTATTGCTTAAAAAATAATAACTTACTTATAACTGTACAAAAAATTCAGGTAATGCATTTCTACCAAAGACTACATATTCAAGCTCCTATACACTACAATGATCAAAAAGTTAATCAAATTTATGTTGCTAAATTTATTTAAATAGATAGTCAATTAACATGGAAACCTCAAATCAAAAATAATACAAAATTTTTCAAAATTAATTTTATAGTAATACAATTTTAGTCACTTATCATGGCAAAACAATGCTTAAGATCAATATTTAATTTAAAGGATTCAGGTAGATTGTGCACCACTTTTTAAAAACACGGACTGTTTACATTTCCTTGTATGTGTATATATTAGAAATTTCTATATTCATAAAAACTTTAACATCTTTTCTCTACTTAAAATAAATCAAGAAACCGTACTTATAAGCCTTAGGTTCAAAACCAAACTTTATTATGTACAGGCAATTACAGGAATGAAGCATGGCCCCAATTGTATACAATAAAATACACAAATTATTAAAAGAAATGCCATTTAACAAATTTTGTAAACAATTGATTGTTTCTTATAGATAAGTATTATTATTCTGTAACTGAGTTTCTAATACTACTAATAGATAAGTCTTAACGGTAAATTATTTGTCAAGATCATCTTTAAATTTTGTATGTAAAAGTTTTAGTATTTGTAACTTGTAGTATAAAAAAAAATATTTATTTGCCTATTGGTAGAATATACATGGATACACACTGTTAACACTTATGTCTATAATATATTTACATGTACATCTACATTCAGAGCAAACAAATAAGTAAATATAATAAATAAGTGAGTGATTGATCTTATACTTTATAACAAACATTTTTGTTTCTTGCACTTATATAACATTTTACAATATAATAGTAGTAATAAGTTAACACAAAGTTTCAACTGAAAAGTAAAATTCTTACCTGATGGAACTCAAGTGTAACTTCATTTTTGCCAGTGTTACATTGAGAAACATAATGAAGTGGTATTTCAAAAGCTGTGTTAGTACCAACATTAAAGTTCAGCACTGCTCCATTGAACTTAGCTGTACCCCAGTTCCAGCCCTTCAGAGACAACTCTTTTTCTAGCATATCCTTATGGTAGCTGTTTTTAAAGAACTTCGCTACTTTATCTTGTTCCTATAACCATAAAAAAAGGAACTAATTATTATTACACAAGTACATATCAATAGCTGTATGCTATATTTGTATGATAAAATATATGGTTTATAATAATCATTCTTACTCCATCTTTGAAACCTCCGTATCGGTGTAACGTTCCATTTTTTAAAAATAATCGTAGACCCCAAGATCCAACAAACTTTTGAAAATTAACAATCTCTATTTCGTTAGCGGATATTTGTTCAACTTTTCCTGTTTTGCTGTTTTTAAAAATAATATTCTGGTCTGTCATCTTTAATCTTCCTGGGACCTAGAATCATATAAGACTAACATTACTTAGTAACTGAAAATACATTTTTGAAAATTATACCTTAACATTCAGGAAAATATAAAGCCTTTTTGGTTATGCTTAAAATAATTACATATTTTCGATCATAATAACATTTAGTAAAAATTACTGAATATAACTTTTGATAATATGAAAACAAAACAATGACAAAGATCATAAGCATGTTTTAACTAAATCTTTGGCCAAAAAATTACCATTGCTCCTTTAATTTCTGCAGACACATCATTGTATTCCAAAAATTCCATATTAGTATTGAAAGAAAATCTGTATATAAAAGACTATTAATTATTGCGGATATCAATATAATTTTCACCACGCGCGCTACCCGGTAAAATGTAAAAATTGAAATGTCAGTTCGTACTTTTACCGTTTATGAGTTGTCAAAATTTTATCATAAACTTAGTTTTCATAACCATAGCTAACAAAATAAACAAATCTGTGAAATTTCATTATTGTTTAACCAATTCTCCGTCAATCGTATAATAAAACTAGATCGATGAGACGTTAGATCTCTATCTAATGTTAGGGATTTACGAATTTAAGTATTTACAGAGGACAGCAACATTTTGCCAAAATTTAAATAAATTATGAAACTTAAGTACATGGACAATCTTATAACATATTAAGTAAATCTTTAAGTCCATATTGTAAAGTAAATCTGATTTGTGGTTTTTAATTTGTGTAATGATGATGTCTGTTTACCAGCCTCTCATAACTTCTACTCACGCATCTCTAATATTGAGGTGGTATATCAGTCAAAATGAAATGATTTATAGATATTAAATATGCACTTTCTTTTATCTTATTATATTTGTTAATTAATAAAAATCTACTTATAATATTAATAAAAATAAAAAAATCTGAAAATCAATGTAATAAAATTTTATTGCTTATATTAAATGTATAAACTAAAAAATATAACATTTTAATTGAACTTAATGTTTAATCGTCAAAATGGAGTTGGAGATAAGCTTTGACGAATGTTTTGTAATTAACATGTATATTACGATTGATCCTAAATAAGAGTCGAAGTAAAGTAAAACTAGACTCTGATTACTAAGCCATACGTTCTATTATTACTACCTATTTTGTTGATAGCATATCTTTGAATGACTTAAAAAATCGATATAAGTTTAGTTCTAAGATCAATAATTTGACAAGGGAAAATGCTATTTAGTAATTTTTAAAGTATTATTCTTAAGTATATCTGCGTAAGAAACATATTTTATGTTAGTTATAGTGAATTTGGAGTGGATAACGAATTTCTAGGTTTCATAGTTTCCATAAAGCGATTTGCGAAAGAAAATGATTAACCTTACACCAATTCCTAGCAAATGTGCTTTTAAAAATGGTTAGCTTCTGCTTTACCCCAAGCTGTGTATACCACTCTTTAAGTTTTTATAACAATTTTACTTAGAATCGTTTTATAAAATCGATACTTTCTTTATCATAACTTAGAAATTACGTTTCTTGCATCCCTATATGTCAAAAAAGTAACTTGACGTTTTCTAACTTCATTCATTTTTTAGTTACACTGTATATTCATTGATATCTGACGTACTAAATGCTGAGTGATGTGTGAATGTAATATTACTACAAATTACACTAATAATTGTATCGTCGTATATTTGTAGAAGTTTTATTTTATTATATTTTGGTATTGATACTATCGGCTGACAAATTCTTGACTTAGAAAGTTGAAGTGCTTATTATTATAATTTTATGAGTAGACAAACCATAACACAATCCCTGGCTCTGTCAAAATCCGCGGTCCTAAATCCTATTTCGTAGGTATCCTTTTGCATGTGCAATTCCTATGGCGTCATTATCGTTACCAAGGAGTGTTTTCAAGTGAAAAAGAACAGTATAGACGCGGAACGAGAACAGTTTGAAAAATTTCAGGTGGGTACAATTTTTTCATTAAGGTTTATAACTCAAGGAGTTTGTGGTTCTCCTGACTATAAGTAGTTTAATAAATACATGTTCATGTACCTTGAGTTATTTCTTATAAAATATAATAAATGTTGTAACGGAGAACACATTTTCTTAAAAACAATTATGAAAAAAGATTATTTATAATAGATGAAAGAAAATCCCCAAAACAAAATATCTATTTTAAATATATTACGTTATATTGAAAATGGAATAAATTTTGCACAGCAATAGACCTCTTAAGAATTTCATCAGATGTTACATGGATCAGTTATGTGAATGTCACAATATTGTATTGCGTCAGAAAGCTTCCCACCTATGCATACAAACAACAGCATACCACAGCATGTGTAAACAGATTATCAATCTTTTGTTACACAGATCTATAATTTGAAATATTACTTAATATCAATTGCTATTATAAGCATGCATAAAAATATTGTTAAGTCATTAAACTGCATTATATGAATAAATGAAAAAGTTTTGCTTTATGAAAAAAGTAAAGTAAAAGTCCAAAGATGTTTTCTAATTCTATTAGATGTAAATTTTTGTAAAAGTTTTGCATGGCCAGGTTCAGAGTGAACAAAATTAAAAATGTATCAACTTGAATATTATTTAATTCCTTCTTGTAACAAGCAACATCACGTTTTGCCTAGTAAAATAATTATACTATGGCAAAATTGTTTGTTTCAACAATAGCTTAAGTTTACATTCTATGTCATACACTGATGCTGCAAATAAACAATAAAAACATACAATTTCTTAGAAATGAGGCAGAATACAAGCAATTTTTAGTATGATTTTTTGTCATATGATTGATATGAGTATGATTTTTAGTATGATTGTACTCCACCGACTACCTAAAAAATCATAGTTGGGAGCGATTTAAAGGCTGCAGATGCGTTTAAACGTGTGCATGGTGGCTTTGGTTATGGTCAGCGCAATACAGAGGGAGTGTCCTGTATTGTGTCGTAAACACGTTTTTCCAAAAGATTCCTCCAGCACCTTATCGCGTACAATAGCGGGTCCGACTCAACTCAAATAAGATTATCTGCTGACCAGTCGGTGTCATATCAGCAAGGTTTCTATTCCTGGTAAAAGCCTGACAGCCCAACATCGTCTTCTTGTCATGGACTGTGTCATTACTCCTAAAAACAAAGTAACCTAGAAACGTAAACCTAGAATCAAGTGGTGGTTGCTGAATGGACCGCTGCAGACTGCCTTTCTGTCAGAGAGACTCAAAATCTATCGACTAATACCGAAACTGCTCAGGAAGTTAGACATCGAGCCCAGTCGTCAATTATTACGCCGGTAAGCGATTTCTTGGCCTCACACTTCGTCGAGAGTACACTGTTTCTGAATGTCAATATGGATTTCAGCCAGGACCGGTAACCATGGACACCTTTTTTGCCCTCAGAACTCTGACTAAAGTATACAGGAAAAAAGAAGAGCTCAGCATGTGGCATTCCTAAATCTGCAGAAGGCCTTTGACTGCGTGCCTCGTCAATGCATCTGGTGCGCATTGCGATCCAAAGGGATCTCTGATGCCTATTTTGACATTATCAGAGATATGTACCGCGATTCCGCTTTAATGGTTGGGACTGCTGTTGGCGACACAAAACCCTTCACGATTAGTATAGGGGTTCACCAAGGCTTAGTCCGTTCGGGTTCAATGTATTACTAGAGATTGTCTCTGACAGATGAGAGATGACATAGCGCTCATTGACGAGAGCTGCTTGAATTTGGAACAGAGTGAACCTCTGGAAGGGTACGCTTGAGAACGGTGGTCTTAAACTAAAGACTGAGTGCATGTATTGCGGGAACCCGGAATATAAATGTTAAACCAGCCGTTAAGTTCAGGTACCTTGGATCCATTCTGCTCGAGTCCGGAGGCGTCGATTACGATGTCCAGGGTCTGATAAGCGCTTATCAGGCCCTGGACATCGTGCTTGGGCCAAATGGCGTGAGGTCACAGGTGTGGTCTGCGGCCGCAGGATACTGCCGAAACTCAAGGGACTAATATATAAGATTATTATCCGTCCGGTTCTCTTAGACGGCAGCGAATGTTGGTCAGTACTGTCTCGGCACACCCAGGAGCTTCACGTCACGGAAATCAAAATGATGAGGTGGATGTGTGGTGTTACGCAGTCTGACCGCATACGTAATACATTCATTCGATAGTCTTGGAGTCCGTGACGTAGCCTGAGATGATATGGCCACGGTGCGCGCCGGCCTAGGAACTATATTGAAAGAATATGCCTTGATACATTATTCTCTGGAGTTAGACCTCGCGGACGCACAAGAGTATATGAGGGTAAATGGACTGACCACTTACGATGTTGCAAATATAAAACTTTGGGCCATATTACTGAAGGAAGATAAATGCGATGAAAATGCGGAAAATATTATATTACTATATTCATTTATATTACTTAAAGTAAACATATAATTAGTCACACAACAAACAAGCAAGTTTGCGGTATTGTAAAGTTTTAAATATAGATAATGCAGTGTTATCGTTCATTAGATTATAGACGTTGTTATGAATACTTGACGTACTTGATAACGTATCTATTGAATTCTACCAGTTTCAGTTTTTCCAATATACCACAATATACAAGTGCTGTAATAAATATTTTTATTTCCCGTTTTTTACACAGCTTTGTTTGGATAAAAAAATTGGTAAGTGTATAATATCTCTATTTTCATTTATGATGTAAAAAGGTAACGAACTGCGAAATGAGATAACTTGTTGACCGTCAACCGCATTTATAATTACTGGTTGTTTTTTTAAAAACGTAAAAAAGGGTTAAATGTGCTAGCTATGCTATGCTATATAAGCTATGTTATTACTTGTTCTAATTTCAACTTATAAAAGAAATATATTTACGTGAATAAAAATGATAGTGCTATATATATTTTAAAACTAACTATAATATCAATTCGTTTGATGTCGTTTATGTCTTTACATAGCTTTTTTTTCATTATGTATAATATAATCATAATATCAACAAAAAGTACACTGGTAGCGTAAATTGTGTTTTTTGTTTCCGAAACTGGTCACTTCAGACTGTATGATTGTTATCTTCCGCCCACTACTTCGTCGTTTATATTTGTTCCCGTTACATTAACATGTTCAATGAATTTATGAACGTAAGTGTATCCGCCTTAATTTCATCTCATTACGTAAATAATAAATAAATAGACTAATATTTTATTCATACAACTTCACGCGTATTCTCGCATCGAGCGGGACACGCCGTTCTCCACGAAAACTATGCTCCCAAAATTGGTCGAGACATTGCACGTTAAGTGTAATTGAACGCCGAATTATATATAATTATTAATTCGAGTAAAAATCGAACACACAACGTATCGCGCTCATTGTAAGTGCGATTGATGATACTGTGTCATTACGTCAAAATGGTCTCAAGTATGAAATTAATATTGGCTCAACTATATGGGATCAATGGCAATTGAAATGGTTCGGCTGAACTCGTTCAGTAGTCGTGAGTTCATTAAAAAAATGAAACGATGACATTCGATTCAATTTAAACAACAAAAAATTATATTTTTTGCTTGATGACTGAAAACTCTTGAAAATCTTATAACAGGGCATAAAATGCGTTTTCGCGAATTTATGATGTACGAGGTCATATTGAACTTTATATGACTAATATGACTTTAAATTGAATTGTTAAAGTACTCATAACTTAATTACTCAGTTTCATTTTATACCTAAATAAAAATCATCTTATAATAAATACATCTTCAGCGTTTTCATAAAAATAACTATATAAATAAACATTTTATAAAACAATTAATATAAATAAATTTAAATTATAATACTATAATCTGAACGCTTATGCTCCGTGTCTCACCTGCGTATGAGTCAGTGTGTTAAATGATTCTTATGTAAGTAGGTACACTTTTATAATGAACGGCATGGCTGTTAATATGATGTTCTACATATTATAATGTTGACCCATCCAACGATCCGACTTCAAGAGACGTCGTTTATATTTAAAAATCGGGCCTTGGTCTTCGTAGACAAAGTCAAGTGAAGCGGCATTAGATTTCGCAGTGTTTTTAACATTTTTTAAAGTGTTATTCACACACTTTGAAAATTGAGAAATATATTTTTGGAAAACGTATAAAACCGTTTTCAAGGGGCACCGTTTCAAGGGGGGTTCAAATCCCGCCGCGTTCAAAGCTTTATAGGTTTTCTAAAAATATGTTTTTCAAGTATCTCTATGATTTTATCTCTTAAGTTCACTATACGTTGCAGGCAGTATTCAATTTGTGTATTACAGTTTCAACAGGTAAAATGGTTATTTAAATAAATAGCTTTTTCTCACATAAACTTGCTTAAAAATTTATATATTCGATTACCATAAGATACGATCAATAATAATAAGCTAGTAGTATTTAAAGACTACTAGTAATAATACAATGCATTATGAATATTTCTAGGCTCTTCTTATGTGACTAATGCATACTTATATTTTAAAAAGGAAATTGCAAAGATAAAAACTTATTACGAATATAAATACATTTTAAAAAGTAATTTATTGAAAAATTACGTCGTAAAATATTACCAGAAAAGGAGGAACTCTGTTCAAAGTCTCTTATTCTATGGAGACTTCAAAGGTGCCTGTAGAACATAGTCAACAATGTCACGTATGAGAACATAAAGGGAGATTGATCGGTAAAAAGCAAAAACATTATATGTATTAAGAAAATAAACTGACCACATATAATTTCATTACTTATATAAAGATTTACTAGTTCTCTGATGAGAACTTTTATGACAAAGCGCGGTGATGAGCTCATAACAATACAGATAAAATCCGGGCGGAAAGTGGAGAACGGAGTGTGTCTTGACACTAGGTTCTTTCTGACTACCTCGCTTGCATATATATATATTTTAAAAGATCAGATAAAAAAATCAAGCAAATCAACCTTATTTAGATAAAAAATATTTAAATGACATATAAGCAGAAAATAAATGCATGCTCGCCTGAAGGTATGCATTTGAGTTCATTAAGCACCCGAATCAGTTTTCACATACGGTTTTATATATATAATGAATATCGAAAACTGCTTGACGTATAAAAAGATGGTTAGTGTGTACCTAGTAAACGTTCATAAAAGCATAGTATTTTGCGACAGGGCCGAATAAGGAGGTCTAAACTTTAAGGGGGCTTTCGCAAGCTTATTATGAGGAATATAATTGTTTACTACTACTCAATTTAGCAGAGAGTTCTCCTTTACTACACAGCAGACGAGTCATAACTGCTAGTAATAATAAATATATATGCGCTGAAATATTTAAAAATATTATTTTCAATTTATTTATAGTTATTAGCATTTTGAATAACTTACATTATTTAAATATTCGACCAAAGATTTAACCCAATTCGGTAAAATGGTTTAACATCGATGTAGCATGGAGTTTCCGACCTTGGTCCGAAGTATGTAGTATTCCCACGGTGAAAAGAATATACCTAACTATTACTAGCGTTTCGTTACTATCTCCATACGTGAGTAGTTTTTCACCTGTCCAAGTTTCCAACTATCGTCGGCTGCATCGCCTTTCCATTTGTTTGATGTTTTACCTACTTTTAATTTTATCATTAGGAGTGGAACTTATAAGAGCAAAATAAAAATGTTTGTCATTTACCTCGTTGTTGCCTTTTCTTCAAATTGAGATTTTAAATAACATTTTACTTTATATATTTTGTTTATTAGATAAACATAGGAAGCCGAGGAGGGCAGTCACCCGTTTACGTCCTCTTCCGCGCTCAAAGCGAGTCCCGTCGATGGTCTGCTAGAACTAGAGCACAACGCTTGAACTGATAATTTAAACGGATGTACCAACTTTCTAGTGCTAAAAGACAAAAAAAAGGTGCATCATATGATATCTGTATATTTTATTGTAGATATAAAGCAAAATATATCAACAGTAATTATTTACATGCGGCATAGATAAAGTTATTACATTATCGACAGACGAAGAAACGTACCTACCATTTTCCGTTATCGGCGTTACGCATAATTTGTTGTGGCTTTCTTGTTTCTCATATTCATAGTAACTTTATATTACAACCTACAGGCAACTGATTCGTAACACCGATAATATGAGAACAATCAGTGCGTGAAGTGACCACTTTTTGCACGCAGACTTTATGATTGCTTTTTTGTGCATTTATCTATTTTGTAATATTTAAAAAACTATTTATGCGTTCTTCACACACTTATGAAATTGAAAAACATTTTATAGATATAAAAATATTTCAACGCCTGCTAGATAACGTCTTAATATAATTATTATAATAAATAGGTAAATATTATGAAACATTTAGAGATTACTTCAAATTAATTCTTCCATTGACTATTTTTAATAAGTTTTTGTATTGTTCAAATCTACCTATAAATAAATGCACAAGTGCCCCGATCCAATGGCAATTTTTCATAGCATGGACCTGATATCATTGCCAGGACGATGAGCACGACGAGTAAAATTTAAAGAGTGTTCTTTACACTTTCTTCTTTAAACTTAATTTTCATTGATATCACCATAATGGCTGTAAATATTCGCAACTCTTAAACTCTGTTCCGTTAGTTCTGTATTAACGAAAACAATGGCAGGTAATATACTGAGAAACAGTGTATTTTTAAATTAAAAGTTACGTCCTATGGGAAATGAAGAAACCATTAGTAAGACAATATATATTTATAAACAATGGCTCAAAGGAATAATGATTACGACGGAATGCACAGTACAAATGATAATAAGCAATCCACATATTTTAATTAAGATAATTTATTTTATAGTAAAGTGAATGTTCGTTGCACGCATGATTTTCTAATTATTGTCGGTAACGACGTAAACGTACCGAATTGATTTTTCACTTCTATCAGAAATAAAAATCGTATTTCTATATATACCTAAGTAAGTTCCCCGTTCAAGCTATAAAAGTTGGATTAATGTTTTTCTTTTAACCTAAAACATACACTAAAAAAATTATATCCCGTTAGACTGGTCAACTCGTAAGGACATCAGGATGAGTCTATAAAAATATTGTATTGTCATCGGATGCCTAAAAGTAGTATATGTTTTTTACCATTTTCATTAACACGCTTTTTGATTAAAGCGTGTTAAAATACATACTATTTTAGCGAATACTTAAATCAACATCGTTCTTTCAACCATGCTCATATATTAGATATATATCGTTTTGATTCGAAGAAAACAGTACCGTTGTATTAAGTTTCTCTATATGGATATTAAATTAAAACATTTTTTGTAGTAGCTATAGATAACTTTTGGAGTAGATATAGATAACTTAGTTAATATAGTGTCAATGCCATTTTTAGAGCCTTATTTATGAAGATTTTTATGAGATTTTCCGATGAAACAAAGCGCCGCGATAATCTCAATAAACCGTAAAACTGTATGAAGAAAATAAAGTGTGAAGTCACAAGTCAATTAGGGATGTGGGCATGCCCATCGTACCCACGACTGTGGATCAGTCAGCCAACAAGCAATATCTGTAAAACTATAAGTACTATTGTCTTGCGAATAGACTTGAGGTCTTAGCGGGTACTCGATATCGCTAAAAAGAAGAGATGATTGACATACAAATTAAAATTGTAGTGTATTATACAAATATAAATATACTAGCTGTGCCCGCGACTTTGTCCGCGTGGAGATCTTACATCAGCTATTTTACAGTGAAAGCCCCGTCACAATCGGTTTAGCCGTTCTAAAGATTAGCCGGAACAAACAGACTGACAGACACAAAAATAGCAAAAAATAATATTCAGGTATATGTAGCGTGTATATATATATGCATTTAGCATATATATACCATAATATTAATTTATTGACCAAATAGTGAACCATTGTAGGTTCACTATTTTGGCTTTAATGGCTTGAACATAAGATACTTACTTGATATTTGATTAATTCCACCCCAATGTCTTTACATAACTTGTAGCCTATGTGTTATTCAAGTGGCATGGCTTCATATTATTGTAAAGTTTCGTGGAAATCTCCATACACAGTGGCGTTTTTACGTGAAAGAGTAACAAACATCCTCACAAACTTTCGCGTTTATAATATTAGTAGGATGAAGGCAAAGTACGTACCTATAATGTACATTTATGGTCTCGGCCTACGGATGAGATCGTTATTTACCGTTTCCGGATTTACTGGCTCATATCAATTCTGTGTTCGCCGCCTGTTTTTTTAATAGTATCAAAACATATATACTCCTAAAGATTATATAGTATATATTATAACTACATAAGTAATAATGAATTATTTAATTGTTACGATTTTTTTTTTATATTCTGCTGTCGTGGCACAATTTTTGTGCTCTGTATGTCTACGCTGTAATTACTTGGGATATTCTCAAAGTTGTTTATATTTAAATATTACCTTCCTTTCTAAATCTAGCAAAATCGATATTATAAATCATTAATTGACGGTATCACTAATTACTTAGTCAGCAAAGTATAGCATATTGCTGATTTATGCTTAATAGTAGATGATTTTTTAACATTCGTAACGTAAACAAAACATTAATATGTATCGCATATCAACCGTTATTTAAATTACAGTATAACCCACTAACATATATAGGTACATACTATAATTATTTTGTTCTTTGTACCTACACTGAAGTAGATGTTCATGCAACCGTACGTCCGTAAGTGTGCCTACTGAATTAATTATTGTTATGTTCGTACATTAACACGCATTACTTAATAACGAGAATGATTAAAAAACAACAAATTGAAAGAAAAAAAATATTACATCTTAATTTAAATACGTAATATATTTATGCAACATTTTAATATTTTCACTAATAATTCTTCTTTTTTGTTACAGGTAATATTTTCTCACGTAAGGATAACAGATAAGCTATAATTTAATACAGTGCTACATAATTACTAAAATATAATCATGTTTCCTTTCTCGTTTATATATTTTAAGTCACAAATATGTTTGTTCACTCTGAAATCATGCCTTTTCAATTAAATAATAAACATTAAAGTGTGCAATATGCATGTAATGCACTTGTGTATAAATATTTACAAGATTAAGTGAATGCTTTCTAATTATTCCAATAACAAATTAACTAGCAATTCATTCTTCATTTATATAACTTCCTCCCATACTCTAACTGTTTTACTTAACTCTGCATGCCACATGTCTCATTTCAGCCCGGTACAGCACTTACTAATGCATGCTGAGTTCGTGTTGCACTAACACCTTGCTATGGCCAATCCTGCAGATAAACGGTTCCATCATCTGGTAAGTTCACCGTTAATAACTATCTCCACTTGCCGTCACCTCTTTCACGATCACGTACTCTGACGCGCTTAATGATATGGAATACGAAATCGGATGATATCGTATTCCTTATTGAAGCGTTTATATAATTTTATTTCAAAATCGTAATCTACTGGAAAAAATTGTGCGTTATTGGAATAAAACATCATATTCTTTTTCTTAGATAATAAAAGTTTTTTGAGCCGTTAACAACCGTTCTTAATTTTGGATAATTTCGTCTTTCAAGCAATTAGGTTCTTTATATAAATCTTACTGGTGTTTCAGTGGTCGCAACTTTCCACAACATGCTTTCGTATTAACCATAATCATCTCTACATAAATAAAAGTTGTACATAAATAATATTAATGTTTTTTAGAAAACTACTTTTTTTTGTGACGCTGTGACCGCCCATGCGGGAACGGACAGTACTGTGGGAGTCACCGGCATGTATACCTGATACTACCCACTAAAACCCAGCGGAAACCGTCTCCACCCCGACGACACGTTGCAGAAACGCTCGCGCTACTACTACTGCTACGACGCCTCGGTGGACGGCCCACCTATTGCGGGCCACCGTCCCTTCAAGGTGCTCCGGGGTTACTTCCAGAACACCCGCAGCCTCGATGACTTGTAGGAGAATCGCCATGACCCTCCTCTAGGTAGGGGGAGTTGGACATGCGCGTACCGTCTTCTCCTCCCCCCTGGCCTTCGGCGGCGAAGCGGATCTGTATTTGCGCTGTCCTCGCGCACCCGCCTTGCGGCCTCCTTCAATGCGACAACTGACTCGTAGAAGGAGACTATCGTAGACCAGTTCCTCTCACTATCCAGCATGGCCGCCACCACACTGGTTAAAAAAAGGTCCCTACCCATTACAGCCATCAAGGCGTGACGTAGTGGGGCCCAGGCGGGACATTTGGCCAGAGTGTAATGCGCCGAATCGACGGGCGCATTACACTCGTGGCACGCCGGTGACATCTCCCGACGTGCAATCCGGTGCAGGAATTTGCCGAAGCAGCCATGCCCCGTCAGCACTTGCCGGAACTCCTTTTGACCCAGTGCTCTAGGTGGGGCGGACCGCCTCCACCGTCACTAGGCCACCCACCAGGGACCCCAAATCCTTCTTCTATCTTCGGATCAGGGCTTTATCCGCAAGCCTCCTGGTCTGCACGATACTTTCCCTCGATGGTGGCTGTGGAACCCCGCAGACGACACTTCGTCGACCGATCCGACCGTTCCAATCTATAGGACTACTCTGTTTTGGAGGTAGTCGTCTAACAGCCGCCGAAGGTAGGTAGGCACCCCATGATACCGAAGAGCCTCTCGTAATGCCTCAAACGGCAGGCTGTTAAAGGCGTTGACCACGTCCAAAGAGACGGCGAGAAGAACATCTTTCTCTGCCGACGCAGTCAACGACCGAGTCTTTATGGCGTTCAAGGCGTCGATGGTTTATCGACCGGCCCTGTTATGAAAACTACCTACATTAAAGCTAATTATAAAAGTAGAACTACAAGTAGGTACTACTTTTAGGTCACTACTAGCGTGTCTGCATAACGCGATAATTAATTATGTCAGCGGGGCGATTATACCTTAGCAAAGCTTACGAGAATAAATGTTTATTCGTAACAAGTACATAATAAACACGTGACCTTTGACGTCATCGTCAAGTCATTTATTCTAATGTTTCAAAATTCCATAGAATAATATGTGTACATAGTAAAATACCACACATTGGGAAAATAGACAATAAACAATTAAAATATTGTAAATTCATTGAGTAAGCGATAATAAGGATTTACGTTAAAGGCACATCAGCGGCTTAGACATTCATTGAAATAGTATGAAAGCAAACAATTTAATTTGGTTAATAATAGAAAAATCTAAAATAATAAAAATATCTAATGTAAATTCTGAAATCCATTTTTTTTTCTCTATGCTAAATATCTAAATACAAATAAGTTGTATCTTTTTTAGCTGCTAATATCAGTAATAAAAAAAACAGGCAAACTGACAAATCGACAGACAGACAGAGATTTTAAAATGTCGTAGATTTATATTCTATTTTACACTTTTTTACTGTTTTACTATACTATCGATAACAGAAAAATTAAATAAGTATAGGTCATTTCTTTTCTTGACAGTGAAGATTTTAGCGTTAACTTTCTGCGAATGAATCTTAAAATAGTTAATGTCAATGGTAAATGTTAACATAAAATGACACAAATTTTATTTTGATATAAACTATATTATATTTGCCTAGTGTAAAACTAGCTGATGGCCGCCACTACATTTGCGTAGACTTTATGATTATATGATATAACACATCCAATTACCACCTATTGAAATAAAAACTTGTATATAAAAATTATAACAACTTTTGTTAAGTTGGTAGTTTTCTTGTCTCTTAGATTTCCACATCAGATGTTCCAGACCATTGTAAATATTTTTAGCTTCACCCTTTAGTTTCTCGGCAGGTAAACAAGACTATCAACTCAAAGCGTGTGTTACCGAAGACAAAAATTAACAATTGAAATATAATCGTTTCGTAGAGTGGAAATCGAACCCACAACCATCACGTATACAGTCAGACGCTGTTCCGCTGCGCCAAGATGGCCTCAATGTTCAATGCTTTTTATTTGTCAACGAAAACTGCTTGGCATACTGAAAATCTGTTCATAATGCGGCGTTTACTTATTTCTTATAATTGAGATGGTCAATTATGTATGATCTTCATCAGATTTTTCAGATATTTAATTGTTATATGAATGGGGAATCAGTTTCATGCTAAACAATTTTTGTTAAGGTTTCATTGTTATATTTCTCGTACTCATCGATAACAGATCGTAGGTCTATTATGGGTTTACATCAGTAGTTCCACTATACGAAATCAATTTTACCCTAAATACCCTGCACAGGTTTAAAAGGTATACAATAAAAAAAAACATTTAAATCCGTCAGGTAGTTCGAAAGGTATGCGTGTATAAATAGTAATACATAAATTTCAAAAATCTACGAGTATTTTATCATAGTTACTGTTTTTTCGTTTTCATAAATAATTTTTTCGTATATACTCGACGTACAGACACATATATTTTACTATTTTAGTACTACTATTTTAGTATTTCAGTATTAGTTGTGCCCGCGACTTCGTCCGCGTGGAATTCTAAAATAAAAGTAACCTAAGTTACTCCTTCACATTTACATCAGCTATCTGTCAGTGAAAGTCCCGTAAAAAAGCCGGGCCAGCCGTTTCAGAGATTAGCTGGAATAAACAGACAGAGAGACAGACGGACGGACGGACGGACAGACTGACGACAGCGTCAGAGGCGTTCAATTCTGCTCGCAAAGTCTCAAATTCTGGCGGAAAGCGGAGAACGCAATGTCTTGCAACTTCGGGTCAACGGACGACGATTCTGTTTACAAACACTACATTATCTTGTTCCAAAAATACAGTACGCGCTCAACGCGGTGAAAACATACGGTTTATTTTTGTTTTCATTTGAACACATTTTGATTCATGTACGTGTTTAGGTTAATTCCGACTTAGATTTACTGCTTTCCTCGTATATCTTTAAGGAAATGCACGCGGGAGTTGAATCAGGATCTAAAATAAATCAAGTACGATAACAATAAATATTTTTAACTTGACTTTTGAATTTGTTTTAATTTTTAGAATAATCTTAGAACTTTGGATAAAAAAATCTATATTAACAGAGTTCTAAAATTTATTGACCTATTAATAAAAATCTCACGAATGCTACACGTCTAAACGCGTAGGCACGCACTATAGGTACTGTAAAGACCGCGAAGCGTAGGGTTTTTTTTAAATTTATTTTCATATTCGAAAATATACGCTAAATCTAATTAATAATATAATTAAATTCGGAATCCGAAATAACTCTGCTTAAAATAATTTCATTTAAGATAAGTAGAAGTCGCGGAAATCATCGATTTTATTTCTATATATAAATTTTCCTGAACAACATTATTTAATTTATTTATTTATTATAATTGTTTGCAGACATTAGCAATTCAAAAAGCCATAAACGCTATCGAAACACCAGTTAAAGAGAAACATGTACGAAGCACCATCATTGGCACTTTCCGGGAGCAGAGTGCAATCACGTATTGGGTAATTCATAATAATATTTCATAAAATCGTATGATATAATATATAGTATATATTATATATATATATGAATTTTAGATTCTCCATTTTAACATTTTAATAATAAATATTTTTTTCCAATTCTTCTGCCGATTACTAAATTCAAAGGTATCTTCTATCAGATGGTGGCCATCCGGCAGCCGCTACAAGACGATAGGATCGTGGCGTGGAAGTTTTGCCATGTGACGCACAAGCTGCTCCGTGAAGGTCACGCCGCCTGTCTCGATGACTCGCAGCGTCACATAGGCATGATTAAGGAGCTAGGCAAATTATGGGTGAAAATAGTTTGCAAATTTCCGATACTTATGCAAATATAAATATGGTGTTTTGTAAGACTTTTAAATAAAAAAATGTGATGTTAAGTATTTATTATTATATCATGTTCTACTTATGCATTACTTTTAACTCGATATATAGAAGAGAAGCCTTATAAACCTACTAATTTGATCTCGATTAGTTCACAATAGATTGGCTTAGTTCAATTTTCTCACCGCAGGTGCATCTTCGAGAAGGCTACGGACGCCTAATCCACTTATACTGTAACTTATTGGTAACAAAATTAACGTTTCACGCGAGAAATCCTCGGATACCCGGCAACATGCAACTGACCGCTGACGAATTGGACAATATAGCTGAGAATGATGTTAATAACTAGTGAGTTTTTTTTTGTATAGGATTTGTTTTATTCGTAAGGCTTAGTTAGTACATTTATGACATTACTTTATTGTTTTTTCTTTTTCAGTTTCCAATTGTGTGTGGAATTGTTTGATTACATGGATGACATACTTACTTTACAAGCAACAGGTACAAAACATAATATAATCTTAATACTTTTTTTATACATATATAAATATATAACTTTAATATAAAAATTTGAATAAATCGTATTTATATCCTTAGGCTTAATTAGCCTTATAGTCTAATATGCTTGTTTAATTTTATTTATTAACAGCATTCTCTCTTCACACACTATGCCCCTATAAATATAAATATCACCATTGAGGCTTGAACATATGGCATGTTGGCAGTTTTCGATAGCTTGGGCAATGCGCGAGCAAACTCGATGACGGCGAGCGGACAGTGCCGGCTGGCCGCGCTCATCCCGTGCGCGCAGGACGCCTCGCAAATATATGATTGCAACGTGCGTCTGCTGTTCCGCCTTCACGCCGCTTTGCCACCGGATGTACTCTCTGGACATAGGGAGAGGTAATGTCGTATTTAACTTTGTCACCCAAGCTTGGGCCATTACAAATGACTGATTATCTTATTAATGTTATTAACTTCAAATTCAAAAATCAAATTCAAATTTATATTATTATTATTGTTTATTATTCAATTAGAATAATAAAAGTTTTACATCATTGTATTGTCGTATGATGTAATAGGTAGGCGAGGGTGGGGTTAATTGAAGACACTCGCGGAAACCTTTCATCGAACGCACAAGTATTAGGAATATTCATTGTTATTTTAATAGGCATTAAACTTACAGTGCATATATAAATTATATAAAAACACTATATCACATAGTATTGTTCCGTTTGGCTATGATTTTTATAAATAATTATTTATACTGTGAGTGCTCGCACTCTGGCTGTATACGCGATGGTTGTGGGTTTGATCCACTCGGGAGAAATATTTTATTTAAATTATTTCCATTTCCCCATTCTGCTTCTGTCGTTTAACACGGAATGATTTGACGGCGACACGTTCTCTGATTGTTTGGGTAATAGCTCATGGTCGTATGGTTACAGCTTCACGGTTGTCCCCGCACATCAGGATTGTCAGAGAGAACCTAGTGTCAAGACACATCGTTTTGCACTTACCCGAAATCGAGGCGTTGCGCGTTGAGTGTAGAAACGCAACACTGCGCTTTATTTTAGGTGCTACGGCAGAGAAATTAAAAAAAATTAAATATAATAATTCCCTAGAGTGGGAATCGAACCCACAACGAATCACGATTAAAGTCAGACGCTGTCCCACTGCGCCACGATGGTCATATGGTTAAAGTCATTTAAAGAAGCTATTTATACAATAAAAATGTAACTGATCACTGTCTGTACATGGAAGATATATGAAAAATAATATTATTAATCAATATAACAAAACCCCAAACAATGACTTCTAATTTAGTATTTTTCTGTTTGTTTGTGCACGGTAATTTTCGAAACACACTTGACGTTTAGTGTTTATTTTATTTCAATCGGTTCATAAACAAAAAAGTTACCAGCATTTCAATTATAATTTTTTGCAAAGGTTGTGATTTAAATGAGAACGCGGACGGGGGGAAATACAAAATCGTCAAACAAAAAGTCTCTAGTAACATGTATATTAGGCTTTGTTTTTAAATATAAAATTTGAAAAACTGAATGTAATATTAGCCTAGATGTGAGTCGAATTGTATGTAAAATCAGACACTATAAGAAAGACGTCGTAATGTTTTTTGTTGATTTAATAATTTTCTACGCCTTTTTAATTATACTTAAAAAAATTGAAAGTCTTATTTAACAACTGAAAAACTTTATAGGACTAAAAAGATGTGCAAAACAGAAGTTGTGTAGAGTATTTTATAACAAAATACTATACTCGCTCATATTATAACATTATATCACAGTTCAATAAAATTTTACGTAAGACTATCAATTAAATTTTCTTTGAAATGATTTGTGCGGATTATTTATCTATGCATATGTTTAAATTATAATATTGACAATGAATTCAGGTTTCGGCAGCAGTTCAAACAGTTGAGTTCATTCTACAAACACGCGAGCAGTTTGCAATATTACAGAAACTTACTCACATTGCCAGTGTTGCCATCCGATCCACCTAACTTTTTGTCGCAGGTAACATTCCATTGTTTCATATATTTTTTTCATAAGATTAATCATATTTTAAACTTAAAATATTAATTATATCTAACGTTTTATATGTAACGTTTCATATAATATACAAAAAGCCTACCGCTATATTTTATGGCATACTTAAATCATTTATAGACTAATTGCAAAAAAGTAAGTAAACTCACTACTTTTTACTGAATTGACTATTGAGATTATTTCTTAGTAAGAATAATATATGCTGCAGAATTACTTTATTACTTGTGTTGATGTGAGGAATATTAAAAGTTGATGCTCATTTGGATGTTTTTTTTAGCTAATGATAATTATGAAGTCATTTTAAAAAAATTAACAGTTGCTCTTTATAAATGTTGTATTTCAAAAGAGCATTGTTCGTATTCTCACTGGCCCTAGGCCGGCCGTTAGGACTGACGACAATTTTGTTTTTATATATTAATTGACAATTTAAAAGCGCTTGTAATATATAAAGAAATATGAGCTTCCCACAGAGTGATTTCGGCACCTACGTGACGCCTGTAGTGTCAATACCGAAGTCGCCGCCAGACGAGCCAGATGCAGTGGGCTCGCTCGTCGACACTTCAGATACTCTGAGCCAGGTATTGTCTTATCCACAGTGAATTTTATGCATATCTTGTCTGGACGTGGACTCTATTCAATATTGGCACCGTTAAAAGGTATTTCAAGGAGTATCGCACTAACTGTATGATAGTGAATATAATATAATAAATGAAGGTTTAGACTAGATTACAATTTTTTTATGATATTTAAAATAAATTTAACTCACGACATTTAAGTATTTAAGTGTAGCCATATTATACGTACATATACAACTAGCTTTACACGTTTTCCCACATATCAACATATCAACGTATTCAAAGAGAACCTAGAGTCAAGGCTGCTCTTAATTTTACTTCGCCATGAAATGAAAGTAATTTACATATAGAAATTATTCTTTCGAGTGGGAATCGAACCCTTAACCAACCGCGTTTACAGTTCCACCGCGTCACGTTGGCCTTTAGTAATGTCTATTTGTATACTTAGTATTAATTGGTTTCCTTATGGGTTCATCCAGGCGACTACCCCAGACCACGTGGACATGTCGGACACGCGCCACACGCCCTCGCCCGCGTCCGACCCCATCGTGGAGCGCGACAGGCTCATTGAACACTTGCAGAATGAGCTGAAGCGGATGCGGTGGGTTTCATTTTTTTTATCATATTTTTTAGGTCTGGGCGTCGCGTCGTCATGCCGGCTTGTTAATGTAGTGCATAAATAAAACGTTGCATACATTTTAATTTACTTCATGGCGTTTCTTTTTAGATTAGCCGTGTCGCATGTAACACAAGAACGAAACGCAACGATCGGATCGATGCAAGAAAACTATATGCGCATGGAATCACAACTGCAAGCCGTGAAAGTAAGTTAAGTTACTTTAAACCAATTACTTTAAAAACAATAATTAACGGAACATATTTAATTATTTTCTGTTTAACCTGGACGTCCTGGCAGGACATCCTGTTCATGCTATAAGAATATTATATTGTCATCGGACACGTGTGCAAATTTTCAATAAAGTCGGAGTGGCAGAAGTGGGTCGAAATAATAAAGTTTTTCTCACATTGATGATTGATGGACAGATGAATCGAGGTGGTCAGAGAGAACGGAGCGCGAAACGCTGCGGTCAATGCGTACTTCTTTCGCCTCTTACAGGGTCTCTATTTTAAGCACCTCGAATCGTCAATTAACATAAAATGTCATTATTGTCAGTCCTACCGGAAGCTACCGCCGGCTGGGAAGGCATATCTGCTGAGAAGATCTAGCGGGAAGCTTAACAGTTGCTTTTTTCAATTATAACTTTACATTAACTTCATACTTATCATTAGCCTCCCCAGTGAGCATTAAAAGTATTTAATTCTACACATTAATATCAGAATAGTATTCCTGGACAGAATAGTATACTTTCCTAATAATATGTTTTTAATCTTAATTTTAAATTGTTCATGTGGCATCTCTAAAATTATTTGTGGAATATTATTATACATACATATATCTTGCGACATGATTTGTGATTTATTCAGTGACAATGATTTATTCACCTTTTGAAGGCAAACACTACTAGTAATCAGCATATTGTTACAGCATATTTATAGCGTGGGTTTTATTGTTTTTTAAATAATCTTGTATATTTTTGCGGACAAACAAAATATTATTGTAAATATATGTGACTAAGGATACCCGTATAAGAATTTCAACGTGGCTGGATGTAGAACACATGGCTTAGCGGTCAGAGCGCTTGAACGGTTCTCAAAAGGCGCGGGTTCAAATCCCGCTGCGCTCAAATTTTTATACGTTTTCTAAATATGTTTTTACTGAGTACAAATTTGAAAATACATGTTACAGCCACACTTTATTTATGGGCTACTCATTAAAAATAAATAAATTGTTGCTGCAGCGTTTTTGTAGTTCACGCGGGCATAGTCGTGGGTCGTCGCTAGTTCACAATAGTTTTTTATCTTACGAAATAATCGTTGTATTTTAACATTTTTATAGTGTTACTCTCATGCTTAGGATAGGTTGTCTAAAAATGTTTAACTAATCGTTATATTAATAATATAATTTTATACAAATTGTGTATTTTTGTCATTGCTGGGGGGTTATTTTCGTAATGCGGACGAACGAACATTTTTTTAGAAAACATAAAATCTGTATCCGTTGTCATTGCCGACTTTTCCAATTTCTTATCCTATTAAGCTAAATTAATAACATATTAGCTCATATGTTATTAATTGTTTTTTAATTCTATTATTTTTTACTTTTAGCATGAACTTGAGGAAGAAACACAAAAAGCCGAAATCTTGTCTGTTGAAACACCGGAAATCAAAAGTAGGACTAAATTAGTTTTTTTTTAATTGAAATATTATTTTTTCCCATGCCGTTTACTTTTTATAATTTCCACTTATTTTAGGAAAACTAAGTCAAACTGAAGAGAAAGCCAAAGTGTTAGATGAAAAGTTCCAAAAATTAAAAGGGGCATACACGCAGCTGCGGGAAGAACATATTAATTTAATAAGACAGGTAAGAAAGATAATTTTGCTTAAATTCTGGATCTATTAGACCCAGTTAAGCACATTTAATTGTTCATCATGATATTCTAAAAAAAATTGACCGATTGAGATTATAATCGATAAACAAAATTACAATTACAACTTATTTTGTTATTATAGAAAGCAGAAGTGGACAAGCTATCCGCCAACTTGCGAGCGACCGCCGCGCAGCACGAAAGCGCCAAGACTATGCTTCAACAGCAATTGAATGATAGAATGAAGTATATCTAATTTTACTGGCTCATTTTACCTAATTATATATATATATATATATCTCAGCTTCATTTTTTTTCCGTATAATCCCCAGGGTAGTTAAGAGTGGTAGTGGTAGTGAAATAATTATATTTGAGTTATTTTCATTGGTCTGGTTTCTCTTTGACTACGCTGCTATGCGGAATAAAAGCGTGAAGCTGAACATAGAATATAATATGCTAATAAAACTATTTAAGTTAAAATAGTATATTCAAGTTGAAGATTGGACCTGAAACCTCGATAAAAATAACTTAATCAATAACTCAACTAACTCAACAGTCAATAACAGTAAGTTTTCTTTTATATAGAGACGTAGAGCTACTCCAACAAAGCGCATCTTCTAGTGAAGAAGTTGAAGCTTATAAAACCGAACTAACAAATCTTAGAATTGAATTAGAACAATCTAGACAAAAAGAAGCCGAGCTAGAAACTCTAAAAGCTTTAATGGTAGCTTTAGAGATTGATCATAAAACCGCAACTACCGAGCAAGAAGAAAAACTAACAGTTATGACCAATGAATTGAAAGAAGCTACGGAAATTATAGACAGGTTTAAGCAAGATATGATTGAGAAGGACGCAGAAGTAGGTAGGTCCAAAGAAGAATTGACAGTTCTGAGGCAGAAGAGTGGAGATGAATATAAGAAAGCTCTAGAACAGAAGGATGAGGCGCTAAAGGAATTGTTGGAGCTTAAACAGAAATATCAACAAGAGAAGGAGGTTAGTAGCTTTCTTTTTTTCTGTGATTATAAACGGTTATGCATGTTGATGTTAATGAGTTTTTGTTATAGAATAATATTACTGTGTATGCTCTGCGGTGAATAATTGATGCTAATATTTTTAGCGATTAAATTTTTTAAGCCTTAAACGTTTACAAAATGTTCGTGTGGGTGGGACAATTTGTATGATAACATCTTTGCTTACTTAGAGTATATTTATGTAATTATGCTTTACTAATTAAAGTTATACATGTAGTAAATATTGTATTGATAAAAGGTTTATTTCTATTAGGAGCAATTTGATTATACTAACAATTTGAAAAATGACTTAGAAACTTTTCAAATGAAATTAACTGATGCACAATGCAATTTCGAAATCAAATGTAACCAGTTAAATGAAGAGTTTTCTTTAAAAAGTCAAGAGTTTGATAATGTCTTGAGTGAAAAAGATTTTGAACTGAAAGAAGCTCTAGACATGCTTACGCTTTTGCAAGATCAGATAGAAAGTATCAAAAATAACGATGAAAAGTTAATAAATGATAAAACAAAAGAAATCAACGATTTATCAACTAATATTTCTGAGTTGCAAAATGTTATTAGTTCAAAAGTACAGTTGCTGCAAGATTTAGATAACACATGCACGGATAAAGATAATAAAATAACGTTCCTTACATTTGAATTAGAAAAATTAAAAGAATGTGTCACAAGTATGACTGAACAATTGGAAGAATGTCAAGATAATTTAGAAACAGCTCAGAACGAACTTGCTACTTTAAAAGAACAACATGAAGCAACAATAATAACACATGAGTCGACAATATCAGCGAATAGTCTTGAAATTGAACAATTAAAGCAAAATATTAAAGATACTTCTCACTCGAAAGACGAATTGAGCCTTGAACGGGATAATTTACTTTTAAAGAAACAGGTTTGTTTTTATAAATGCTATAGCATTACTTATTGTTTTTTGCTATTCTTAATATAGACTAAATTATGTAATATAAACCAAAAATATTTTAATAGGATCTTGAGAATACAGTAGAAGAACTACGAGATATTCAAATTAAACTAAACACCGACTTGGATAGTGCCGTTAAAGAGAAATCTGATTTAGAAAACCGTTTAAAAGAAGAAATAGGTCATTTATCAGACAAATGTTCTCAATTAGCGTCAGATAGAGATGTCCAAGTACAATCGCTACATGAAAAGTTAAAGCAAAATGAGGAAGAATTAAATAAAAATGTCACGGAAAGGAAAAATGAATTCAGTAAATCAGAATCAATAATAGCGGACATGAAAGCTCAAATGATAGAACTTGAACAATGTAAGGTAAAAGAAATAGATGAACTCAGAGTTGCGTTTTCTGAAAAAGAATCTGAAGCTCAGGTTAGACTAACAAGGCTGTTCTGGTGGTGGTTTAGTAATAAGCGGACCATTGCTGATATCGCGATAGTAATTAAAAAAAAAGTTTAGTTCTAATACTTTGCGCTTATACGTGTTCTAATACAATTTCTTATTTCAATAAACCTTTTGTCACCTCAATGTCGTAGCTTATCGGTCTAATTAAACCTATTTTCTTACAACTTATGTATGTATATACTAGCATGATATCTAATGGCATGTTTTATTTTCCAACGCTCTGCATCTACTGCTCTGCATGCGGATATCTTCATGTGGTCTATTATTTTACGCTTTGGACCTCTTCGCCGGCGTAACGTTGCGTTAAGTATAATTGGTCATATAGTTGCTTGAGGCTAGATTAGAGCACACGGAAAACGAGCGATTGAACGCCGAGTGTGAATTACAGGACTTGTTGCAACAAAACACTATTCTGGAAGCGGATATGGGCTCTCTCAAAATACAATTGGATGAAGCGAACGCGATTATTAAGAAGCGTGAGTATTTTTTTAAGCTTAGAAATTAATATGAATCCATTGTTGACATTTTTCCGCATCAGCCTATAGTAACTAATTTTTGTAACTGTTAAATGTAAAAATCTTGCTAGTTAGCTTGCTAGGTTTTTGTTTGATCCTTCTTATTCCATTCGAAATTAGCTAGTACTAAAGATTTATAAGTATCTTGAAATAAATATAGTTTTTTTTGTTTAAATTTGAAGTGTGAACGTTATAATGAATAATTTATGAATATCATTTTATTTAAGCGGATTTATATTGTGGGAAAGCCATTAACGAGTTCTTGATTTCAAGGTATATTCGTTTATAGTACTCTGGATAAGGTTTGGAAAGTCCAGATTGAGATAAATATTGGTATAGGTCCATAATAATAATGTTATCCGTAGTATTAAAAATTTATTATTAACAGTTTTAAATAGTGTAATATATTAATAAAACAACCTGTATTGGAATAAATATTATAACCAAGATCTCATCTTAAAACGTTAACAGAAACCAGTAAATTGGTTACTTGTGCTACTGAATCTGCATTGGACATGACCAACGGTGCGATAGCCAAGTTTGAGAATACAAACACTGAAAACACGGCTGCTGATTTAGCGGCTAAAGCCTTTGAAGAACTTGCTAGAAAGTCACAGGTAAGCGTCTCTTTTCTAGCATAGCATAGCATAGCAGAGTATGAAGAGTGTACCTAGTGTCAGAGGAAATCGAGACGGATGTGGGTTTGAACCGTACTCGGGAAATAAATATACATATTTTGATTTCTCCGCTCTGGTAAATCAAAACGAGTCTTTGAATTCCAGCAGTCAATATGCAATGTGTCGAATTCGAGCAGAATATGGAGAAGAATGTCAGTTACTGGTTTTTTTTTACACATCACACAGAATAGGCGGAGAAAACCTACTGTTCTCTATTCATATGAATATCTTAAATTTTATTTAGATATATAAAGAAAATTCAAATGAATTAAAAGTGTCTTTATCATCTATTAAGAGCGTTTTGTATATATAACAGGCTATTTTATGTATACGTCATACACGGTTCTTAGTTCATACATTCACCAATATTTAAATATATTGTGTTGTAGGTAACCGTTGCCAAAATATGCGTTTCTAGAGTAGTTATATGCGTATATTTAAATTATAAAACGTTGTTAAAATTAACATTTATATATAATCAAATTTAATTCGAGATTTATAGTTGTATATGTTATTTATAATAAATGTGTTTTAGATTGAAGGCCACGAAGAGGTGATTGCGAAAGCTGCTTTGACAGCGGCGCACAACACAGCCCAGCTGTCGACTTATGTCGCCGACCTCTCTAATATCACAACTGACATTAAACTTTGTGATAGTATGTATTTTATCTATTTTGTTTGTTTTCGGAATTGTAACAGAATTGCTTGTTTCATACGTTTTATTCATGAAAATAATAATGAAATAACAATAGGTTGAATGTTCAAATAACCTAATTTCACCACAAAACAATCATTCGAAAAAGAGCATACGCTCATTGTTTTTTCTACAACCTTTGAAGGTTTTCAAAATAATACAGAACATGCTGTAATGTTGTAATAAGTGTTAATATACCCGAGACGTAGATGTTTTTTTTCGTTATTCGAATTTTAAAAATGCCAGATTAATTATTAAACTTATAAATATCGTATTATTAATCTATGTAGAGAAGCTGTGGGTAATATTCAATTTAACTTGGAAATCTTAAGATTTTCCGTAGTACTTACAGGCTTTTACAGTAACTTATATATATGTATATTAAGAGCTTTTATAGTAACTGTTTCTTATCTAACGTAGTCAACATTTACAGTGTCTCTTAGAAGTAAAACTTAGTTTTATCGAGGTGTAAATTTGAAATTAAAAATTAAACTGGAAAAAAAAAATGGAGCTGTCACTAGATTTCATCCGAACTTTTTATGGTTTTTGGATATGTCCTGAATCTGAATCCGGAGGCTGGTTTGCTCTATCGTAAATTGAGAAAAACGAAAACGAAACGAATAAAAGCTAAAATACTCTGAAAAATTTTGGTATTAGTATGTTTAGAACAAAATGGGCAGATTTCTAATTAGTTTTGATGCTGTCATTCAAAATTTAGTGCATTCGTTGTCCATTAGAGTACAAAACTTATTTGTGCAAAACTAAAAAATCGCTGTATGCTTACATTTGGACTTGACTGGAAAATCTTACAATTTACCTTACATTTTTAAAAAGTTAATATCACCAATACGTGAAAAATAACTAACATATCCTTTAACAGAATTAAAAGAAGAATGTCGGACCATGCTGACATCAAGCAAACAGTGTCTAGAGCAAGTGGGCAACGGGACACTCGACACCGCATCTTTAGCAGCGGTGCGCGCTCTAGTACACCGAGTGTCGGCCACCGCGACCGCCGCCGATAGACACGAGGGCGCCAACGCTGTGGACGACGAGTTGGCTGACATGGACCGCGCTATTGAAGATGCTGCTGGACAGATTGAGGTGAGATGTCCTATTCAAAATTAAAATACTTTTTATCCGTGTATCAGAGTGATCAGAGAGAACTTAGTAGCATCACGAGACTCGAGACAATCCACTTTCCGTCTGAAATCGAAATATTGCGTGTTGAGTGGCGCAACTCAACGCCGCTTTCTTGGATACCAAAGCGGAGATATGAAAATAATTTATCATTCCTCCGAGTGGGAATTGAACCCACAACCAAACACGTTTACAGTCAGACGCATTGTCTATGTGTGGAACAAAGGTCAACGTTTCGTCAAATATCACACCAAGATCTCTAGTAGTGCAGACGCGTTGTAAAGGTAAATCTGCAATGTAAGGCTTTTTTTTCCAATTTGATTACGGGTAGTCGTAATGTAATAACATTATTCGGTGATAAGTTGCGTACCATCCAGTTTGTCGTGCACCAACTATGCAACCTTGTTCGGTTTAGTTTTACTATAATATACTTTTCTTTACCTGTTATAATTAAGTATTTACATTTAGAACAAACAATATAAGTTTAAGTACATATGATAATTTACAAAACATTATTCGATTTTGGATAAATTAAGAATTTAAAAATTATCAGTGTTCAGAAGTAATATTGTTTAGTCACGGGCAATCGTAATGACATAAAATTAGTTTAAAATGTTGAGTATTTTATAGGAAATGCTGGCAGCAAGCAGAGCAGGAGACAAAGGTGTCAAATTAGAAGTCAACGAGAAAATCTTGGACGCTTGTACTACATTGATGGCTGCAGTAAAAGTCCTGGTCCAGGATAGCAGGCGTCTGCAGAACGAGCTCGGGGACCCCAAGACGCGACTCAAACTGTATAGACGGAATCCGATGTGGTCGGACGGGCTCATATCTGCTTCCAAGTCGGTGGTCTTTGCGGCTAAGCTGTTAGTGTAAGTAGAATTTTGGATGTATTATGTTAAAATATATTTAGTTTCTAAATGTGAAACAGTTATATTAAGTGTGAAATGAATTCACGGTAATAATACGTCTATCTCATACGAGATGTTACCTATGACTTCGTCCGCCTAACAATAAAGACATCTCTCTGTTCCAATTTTTAAATACAACTTTTAGACTTGCGAGAATCTTTAGTTCAGCCTGTTACAATTTTCTTTCTTAGCTAATGTCGCTTACTCTTAAACTATTAAACTTGCGAGAGCCATTAAAGTCCCTTAATCCGGTCTGTCGAAAATCCGTTCTTAGCGAACTTCTATTAACTGTAATATAAACTACCTCCATGCCAAATTTCATGTTTTAGCAAATGAAACGGCTTCCGATATTTTGTAATGAGCGACATTTCAAATAATCGCGTCCTCAGAATAAAACTGTCATCGAATATGTCCAATTTCTGGGATATTACAATATATATTATCTTAGAATAGGCTTTTTATTATCCATTTTTAGTAATGCATGAAATTATAGAACTTTTAAATTATGTCACTTTCATTCTATGAGTGTAATATTGCAAAAGTCTAGTTTAGTCTCTAAGATAATGGTTGCATGCAGGACGTCAGCGGACGAGGCGGTGGCGTCGGGGCGGCTGGAGGGCGTGTCGGTGGCGGCGCACGAGGTGGCGGGCAGCACGGCGCTGCTGGGCGCGGCGTCGCGCGCCAAGGCGCCGCCCGCGTCGCCCGGCCTGGCGCGCCTGGCGGGCGCCGCGCGCGCTGTCACCGCCGCCACCGGCGCGCTCGTGGGCGCCGTGCGAGCCGCCTCCGCGCTCGTGCGCGATCACGGTAATCACACATTATACAGTATATAATGCAAATACAGTATAAATATTATATAATAAATAGAACAGAAAATATATACAAATAATTAGAGTATAGCAAAATTACATTATACAGTGACTGATAGTAAGCGTATAGCAGAAGCTACTGCACGTTGTAAGCTAAAATTTTGCACAGTTTCTTTGGAGATTGTTGGGGTAGAGCGGTGGCGACCTGCGTCTGCGGGAGGTTTAGACATTGAGTTTGCCGCTGTAGGATGCCAGGTAAGGCGGTCGCGTTATACGGCACTAAATGCTATAATTTGCGCTGGCTTACAAGTCTACTAAAAAAAAATAAGTATTTCTAAATTAGAACTTCCATTTTTAGGAGTATGTTTTTGCATAGGATATAATAAAGAAATGAAAATAATGAACGTGGAAGTTTATGATTTACATAAAAATATGTGTCAGTTTGGAGAGTACCACCGACTGACCGACATGCGCGAATATGCACAATATCCTTCGTTGATCGCAGTCGCCGGACTCGTTGACCTGGCGTCAGTTAGAAAATATATATTAATAGAAACATGTAAGTCCTAATTTCGAAAAACTCATTTTTATTCTTGGGACTTGTGAGTTGTGAAAAATGTATATTTTTTTCGAATTATCAACATATTCACTCCTGGTACGGATTTGTAAGTGATTTTGATCATTATAGTGATAGCATCGTTTGTGTTTGTATTTAGTTTTGTAATAGCTTGTATTTATTGATTAGCGCTGTAATAGTATTTTGTTATATTTTGTTCACAGTGTACACACATTTTTTATGAGATTTAGTTACATCAATTATATTGAACAAAGCAGGTGGTATAGTACAATCAAAGCTCTTTATTTGCGGGGTACCGTAAAAATGCCGCGAATACGGATACCGTGAATATGGAATGGTGATTTATATAGGATTATAGGGGAATACGTTCCTATGGAATAAAATAAAAAACATACATAAAAAAACTAATTTAATTGAAGTTTTTGACCATATTGAATCTTCAAGCTTAGGCAATGGTTTAAAAAATTCACATCAATTTTTATAAAGAAATTACAAAGGTCATTTGCCATTCTTTGACACATACTTTAGGCATAATTATAATAAGGTCTATATTACTTTTTAATTAGTCCATTGAAGGACGCGTTTACAAAGAATATTTGGGTCGATACCTATTGAAATCCTTTTTTATTAATATGCCTGTACCGATGTACCGATTAAATCCGTGAATAAATAAATCTTTAACCGCGATTATAGGAATTGGGTTGCATTTTTTTTAATCGAGGTAGGTAGGAAGGAAGCGCGTATAAACGAGCTCTGACTGTATAATAGAACGGATTCCAATTTTAAAACTTAGATGTACTTATGATGGGTACTTTAAAATATTATAGATATAACTTTTAAAGGCTGGAAATATAATTTCTAGTACACTAGCGGTGTGTGAATTAGCTAGTGTAAGCTAGACGTGTGTGCACATCCACAGAGGCGCTGGATACGTCGGCGCTGTCGCTGACAGCCACGCGCCGCCTCGAGATAGAGAGCAAGGTGCGCGCGCTGCAACTGGAGACCGAGCTGGAGGCGGAGCGAGGCCGCCTCGCTGCGCTACACAAGCGGCACTACCAGCTCGCGCAGCATGAGGTATCCTCATACACCCCGTCCTCCTCCAACTTTCCAGTATCTTCAACGTCTTTCCAGTTGTAAATTATAGATAAACATATTTTTTTATACACGTTAGATAGTGAGTACTAAGTAGGTAGATAAGCTTGTGGAAAATACTGTATGTAATTGAAACTTATTTATTATATATTTTTTACAGTTTAACCATTTTTCCCGCAAAGCAGGGTAGTCAGAGGACCTAGTGTCAAGACACTCCGAACTCCACTTTCTGCCCGAAATCGAGACTGAGTATTGACTGGCGGAACTTAACAACGCGCTTTGACTTAGGTACCAGAGCGGATACATGAAAATACTTTAAATAATATAATAAAACATAAAAGACTTTTTATCAAATATTTAAGTATATAAAGAAATTTATTTCTAATAAGTTCTGATATTTTTTTAATCTAACTTTAGCTGAAAATATAGACCAAGACACTGATTCAGAATAACCCAATAATATATAATAAAATGTTAACTTCATATTATATAACATAACTTTCTTTACAGAACGGGAACATGACAAATGGAGAAGAGTAACTCTGGAGACACAATAGAACATCTAACTAAATATTATATAAGACTCGCTCTAGTGTTGCAGTCTTGATACTTTCAACAGAAAAATTATACATTCAACTTCTGTATCTTCTAATTTTCTTATTTTGATATCTTCTAATTTTCTGTAAAAGACTTCTTTAAACACTGATTAATATGACAGTAATTATTTAAACGCATTTTATGTTGACTTTAATTCTAAAGTGCATTTATATTGTTGACAACGAAATTTATTTCATTTTAAGTATACAATTTAATGCTTATTTGTAAAACAATGTCAAGAGAATTGTTCTACTGGAAAGTATAAAATAGATATTGGAATTAGATAAATTGGCTCAAAAAATCAGTCAGTCTTGATTAATCAATGGCTTCTATGTCGTAATTTTATTTTACCAATGTTGGCTGAACCTAATAGATTTTTATGCAATTTAAAATTCAATTATTAAAATTCTACACCATAATTTACACATTCGTTATTGTTGTATGTTTCAGTTAAGAAAATAAAGTTACAATACTTTACACAGGAGCCCTCATAATTTTTTCAATTTTACATCACCAAGTACATTTGTAAAATAACTTCTGCTAAGACTGCTACTTCCAAACAAACCATTAAGAGCAAGATTTATTTTTGTTATTAATAAAATTGTGACAAATTATATTCAGTAAATAATTTAGTGCAAAAACTAAGTCAACAAATTTTCAAATCACAAAGAGTTTAAGGTTTTGTTTTTTAATTATGTAATTACAAAATATTCTGAATGAATATTATCTTTTTTAATAAGTTACTTAGTTATCTACCAATTGGATAATAAGCTTTAAAACGAGACTAGAATTAAGGTACATATAATTTTTTTTATGTATTAATAAATTACATTTTAACAAATTCATATAATTAAGTAAATACAATTTGATATATTTTATGTGTAAGAACTGTATTTTGTAACTTTTAGTGATTTCTAATATTTATATAATATGATATTTAGTGTTTACTAATAAATAAACTATGAGTATCTACACACTACATGTCTTTAAATTCTTGAACAATGTACTCTTACTTCTTAGCATATAATTCTATGGGAAAAGTAAAAGACCATAGATGCTGATACAACTTTATCATACATAATATATTTGTTATAAAACTATAATCACAAAAAAATTACAAGCATAGCATACTGCTATAATTCTGTAAAACATGGCATGCTTATAAAAAATATATTAAACAACTTTACACAATGAAATGCAAGATAATTCTTAAAGCAAAAAATATAATAAACTTATGCCTACTAGGCAATAAAAATTGACTTAAAAATAATTTGTGTAAACCTATTTGTGCATATACTATATTGTTAACATAATAGTCACAAAGAGTGTAGTTTTAAAATTAAAAATTAGGCCAATAATTAAGAACTGTTTTCATCTAAAATATTCATACATAAATATATATTACTTTATGTTACAAGCCCATCACCAAAGTTTGCATCAACTTAAATGGCTATCAAAACTTACAGATGGTAAATCCTTCAAAAATTTAGCACCTTATATAAATCTTAATTTATAAGTATGGAATACTGTATCATAACAAGCTTCTGTAATAATATCATTATTTGAAATTGATGCACTTAATACAAATCATTCTAGAGGTTAGGTCTTATGGGTAATAAAGAAGTGGAGAGTTAATACAGTTGCAATAGATGCAAGTTATTAAGTAAAATTTTTATAAGATAAAAGCCATTTTTTTATTTACTTTCGGGCCTCATGCCATTTTAAGTGCCTCTCACGTACAAGTTGAATAATTTTGACATGAACTGCTTGGTACTTTTCAAATTTGGGTGGAATTGGGCAAAGTCTATAGGTTACTTCATCGCCTGGCAGTGGTACATATTCTCCTTCAATACTGGAACACATTCATATTATACTAATTATTAAAAGTATTAGGTAATATATTTTAATATACAAATAATAGAGAATGCTTATAATAGCTTAAGAAGTATTTGCAATACTCAAGAAAATAAAATCATCCTAATTGTAGAGATAAAATTCAAATCATAATTAAGGTTGTATTATTGGGAGTAAGAAAGTGAAAAATTTACCAACTTACTCTGAAATATGGACAAATATATCTTCACCACCTTTCTCAGGAATTATAAAACCATGGCCTTTTTCTCGACAGAATTTTTTGATTTTGCCATATTCGATAGGATTTTGTAGAGCCCTTTCAGAACTAAAATAAAAAATGTTAATATATTGATATATTGAAATTAATATTCACATTTTATAGACAATATAAGTAACTTACGTAGAAGCAGTTCGATTTCTTCGTGTTATAATAGGGCTCGGCAGTTGAAGATGGGTTAAAGTTTTATTGGGAGAATCGTCATTGTTAAAACCGTTGTCACTAGACATGTTGCTTAAAATTAAATTAGCAAAATATCGTAGAAACCAATCAAAATAATACAAAACAATTGATAGAACTTTAAATAAACTAAGTTATTTATAAGTTGAATTGATTAATTGAAAATAAATGTTTGCTTAAGAGAGGGCGGTAATGTAGAGTAATTGACACCTGGTTTATGTGACAGTCGACATTGACATTTCATAATATGCACCTAAATTATGCCACAGATGCCATTTTTATGAAGAAAAAGTAATGTAGTCTATATAACAAAAAAATATTTAATTGAAAGTCAGTTTCAGATAAACTTATGTATGACGCGACAGGTACGTCACCGGTACTGAATCGTTTAAACGAGGCGGTAGAGAACAATTAAAGCGTAGTAAATTACCTACAATATACAATTTTTTTGTTATATATAATATATGACTTCACTTTGTATATAAATTGTAGTTAGAATTCCATTAAATCAATTTTTTGTCTCAATATTTATTAAAATTTTGACAAAATGTTTTTACCTCTGTAATAAGTACAATTTCGTTAATATCTAACTTTAGAACTCATATAACGCTTAAACTAGATTAAATATTGCTTGGAATGTTAAAATGAGTATCCCAATCACAACTCTCCCTAAAATTAGTTAAAACATTATATAAACCGTTAAAACATAAATTAAATAAGAAATAACACACAGGTCGCGTCGTCATCCAGGTGAAAAGGAAGAAGGCGGGAGATACAGCGTAGAGATACGATCCCCGTTGGATCAGAAAGGTTCTTAAAAGGCAAACGTTAACCAGAGAACGCTCAGTAAAATGACCCTACCAGATGAACCGCCAATCTAGTCAAGGTCGCAGAAACCCACAAATGACCATCAGGTAATGAAGGACCGATAATCGTGGAGATCTGTAGTGGACGCCTGTGTCCAGCAGTGGACATTCGGCTAAGCTGACCGACCGACTGCAAATATCTCTTAGAACTTATCAATATAATAATTCTAAACAGTAGATGAAAGTACTAAATTAAGCTTTATGACAGGACAACTTTTTAAGTAAAATGAAATCTGAAGGAGTTTTATAACATGTATGTACATGATGTAGCAGGAGTGGTATTCTTAACAAACTTAAGACAGAGAGAGAGAAAAGATGCTTAACGCAGTTCTTCTCGCAGAAATACAAGACCGATACCGTCAAATTACTACGACTCATAACTACTGGATAGAAATAAATTATGTTAGTCGTTTTTGTAATATAAGGCCTGCCAACCATAATATATTGGGTCGCCAACGCTCCACATGGAGGGTCTCTTTAAAATGGGCGTAAAATAAAAATTGAAGAGTTCTTGCAATAGATTCCTAGGTAGGTACCTAGAGTAATCTTAGTTTAGATAAACTTAGTTTTAGGGAAAAGTTTTTACATTTTTAATGAGCTACTATTCACACACCTAGGATATTATAAACATTTTTAGAAAACGTCTAAAAATTTGAACACACCGGGATTCGAATCCTCTTGGAAGCTGATCCAAGACTGTCAACTTTCCATAACTTGAACGGTTTCCAAGAGGCGCAATTTAGTTAGCGCAAGGCGTTAATGAAATCAATTTTTTAAAGCGTAAGGTCCTGTATAACTTTTACTAGCTCATTCATCATTCATATTTGTTTACAAGTGATATAAAAATACAACCTAAAAATGATATTTGGTTCAATATAAGATAAACAATAGAAAAACTTGTCATATATTTATTATTGCCATATTCAAAATGTATTATTATACAAATAAATAAGATCTACACATAGCTGTATGCTAATATGAACATAGATATTTTAAAATTAAAAAAAAGAGTCAAATAATTATTATCACAGTTAAATATTAAAGCACGGTTTTACATTTAATGCAGTGTACTTAATAAACATAATGTAACATTTAAATTTTAGTATGATATTTAATAATTTAACTTATTTCGATAATACGTATAATATGTAGATAAATAGTAGCTTCGAATAAACAATTAATATATTATTTAATTATGCAACGAGCAGGTTCTTAATTTTTCTGGAAGTGGCAGCTTGATTTTTGGTATTTTGATGCCTTCCCAATCACCCTGGAAATTTGAATGTCATCATTTACTAGACAATTGATAAAAAAGTAATATATTCATAAGATAGTTACAGATTTCTTATATATATATATATATATATATATATATATATATAACATAGCTACATGTAAAGAAGTATTAAAATTTTATTACTGAAAAGATATACATATGAAGCAGGTGCTCCCGCTACCTTAGTTGTGAATTGACCGACTGTAAGCGATGATATCAATTTGATTCCCATTCTGAGTATTTATATATTTTGTATGTATTATTAATAATGGCTATCGTGACGCAGTGGGACTGTGTCTGAATGTAATTTCGATTGTTTGTGTGCCCATTCCCACTCAGTGGAATGATCATAATTTAATTATTTTCATTTCTCCGCTCTGGTGACGCTTTAATTCAAAGCAATGTTGCAAAAACAGGCCAAAATTTCAATTAATTCTCATAAGCATAATATATCTTATAATATAAATTATAAAAAGTCAACAATTTAAAAATTATAGAAATACACGTGTTTTAATTTACCTGGAACCTATTTCCATCAGATTTATTACATTGCATAGAAATAGGTGACTCGGTGTATAGTGTATGTAATGCTTGTGCTCTTAGAGGGGTCCAAGGTTTGATAGCTAAATAATTCGCCCGGGGCGCCGATGTAAATAATATAGACATGTTATCCCACCTGAAAAAAATATTTAAAAAGTTTAAAACCTTTGAATGCAATTGAGGGGAACGTTTATAATTAAACTAGTTAATGCCCACAACTCCGTTTGCGTGGGCTTTATGACATATTACTTCCATAAACCATGTTATCATTGTAATTTGGACTCAAAATTATACGTAACGTCAGATTCGGGTGAAAAGTGCAGAACGGAATTTCTTGAATAAGCGTGAAGATTTAACTAGACATTCTTACCTTCTCTCAAATTTGAAATAGCCTTCCAAAGCTTTATTAGATACAGCGCTTTTACACACTTCCAGCTCAGTGGCCGGATAATAGTGCATATAGTTGACGCACATCTCATCGGTAATGGCGTGTCCTCCAATAGTCGCGTTTACCTTATCCTTCGTATTATATATGCACGTTGTTTCTAAATAGTCACCCTTAAAATTAAATTTATTCTTAAATATCATTTTTTAATTTACTAAGTTTGTGAATAACACTTTAAAAGAAATTTAAAAATATTGTTGTATAATTATTACACGTCGTTTTTAAATATACTAAGAAACGTATTTTTAGTAAAAGTTAGAAAACAGTTGAAACGTTCGTATAAAACGTTTGAACAGTATTCAAACCCGCGCCTCTTGGTATCTGTCCAAGCGACCTAGTCAATTAATTAAGTAACACATTGTTGACGAGCCACGGTAAAATTCTTTTACACAATAATATGTATCAAATCGACCAAAACGTTTTATATTAAATTTACAAGAAAAAATCATTTTATTCCATCGAGACTCAATCGATTAGGGAAATAGGCATACTATAGATTCCAAGTTTTATACCACATATAAATTCAATGGTGAGAAAAGCATCAAAAATTTAAGGTTTTGTGATAAGGTATTTTTAAAAAGGCTTCCACTAAAATCATTATGTATAAATCTCTTGTCAGATCTTGGAATATGGGGGTGTATTCTTTGGGTAAAGAAAGACAAGTACTCTTATAGAGCGTCACTGTCTAGTGTACTTCAAAATAACTGACCTAAATACTCGGGGAGACGTAAATATCTAACCTAAATACTCGGAGAGTGGTAAATGACCTTATTTTCTTGTACAAGTTGGTAAATTATCAAGTACACTGTCCACGTCTTCTTGCTAATTTCTATTTTACAATACCCCGCAACATGCCACGGAAGCCAATTCGACTCTTTGCACCACCTCGAGGGAAAATAAAACTGGGATCAAACTCTCCTATTAGAAGGCTCACCGCCATGTTTAATAATAAATGTAATTGTAATTGTATTGTAAAGTACACTTTAAATACTGGAATTTAAAAGGGCAATATGTCAACTATAATTTTGTTAATATTCTTATTGTGGTAAGTTTCCCTTTTCATTTCTCGTTTGCATGTGTTGTCTACCTTTAAGTGGTATTACATTAATTGTATTAGTTTTAAGACAAATTTACTGGATATATATTAATGTAACAACCGTTGGTAATCTTAATAAAATAAATAAATACAATAAATATAAGAATTTAAATAACTCTATAAAGCATTGCAGTTATTTTTGCTAAAAGGAAAATTGTCTTACGGGAAGCACTCTAACGGGACGATGGAGTATCCTGATCTCCTGGAAATGAGTAGAATAGTGCATATCTCTGTTAAGAACGGGCAGTTCTACACCTTGGCGAGAGTGTCGAGTCCAGACTGCTACACCAGTTAGATGAGTGTGTAGCTGGCTGCCAAACACTATGATACCCTCTTCAGGTAGACCCTGTAGACAGTTTCGTATATTATTATTTTTACTTTTTTAATATCTTCACTCTTCACTTAGACAAAGGCGTCTAACAAACGAGGAAAATATTCTTACAACATAACACATAATGTCTTTAATTCAGGCAGACTAGGGAGGACAGAGGGTCTTGCCACTTAGTTCTATTTACCGATTCTACCATTTGCCAGAAAAAGGCCTGAAGCTTAATATTTATTCCCGCCCGCCCCATTCTGCACTTTACGCCAGATTCATAGACATTGCATCTTGAATGACAGTACTCAACGCCGCGCTATGTCTAGTCGCTACAGCAGAGAAATAAAAATAACTTCAATATAATTATTCTCCCAAGTGGTAATCGAGCCCTCAACCATCGTGTTCGCATCGCACCTCGTTTTAATATAATATAGCATATTGAAATCTAAATATTTGATTATTCACCACTCCAGTGCATTGCGGGATGCAATATCCGGTCAGTGGAAAGGCTGTTTGTCCCCCTGGAATCGCCATTTTGTCAGTGTACTCTAAACCTAGCTCCATGATAGCAGCATCATATTTTCGCCGATTTGCTGTTATATAAAGAATTATACCAGAACTATCAACCCAATCTGAAAAAATATTTAAAATGTATATAATTGTAAGTGAATATTAAAAGTTTATTTACATAAAAAAAAAGCACATTAGATATTAAATTAATATTATAAGGCTATTAAATTGTAACATACACCTAAATTACGTTAAATTATAAAAAAATACTGACTTTATATATAAACCTTGTTGGTTAGGTTAATATTATTGGTATTTAATAAAATGTAATAATTATTATTTACTATTTTTCATTTCCGGATTGTTATAATGTACTTCAAGCATAATGTATTTATTCGCCTTTGGTCCTCCCAGAGGGAGCCCTGCTTCGTCTGGATATGTAAATGGAGGGGCCCCCATAGCCCATGCTGCTTTAACCTAAATAATAAAAATTCTAATAGGTTAGTTTAATATTACTAGTATAATATACAATTAATATTGGTATATAAAATTTAATAAAAACATATTTTATAATATTTTACCTTTGAACAAACTTTAGTGGATTCAGGTCTATTTGAAGAAAAACAACTGCCTTCGTATATTGGTATATCTTTGTCAGGATCAGCATCACAATAAAACACCTCCATATGATGCACGAGCCCTTCGTTGCCTTTCGTTATTGTTGATTCAAACTAGAATTAAAAGTGTTTATGAGGTCGCTGTTTTAATTTAACATACCCAGTTAGTGCTTTATTTAAACATATACCTTAATAATATGATGTACAGTTTCCGTAATGAGATCTGGAAGTCTTACAACCTTACACCAATATGTGGTGTCACTTCCTGGAACCTTCACATCCTTGCTGGTTATTCGCAACTGCTGGGAAAGTTGGCGAGGCATTGAAGGTGGAGTTAGAAGTCTGACGCGTATGAAACCGTGGTCATGGCGAGATGTACAAGATAAACAGAGACCTTGAGATGAGAAGAGTTTGTCACTTCCTCTGGCCCATACTACGTGAACAGTTTCATCCTAGAAAATGCAAATAATAAGCATTTTTACCGAGAAAAAAGCGGGGGAGGTTTTCAATTCGACATGTATATATTTTTTTATATTAGACCACGCATTTTTTTTACAAAGTAGACCAATTTCGACAATTGTTTTATTTATGGATAGGGTATTCTCCGAAGTTGATCTCATAAAAAGTTTTAAACACAAATTCTAACCTTATGGGTTCAAATATAGAGAATGGTTGCGTATTCACTTGAGTAAAAAGATCAACATTTTAACAAATATGTCCAATAACGATTTAAATATAATTTGCTTTCATTTTTCCGTTAAAATATGGACCTCTAATTGTATATACTTAGAAAAAAATCAAAGTTACCTCAATGATATAATCGTCTTTATCGCAAGTATCAAATGAGCGTTCAAAAGCTATACTTTTCGATTTTGAATCCACATGGAAAGCGTCACAATTTTGATGAACGTCACGAAACAATTTTCCATCTGCATCAGAATGCATGTCCTAGAAAAAAAATGCAATTTTTTGGTTATTTCAACATTACATAAAAATGTCGGTACAGTTGCTGCAATTCATATTGTCTCTTTTGGAAGTCGAAAGTTCGAGCTTTTGGAAGCACAAGCATTTGTACTTATTGTAAGATTAACACTTGCAATAATATATTTTTTACATATAGACTAATTACACTTTATGTTTAAATTCCTTGTTTACCCATTCTGGAAAGACAAACCGCGGTGAGGGGTTCTGCCATCCAATACCTTAAGTCCTGAATTCGACCAAATTGTGGAGAACGGAATGTTTTGACACTAAGTTACTCGCTAGCCTAATCGTGATAGCGCAAACAAAGGTGAAATTGTATAAATAAAAAGGAATGCAAAGCTATTTATATTAAGACCGTATTAAACCCAAAGCTACAGCTTAAAAAAAATATTGTTAACATGAAATATAACGTCATATTTTACCTGAAAGTGATCACGTCCAGTGTAATCAGTCCACACCACACACAGGTCAGAATTTCCCAAATCTCCTCTATCAGAAAATCCGAGAGCAAACCAGTGTATGGATGGTGCCTTATCCGATAATTCTATACGGAAACGAATTTTTTCAGCTACATAGTCCACTCGCCATTTGAGTGTCAGTTGGCCTTTCGGGTCTAGTGCTGATTGACTTTCAGCAAACTGCTTAGCTACTTTAATAAATAATAAATGTATTTAAATAAAAATAAACCTTAAAACAGATTCTAAAATTCTTACCTCTTTTATGATGAATTGAAAATGAATAATGATAATATATTAAAGTTGTAAATAGTATGATTAAAATACATTTCCCTTTCATGATCGCTGTTTATTACAAAAGCAGTAGTTTCAGTACATCCGAGCGTAGCCTAAGCCTAAGCTAGACTGACGCTGGCCTATCTGTTATCTTTGACCGCCGGAGGATAAATGTGAAAGCTTTGCCTCAAGCGAGGCGGATATCTCACACCGTGCCTCCCTGCTATATAATATTCGTAATATTGGGAATGAGATATTTAAAGTACAGTCGAATACAAAGGTACATAATTTTTTTTTAAAAATGATTCTCTTTATTAATTAATAGTTCTTTTTAGTTCGTTATTAAAATGCATATACCTACATAGTTATATTATTTAATATTAAATAGTTTTTTTATATTAGCGAGTGTCATTGTACTAACTGTTAACCACAATGAGGCAAGCTGAGAAAAGAGGATATGGAAGCGACTCGTCACCTGCATACCTAAATCAGGAGGGACATAATTTTTAAGAATGGAGTGCTCGAAGAATGAGAAGAAGACTTATTATTAAATAAAATAGTGTAAAGGCACTAGGTTCTCTAAGTAACTTCTGTTAAAGCAAGTTAAAACCTACCATAATACTTTTATATAATTACTAGATCTAATGGACCATGCCAGCGAGGTTCACGCAAGATTGGGATAGTTTCTGTGGATTCTGTGCTAGTGGCGGTCATGGAGGTCATGCACCGTGAGGTTTTACTGGGTAGCACCTGGCGGCTTAGTAGTCCTACTGCCGGTGCCACACAATCCGACTTTCTCACGTAAGTAAGGCATTTATTGTGTGGCAATAAAACTCTTACGCAATAAATACTTATAAGTAGTTTACGAAACTACCCTCAAAAAGTTTTTTATGCTAAAGATACCTTACATCATGTTGGAAAAGAGCTGATTAATACTCTTCAAACTGTTGGATTGACTTGCAACACACAAAACTAAGCACCACCGCAAGGAAAATAGCTTTCGAATGAATAAACCTGCATCCAATTCGTACCATCCGTTTGAGAGCTACGATGCCACAGACAGACACTCCCACAGACAACGGCGTAAAACTTTTAACACTCCACTTTATGCGTATTTTTTATGTAAAATACAATTTTTATGCGTCTTAATATTTCTGAGATTAAAGTACAACATGTCAATATGTAAAATAAGAAATCATTACAAATCGTAAATCCATTAATATTGTAAAAACAATTGTAAGTAACCACGACATAGAAAATAGGAAATATTTATCAAAATAATAAATTAAAATTGTGTGTAGTAGACAGTACTAGAAATTTTTCACGATCAGCTAATACATGGGAAAATTTGCGGTTCGCTATAGAGCTCGGTGCAAGGAGAGGAATGCGAGAAGAGGCGATGGTGTCTTTATTAAATTCCATCTGAATTACTTTGCCGCCGTTAGATCGGTCTATAGAGCGCATTCCATTCATTTCCGCTGTAATAGTGATAACTTAATTAAATATGTCGGATCTCTATTTCATACATGATGAATTTATCATGATTTGATGCTAATCCTTAAAAAGGCATGTTTTTTAAACCTTATAGACATTGTGTTATTTATTTTATTAACTACTAAGGCGAAGTGAATAGCCATATTAAAGTATAGGTAGGGTCTAGGTACAATTTTTTTTAGCTTCCAGCTGTATTCGGCATAGCTGGTATAGTTAGTTCTCCACTCTCCGCCAGAATTCGATACATTTAAATACAATCAATCTTTCAAGTGAGAACCCACTGCGCTACGATGGCCTTAATTTATTTATTTTAACAAATTTGCTAAAGTTACGTTACATCAGGTTGTTTGTTTATTTCTGAGGTAGGTACTGGAAATGAACTACAAAAACATGGTTCCTATTTATTTGAAAAATTGAATCACGAGAACTAAATACCAAATTTAAGGTACTACGATCGCTAGTGTCGGTTATTTTGTCTGTTTACTCAGCGAGTAACAGATATTATATTGTATACACATATTTAGATATGAACAGATACCAACGTAATTAATTAGGAACTGGTGCTAATTAGGAACTTTGATTGTGGAATTGACCAAATTGGAGATTTATAGCAAGGTAAAAATAAAAGCTGTTTTAAAATAACATGATTTATTACTTATATAGAAAATATAACCAACAAACATGTTATATTTTTTCTACTTCTTGAACAGGTTGGTCTTCTTTACTTTCCTCTGTAGTCACTTCTGGTTGCGTTTCAAGCTCACTGGCCTCTTCTTCATCGGAGGGAGCCTGCTAAAGAGGAAACGCATTGTATTGATATCACCATCGCTAACGTAATGTGGGACAGCGTCCGACTGTAAATGCGATAGTTGTGTGTTTGATCCCCACTAGACGAAATGGTTATATTTAAAGTGATTTTCATTTGCCCTCCTTGGTTGCACAACGTGCGGCGTTGAGTTACGCCACTCAACACGCAATGTCTTAAATTCTTAACACTAGGTTCTCTCTGTCTATTATGCTTTGCGGGATAAATAGTGAAATTATATAGATTAATTATTTATTATACAGTAAGTAGGAGACACCTGAAAGACGAATAACAATGACGTTAGTCTCGTATGACAAAACTCAACATATTCATACAATATTTTACAATAAGAACAGTTAAATCACCATCACCATAGTATCTAAAAACAATTTGTATACCTTATTTTTAATGTTTTTCAGGATAAGACCAAAAAAATTAAAAAAAATATTTTTTTTATATTAAATATTTATAGAGCACATCGTCGCGCAGTGGAACAGTGTCTGATTGTTAATGCGAATTTTAAGATACTTTCATTCCTTCGCTGTGGTACGTTAGACAAACGCCACTAAACACGCAAAGTGGAGAATGGAGTGTACCTCTCTCTCAAAGAGCAGGGCCAGCTCCAAATGCCTCGTGTGCGGGAACATGTCCACACAGAGCGCCCGCGCGGGCGCGAAGGGCGCGCCGCGCAGCGTCTTGGAGGAGGGCCGCGCGAGGTCCACGAAGTTCTTGACGGCGGCGGCGGGGCTGCACGACACGTACACCAGCCGCTTCACCCTTTTCGCGTTCCTCAGTTGCGTGATTGCACGCATGTCTGTTGTGGAAGTTGCCACAAATGAATCATCATATGAATATGGTAAAGTGGTTAATAGTTTAATGTTTGAGTGCACAAGTGTGTAATAAGCGGATTTTTTTATTTTTGTTTTCAGCTTTACGTTTTTCCCCACATAACACGTACGTGCATCCCACACAACATCTAACGTGGTCAGAGAGAACCGAGTGTCAAGACTTTTTTTTGAGTTTTTCTCGTAGTGAGAGCACTGCACTTTGTCTCAGGTACCAGAGCGGTAAAATGAAAATATTTTAAATATTTATTCACTCCCCCAGGTGGGGATCGAACCCACAACCAATAGTCCCAGATGCCTAGTACGTGAGTTCCCTAATAAGTGTATGCATAGGTGCGTATTCACGCACTAGTACAAGAATGCAGGAATGAGTACACAAGTGCGTTAGTACAGTCAAAGCTTTACCTTATTAGAGCTTCCTTCATTCGCGTTTTTACTATTCGCGGACTACAAAAATGCGAACTACAACTAAATGCGACGGCTAAAGATTTCTTTAATCGTGGATCTAATCGGTACATGCATATTAATGAAAAAGATTCCAATAAATATCGAACCGAATATTAATAGTAAGCGCGTCCTCAAAAGGACGAAATACATTTCATCTAGAATCAAGTGACATTCAGTAGTAGCTTGAATAGCAAGATGAAGAATTGACTGAAACCGACTTTGGAGAAAATGTTAGTTCACGGCCTCTTGACTTGAAACGTAACATTTAATTTGAAAAACCTTAGTGAAAGTTCAATAATAGCACATGAGCTTTGTGATTTTTTATGCAAATTAATCCGTGTATAGAACAAAGTCTTATTTTTAAGAGACAAATTGCTAATGTCACTGCTGAAAAGCAGTCTGAATTGAAGGAGCTTTTAAATACCGTCAAACAAGAAGAAAAAAGAAAATTCTTTAAACCATTGCCTAAGTCTCAAGATAATAATGAATTAATATGGCTAAAAAACATTAATTAAATAGATGTTCTTATATATTTAAATCCGTATAATCCTATATAGAAAACTATTCCACATTCACAGTTTCCTTTATTCGTGGCATTTTTACGGAACATACACTCCGTGAATAAAGACGCAAGTGCGTGCTAAGACATCGGAACTTACGTAAGCCCGCCCTCGGAGGGTCTACAATAGCGATGATGTCCTCTCCAGAGGCCCTGGCGAGGACTGTGGGTAGAATGTCTTCAGCTTTCCCAGTGAAGAACTCGCAGTTCTCTATATTGTTCATTTCTGCATTCGACTTTGCATCTTTGACTGCTTCCGCTATTAGTTCTAAGCCGAGAACTTTGTCACAGTGCTGTTTTACGGTTTCATAAAAAAATCTATCATTTATATTTCTATTTTGTTTATTTATTTACTTCATTAATAATACCAACGGTTGTTACATTAATATATATCTAGTTAATTTGTCTTAGAACGAATACAACTAATGTAATACCACTTAAAGCTAAACATCACATGCAAAAGAGAAATGAAAAGGCAAAGACACAATAATAGTAAAATAGAATATAACTCTTAACAATATTAATGAAATCGTAGTTGACATATTGCCCTTTTAAATGCCATTAGCTATATGTTAAAAATGTCTATATGCGTGGATACACTACATTTATTGTTAAAAAGGATTGTGAGCCTTCTAATAGGAGAGTGTGATTTATACTAGTATTAATAAATTCTTATTACTAGTCAATAATACTACATACTAAGTTTTATTTTCATATCTAAATAGAAATAAATATATATAAATATATATATATATTATAAAGGGCACAATCATTTTTTTATATAAACAATAAATATATCTTTAATTATATTTATTCTGTGTATATAAAAAAAATTACCAGCGTATAAAAACATAAATGCAGTGGAACACGAACCCGTACAAAAACCTAAAATATTTAACAAATGGCATTCTTTCTGTCTGTCAAATAATTATTCTTAGGAACAATTTTTGTTTAGCGACAACTTGTAAAAAGCTCTCTACGTGCTCGGAGGGCAGTCTGGGACTTGCGACCAAGTGTAGGCTTAAGGAGCCTATTTAAAATGCAATAACACTCACCTCCACTCCAAAGCCGTTTTAAAGCCGTTTCAAAAACCATGCTAGAAATGAACAGATGACAGGCCGATATGGTAACATTTTTTAAGTGTTATTAACACTGAGGATATATTTTAGTCCGAGATCAGTAGCATATAGAAAATAGTTTGTAACAAGTGTATAAGAATATCGACAGAATATCGATCGTCAGAGCGGTTGGATGATTTCCAAGAAGCACGGTTTGAGTTCCACTGCGTTTAAATTCTTATACGCTTATTAAAAACGTTTATTCTACATATTTTGTTATTTGTACATAAATAAATAAATTCAGTAAACTATAAAACTATGTACCTCAGCGAAGCATAATCCAATAGTGCCGGTTCCACAGCAAATGTCTATTACCGTGGAGTCTTTCTTCACTTCACTCATATCAATTGCGCTTTGGTACAGAATATCTGCAGCCGCTGTATTTATCTAAAAAAAAAATTAGAAAGAAACTATAGTTAGTGAACCTATTCATACCCAGTACCCAGACTGCAGGTAGATTACGTCACAGATTGAACCAATCTCGCGCTCGCTCTGCTCTGCGAGCGAGATTGGTTGAGGGATCGATTCTCACTCGGTGGAATGATTATAATTTAATTATTTCCATTTCTCTGCTCTGGTGAACAAGAGAAAGCGCAGGTTGAGTTCCACCACTCTACACCCAATGTGTCGGATGCAGGTGGAAAGTGGGGAGAGAGAATTGACATTAGGTTCCCTCTGACTGACCTGCTACGCCGAAGATTTTTTTAATAATGAGAATAATGAGTTGCCCAGAATGGCTCAAAAATGTTCAATTATTAAGTGTGATCAATATTAAACTTGTAGTTAAATTATACCAGATTTATGGAATAAAATGCTTAAAATACTAAATATATTTGTTTAATCAGCTTTACGCTTTTACCTGCTTAGCAGGATAGTCAAAGAGAACCTAGGGTCAAGACAATACACTGCCTTCCTCCACTTTCCGCCCGAGGTCGAGACATTGCGTTTTGAGTAGCGGAATTCAACGCAGCGCCGTGCCTTACGTGCCACATTGAAGAACTGAAAGAATGCCTAAAGTAAATGTTCTATAAAAGTAAAAACACCTTTAAATCCTCACTCCTAATCAACACATGAAAAACAAAAGTACCTGAAAAAACGCCTCAGCAGATATCCTGAACTGCCTGCCCAATATTGTATCTACTATATGAGTGTCACCCAGGATATGTTCAGGCTTAGAACCATCCTCTCCCACCCTTCTAAAATATTACCAAATGTATTTATTTTATATAATCATTATTTTTATTGACATATAAGCTAAATGAAAATAAAATGATTGATTTTAAATATATATACTTCTTACTTACTTCTTAGTTAAAAGTTGAAAGTATAATGATTTAACGCCAACAGCAACTGCTTTGTCAGAACTAAAGTATTCAATGATCTGTTTTTTTAATTCTCCAATTTTTTCCTCTGTCATATCCTAAAAGAAGTTGTAAATATTGTGTCATTAATTTTATTGTAACAATATATATATTGTATACCACCATCATAACATATTATCTTTGCCTAAATAAGGGTATGCAGAAAAAAAAATTTGTAATTACATAGTCTATAATTTTAATTTAATTACAATAATATTCCATTTTAATTCAAAGGTTTGTTTTATGTAAAGTTATCTAAATATCTGAAATAAAATTATATTCATTAAAATAACTACACCTGTGGATGCATTGCAATGATTAACATCAAGTCGCCAGTGTATGATGATTCCCTCACAGTAAGGTATCTCCAGAAACCAGAATAATCTGCTGGCGAAAACGGCGACATCTCTGACTTTCTAACAAATTCTTGGAATAACTAAAAATGTTAAATGAGCTATATTAATGGAAAAAATGACAACTTATGTATTATTATTAAATACTCTTTATTTAAATACATATATTGACAAAATCTTAACCAAATTACACTTAATGAGGCTAGTGGCGCCTATGTATGCTTATATGATATGAATACATATATCAAATAGCTCATCGCAACTTAAACTTAAACTAAAATATAACTATAAAACAATATTTTTTTTTATTAAATAAATATATAATATTGATTAAATACAAATATTTGGTTATATACAAACTAATCGTATCAAGCTCGCTCCTCTCCACTTTGAATGCTGCAACTTGTCTTACATGCCAGATTGGAGAAATAAAAATATTTTAAATATAATCATTCACTGAGAGGAAATAAAACACACAATTAATCGGGTATGCAGTGAAATGATGTCCCACTGCGCCAATTCTCCTTATTCAATTGGTGTACAATTACATATTAAATTATTAATTAGAGCATTCATGTTACATTTTATAATCATGCCTAAAACTATGTGGGTTAACAAGATAAAAAATTGAACACATACCAATACAGCCTGTTTTGTTTTTTCAGAAATATGTTTCATTTCGGCAACAGGCGCTACACCCACAGTTCCAGTCACATAACTACCCAACCTAAATCCAACAGTAGGCATTTTTGTCTCATCATCTATGCCTACTGTAAATTCACACTTGTTCCTATAACCTTCAGTTATTGGAGACTTTTGTATAGGCTTTACTTCAAAGCTTAGACCATTATATAATTTACGATTAGATTCTATAGCGCTCCGCTTCTCCTTGTAAATCTTCCACACTTCATTGTCAAATTTCATTAACAAGTCTTTTACTTCTTTTTCTTTAATTTTCAACTGAAATACTTTAATTCTTACATTGCTATTCTAGACATATTAAAAATTTACGTTAGCTAACCTAACGTCTTTGTTGTGTAGTGAGCCAGCATCACACTGTAGGGCCCAATGTTTGTGGGTCCAATTTGCATTCAAAATAATCAATATATTCAAATCATTTTTAAAATATTATTTAGACAAATTTTGATGTTAGGTTCCACCATTCTATACACTACAGTGTATGTTAGCAATTATTTTAATATTTTCTACATATACAATTTTTATACTGGTACCCTTAAAATGTGAAAATATTAATTATATTAAAATACAATTTCTTTACTTGTTTTTCGTAAGGCATGTTCCAATATGGTATGACAGCATCTTTCAATCTTTCTTCCTGACTTTTGCCATCATTTTGTTTCTTTTTCTTTTTTTGAACTGATTCTTCTTCTTGCTTTCTCTTTCTCACAAGTGGATCAGGTGCCGGTTTAGCTATCTCAGCTATTAGTGTTTTTCCTAAAAAAATATTTCAGTTGTCAAGCAAAAAGCAAAAAGTACAAAAGCACAAATCTATAGTTTATGAAGTGTTATCCACGAGGATGGTCACGGACATTGCCTGTCAAATAGTAAAATCAAAGCATAAGTCTGTAATACTTTTCAACTGGGATAATGTTGGAGGATACATGGAACATGCTACATGCCCAGACAGCACTCTGGATTTCAGACCGGAATGTGGAAGGTGCCTAAAAATCAATTGATCAATGGTGTTAATGGATGTGGTAAAACAAGTTGACCAGTGGAACAATATGACATAGATAGGGATACAGTAGTCACCACCACAATGGAAACATCCAATGAACCTGGGGATAAGCTGGTAATAGGCAATCTTGTAAGCAAAATCCACAATATGGCTTCAATGCTCGGAAATGGGGCATGTAGAGAAACAGATAGTTGTAACCAGCTGATAGTGGACGAAGCACTTTGGATCAATAGTGATGGCAGCAAGAATCTCGGATTTCCGATTGACATTCTTTTAATCGGAGATGTAACAATGTATAGACCAGAATAACCTCTTCGTCACTTTCAATCGTAAATCGTCACAAATCCTCAGCATTATTCAAGACTTTCTGTGTACTCACAGGAGTCAAATGGACATTGCCTTATGCCCTAGGGGAAAAAGGCAGCACACTTCCCTTTCTACAAAGAGACACCATTGTCTAAAGGTCTAAATAATGCCATTTATCTGACTTTCACTCAGGAGAAGAAAGAATTTCAGGCCAGCCAGGGATGGGCGATAGGAGAGACAGGCTTGAAGGTACTGACAATCCATGAGGATCAAGGTCTGAGCAGTGCGACCATTGTAGTGGTAAACTGTAAATCTCTTGAAATGCAGCTGTATGATAGTGTGTCACACACTGTGGTAGCAATTTCACAACACACTGACAAGCTTTTCCCACCACCAAGTTTCTCACACCAAACTTCACCTAAGCCTTGATTTATAATATAATTAAGCAACACAACTATGAATGTGTAAAATTAAAATACTTTAGGTTTATATAATATATTGTCAATAATAAAAGTTAATTTAATTGTACAAATTAGTAGCATAGAAATAATAGCAATATAAATTAATGTAAGTAATTGTTAAAAATCTTATGATATTAAGGAAAATCAGGATATAGACCAGGTGTCTGTAGTCTTTATATATTTGAATAAAAAAATTTAAAAAATATGTCTTTTTTTAGACTTCTATTTCATTCTCAACAGACACAAGATCCATACTGTTTGTAATTATAATATCTTTTTTATATTTGTTTCAGACATTACTTACAACTAGACTTATATGAAGGTCCTTAAAATATCTAGACTTATATGAGGCCCTTAGAAGAGTCTACCGACTTATGTGAGGTCCTTAAAGGCGTTTACAATATTTAATATATCTATGTTATCAAATGCAAATGATTTTCGAAATTTATTGATTGTGAATTTACCTTTCCATAAATATCCATTTAAAGCCTCAATGGCTTTGGTACGCTCCTCATCGTTTTGGAAACATGCAAACAGCCAGTGACTTCCATTTCTTGGCCTCTTGATCTTGCTTGTATTCAAGCCTAGCTTGTTATTCATTAATTTTTTCAATTCCTACAATATATTACTTAGATTAAAAACTATTTTGTAATTTAGATTTTTGTGTTTTTAAAGCAAAGAAGAACATACTATTATAACTACTTACGGCTATTCCATAAAATTTGGGTAGCCCACGAACTTCAATTTTAAATTTCTCCGATGAGAAACCGCCGCGGTCTAAATAAGCATATTCTTCACTATTATTTGTATTTGGAACATTTTCTGCATTAGTCTCAGTTATATTTTCACTATCTTCTGACATTATAACTCAATTTTAAAGGTAACTCGGTTTTTCCAACGTCTTTGAAACTATACAAACAATTTTTTTGGTTATATTTCTTTAATCAACGTGACATTAACACAATTCGGCCAACATGTAGAAACCAGAAAGTAGAAACTGTATTATGTATAGACATACAAAACCGCGAATTTTTGAGTTCCAACTTGCAACTTACATATCTTAGTAACATATTATGTATGTCACTATAAACGTTTTTTTCTAACATTTTAAAGTGTTATTCACACGCTTAGGAAATTGAAAACCATATTTATGAAAATCTCCCTACAGAGATGCTAATGACAAAAATAAATTGTAATTAGCGTTTAAGTTTCGACGTAGATATAAAACGCATGGACGGTTTCCAAAGGCGTGGGTTCGACTCTTTGTGCGTTCAAATTTTTATACGTTTTCTAAAAATATTTTTGTCATTATAAACTTTGTAATCATTGTGAAGTAAGGTTAGTAACGAAACTGAACAACGTAATTGTACCAGGAAGATAAATATGCGAGATTTTAGTATAATTATTCATTACTATAGCGTGTATATAGAATAATTTTTTATATTTTTAAATTTCTTTTCAGTTTATAATTTAGGCTTCTAGTTCTTAAAAATTTATACATAAAATTTATTATATTAACTTCTTGCAGCATCAATTGTTGCCAAAACATAAGAATAATTTAGAAGTCTTGTAAATTACTTTATATGAAATCCTGATTCTAACAGAATAGTGGTTATAAATTATACAGCATAGTAATGCTAATAAATAAAAATAAACAACTAATATCATATTTTTTTAATTTTTTATTCTATAGAGTATAGACAAATTCTATACATATTACAATATGTATAACCCTATGTAAATGTCACAATGTTACATACATAAGATAGTACAGTAATAAAAGTTAGTGCAAGTAGAAGTTCAAAAATTCTTATAAACATAGACATTTTAACATAGAAAGGTAGACCTTTCTATAATATAATCATATTACATATCTTTTAAATTGTAACTGTTTTATGTTTTTAACTTTATGAACACCTCTATTACCTCTTCCCTTTCTATACTGATAAGAAGATGATAAGTCTGCTCCATATTCTTCAAGATAATAATAGTTGTATTTATATGCTAACAATAAATAATATTTGATAAAATTAATTATAAATAGTAAATTAAATACTTCATCTATTTGTGCAAATTTAACATGAATAAATTTGTACTATATTAGTTTCTAATATTTTTTTATTAATTCATTTTCATTTCAATTCAATCAAGTATTGTAAATAAATAATTTTCTTTGTTTTGAATTGCCAATGTATGATGCTATGAGCTGTTATTGTCTGAAGTAAATAATTTTTTAAGATGTTGTTTATCTTGCTCAGTTTTCTGCCTTCTTAATTGTTTGATATTTTCTAACTCCTTGTCTATAATTGTTTCCATCGTAGGATCAAGGGACTTAACCTTTTTAAAATCTTCCTCAGCTGCATCTGGATTCCAAGCTCCTACATGAGCTTTTGCTCTTCTGTATAAGGCTTTTTCATTATCTAAAATATAAGAAATTTTATTATTTATTGAAAATATAAATCTAGGGTTCTTTTATTGATTATAAATAAATTTCTTTAAAATACCTATATCATATTCAAGAACAGTGTTGCAGTGTTCTATAACAGCATAGTATTCACCTTTGACTAATTTACATTGAGCATAATTTAGAAGAATTGGAAGTTTTAATTTATTTAATTCTATCCATTCCTCATCACATTTTCGTTCCCTGTAAAATATTAATAATCACATCACTTATCTTTTATGTAGCCAAAAAATTTACAAATGTCATAAAATTATACTGAGTAATGCATGTTTTTATCTTTTTTCAATTGAATGTATTTTTTATAGTCTGATAAGACTAAGGACCTAAAAATATTTTAGGTCCTTAGTCTTATCGCCTTCCTGTTGGACAGGCGGGCCTTACCCATAACATGTGCCACATTTGTGTCAGATTAGTTTGTTAATATTAATATTCTCGACAAACCTGATCATCAGTTGTTCACATATAGCCAAAGCCTGACTGTAAGCATCTTCTGCTTTATCATATAATTTTTGTCCATATAACCTGTTACCTTTTTCTTTTAATCCAGGTACTAATTTTAATCTCTCTTCACTGCTCAATTGCCACAATTCTTTTTCATATTCATTAGACGTTTCAACTTTTAACAATTCTGTAAGAAATATATTTGGAAACTAAATTTTTACTTCAAGTATATTGGTACATTACTTAAAATTTAATTTACCAATGACAAATTCTAAATCACTTGGACAGTTAATGAATTCATCCAAATCAGCATATCCAATACCCTCAGTATGTAAAGTCATGGTGCAGGTATGTTTCCTTTTCTGCTCTTGACCTAATTCACGAAGTGTCTTTGATACAAATGGATAAGCATATACCAACTGCAAAGATTAAAAGAGTGGGTTACTTGAAACAAATTTTAAATAGTTGTAAACATAAAACATATCATAGTCATAAGACTGAGTTAATTACATCTTTTTTAATTCTGAAACTTGCTACTTCTCCAACAGCCATCATCTTAACAATAGTCTCCCAAACTTCTAATTTAAATTTGTGTCCTATAACAAGAACCATAGGTTCTTTCTTACCAATGATTTTGCTGTCATCTAATAAGATTCTTGTTTTACCCAACTTCCATGTTTGGAAATGAAAATGTACCTGTTTGAAGAAAATTATAAATGATTCCTTAAATAGCAACATTTACGTTTATTTTCCTATTTAATTTTAAAAAATGTACCTTACTTCCATTAGCTATTGGCACATATTTTTGACCTTTATGTATTATATTTTTTACTATCGGAGCTGCTTTATCCATTATATCAAGTAAAAAAAACAATGGATTTAACAACTGCTTTTACTTTAGTTTAACTTGATAATGAAATATTTTATGAATATAAATAGGATATTGTTTATCAGACTTTTTTCATTTGTTGTCTTTAATGATAAAGTAATCATTTATGAGAGCATGAATGACGTCAGTTATAAAAACAATGTTGCCAATGTATAAATTAATAAAACTATCTATTTAGAAAATTACTTTAATTTTTTTTGTAAGTTATTGGGAAATTGGAACTTAAATATTACGCTGTAAATTATATATATACTAGCCAGTACATTTTTAGTCTCTTGAACATATTCATAGACTTACACAAATACATATTTTTTTCTTTTATTATATTAAACTTTTTAATTTTTAAGTTATTAATACTAATCTGCATTGTTTTAAGTTATAAATTAAAAGTTTTTTATATTCAAATTACCATAACTTCAAATATTTATGTAGATAATAAATAGCAGCCGCCAATTTCCAATGGCAATATGAATAAACTATATGATTGTCTATGTTGCGACTTTTAGTGATTTCCATTCGTATGCTTTCTTTTCTCATTTAGATTTAGTAGTATTAAAATTTTCATTTATAATTAGATTTAAGTTAAGAGTAACTTTAGTTTTTAAGTAGTTATGGCGGATTTTTTGGAATCTGAAGCAGAAGAAAGCGAGGTTAGTACAAAAAAACAAAGCATGTATTTCGTATTTGATTACGACTACAAATTGCTGTAATTATCTGACAACAGGACATTAAGAGTGTAATAACTTATAATTATATATCAAGGTTGAGTCTGATGAAGATGAGCAACCAGTAGAACGCAAGAAACCAAAGCGAAAAGCCGCTGTGCAGAGCGACGACGAAGATGATGAAGAAGAAGGTTTGATGATTATCTATTTATGTCCAATAATAAAGCCGTATTTCCAATCACAATATAGCGATTTTACGTCGTATTTTCTTATATCAAGTTTGTATTGAAATTTCTTCTAATTATGTCTATGTAAGTAGAGCACTCTATAACTTGCAAATGAAGACACAAATAGTGCAGCATGTTTTTAAAGTATTATATTGACCATAAAGTCGATTTTTTAATTTCAATTTTCAATAAACACTCTGCCTTATACTTGTTTTGTTTGTTTATTATTGTTTGTATTTGTGCACTCATATAGATGATGAAGAGCGTCTTCGCGAAGAACTCAAAGATTTGATTGATGACGCACCCATAGAGGAATCTGGCAGTGATGGTGAAGACTCGGATGCAAGTGCAGGCCCTAAGAAAAGGAAGAAAAGTGATGATGAATTAGATGATAGATTAGAAGATGAGGACTATGACCTCATTGAAGAAAATTTAGGTGTGAAAGTAGCTAGGGTATGTTAAAATCAAATTCAAATATCAATAGCTTAAATTATTTTTATCTGTTATTAAATTATTTTATATTTATTATTATTCACAGAATAAGTTCAAAAGATTACGTCGGTTAGAGGATGATGACAGTGACAATGATGGTAATGATGATCCAGACTTGGAGAGGGAGGTTATTGCAGAAAAATTGTTTGTGGGTGGATCTGATGAGGTAATTTTTTTAAAGTTCTAAAATAATGTAATTTTATATTTTATTTTTTTATTTTATATTTTATTTTATTGATTGTTGTTGTTTCCATGATTAAATTATTTGATAAATGACTTTTCTTTTTTATTTCATAATAACTTTAAAAATGTTAGCATTGTCTAAGGTACAGTTTTAAATATAAAATCATTCACCTTAGCATAAATCATAGCCTCAACCATTGAACTTATAGTCAGAAGTTGTCTCACTGCACCACCATGACCTCAATTTCTAATAATATTTTTGACAATAGTTTAAATTTTTTTACATTTACAGGAAGATGAAAATCGATCAGAATCAGCCGCTCCCCGTGATGTTGATTATGATGATGAGAATGATGATATGGAGTCTGACGCAGATGACTTTATAGTTGATGGTGATGGTAGACCAATTGCAGAACGTAAGAAAAAACGAAAACCTATCTTCACTGATGCGTGAGTACTTTATTTTTCCATATTCTTAGTTTTACATATTCTAACATTTATTTGCAAAAAAAATGTTAGACTTAAGCTGTGTTTAGGTGGCATATTTTTTCTGTTATAAGGCTAATTTGATTAATCACATTTTTGTTGTGTTCACACAAGTAAGGTATGAAAAACATTTGGACAGTTTCCAAGATGTGCGGGTTAAAATCCAGCTACATAAATATGTACATAATACAGCTACGTAAAAATGTGAAAACAATTTTAGAAAATGTTTAAAAAATTGTTAACTTGAACTTAAAATGTGATTCAAAATTGTTTATATAAAAATATTTTGTTTTAATTAACAATTTTTATTATAGCTGTGTTAGCTAAGCTTAGGTAGTTTTATATATCCAATGATAAAATAGCTCAAAAGATTAGAAAATAACAACAAATAAAAATTAAACTTATAAGATTTCAATGTAAGTAGACAGTACTTCCTTGCATTTGACATATTTAATATCAGTTACCATAAAAGCAATATGATGCAAAAGAGTTTCTCTCAAGGCATTGAGAAAGGTTGCTACCACTGGGAACCACCTTGGCAAAACATGATAACTACACCAAATCTGCTCATAGTTATTGACTGTTTGCAGAATATCTAACAATAAAATAAATTATTATAAACAGGTCTTTACAAGAAGGTCAAGACATATTTGGTGTAGACTTTGATTATGATGAGTTTGAGAAGTATGGTGATGAGTATGAAGATGAGGAGGAAGAAGATTTAGATGAATATATAGAAGATGATGAAGAAGAAGGTCAGTTTGTGCAAATATAAAACAACACTGACTAACTAAGTAAACATTTATTAATATAATATTCAAGCATTAATTATGACAGTGAAAATATTATGTACTATTAAGTATTCTTATAATTGTGTTAGTAAAAAATAAATAACTCAATTTTGTTTGTTTAAAAATTAGTTGTATTTTATGTTTTTAATAGTAGCTGCTTTTCATTATAATTTTAGAGATATTTATTTTATTTAAGATAAAAATTGCACTTTAATTCTCTTTTGCATTACAGTCCTTGGGGACAGTGTTTTTGTATGAAAATCAACAATCAATAAAGTTAATGATCTAAGGGTGAAACATCTAAGGGTCATATTCCATAACATACCTATGAAATTTAAATAACATTCATTAATAATATTGTTGTTTATTTTTTACTTCATTTCAGTACTATAAAAGTTGATTGTCGCAAATATGTATATATGAAAAAGATAATAATATATTATATTTTTTTAATTTAAGGAGAAAGAAGAAGAACCAAAAAGGGTAAAGCAAAAAGGCCAAGCAAGAAATCGATATTTGAAATATATGAGCCGAGTGAGTTGAAAAGAAGTCACTTCACTGACTTGGACAATGAGGTATTTGAAAATTAATATAATATAATTTTTATTTATTTGTATTTAGTTGTAGTTGCTCTCTAAAAATTTTCAAATCAAAATTTAAATTAAAAGGATTTAAATTTTCACAAAATTCAATACTTTACATAAAACATTCACAATAGCTACTAATTTTATATTTAATAGATACGTAAAACCGATGTTCCTGAGCGTATGCAAATTAGAGAAGTACCAATCACGCCAGTTGAGGAAGGCAGTACCGAACTGGAGGATGAAGCAGAGTGGATATACAAGCAAGCTTTCTTAAAACCTCCTGTCTCCAAAGCTGATCCCCAAGAGGCGCGAGAACGTTCTAGACGGTTGGTTCAATTTGTTACATCTCTTTATTATATAAATATTCTATATATTCTAATACTAGTTTGTTTATAGCTTGGACAAATGCATATGACATAATAAACAAACCTGTTTTTAATTTTAGTGGATCCAGTACAGTAGTGAAAATCCGACAAGCGTTGGATTTCATGAGAAATCAGACTCTAGAAGTACCTTTCATAGCTTTCTATCGTAAGGAATATGTGCAGCCTGAACTAAGTATCAATGACCTGTGGAAAGTTTATAAATATGATGCAAAGGTATTTGTTTATATATTTTTTGTTTTCTTATCAATAATACGGATAATGAATGATAACGCGATGCGGCATAGTAATCAAAAAAGTTTAAGAGTGTGGGTTCAGATCATTTTATTTAAAATTTTTGTGTTTTATAAAATATTTTTGAGTTTCATTATCGTCGCTCAATAGGACAGCGTCTGAATATATATATATATATACGCAATTTATTGTAGTTTCGATATCCACTCGGAGGAATTGTTAATTATTGATTTTTATTTTCCTGCTCAGGTAAAACAAAGTGTGGAGGAGTTTGCTATTCAAAACACAATGTCTTGAATTTGGGCGGAATGTGGAGAACGGAGTGCCTTGACATTAGGTTCTTTCTGTCTACCTTGAACTAGGCGTGAAATAGCAAGTAGTTGCTTTATAATAAATAAAAATTGATATATGTTATGTATAGGTTACATTAGTTTGTTGTTTTAACTTATATTTTAGTTCAACTGATTGTATTTTGTTTCAGTGGTGTCAATTAAAGCAACGAAAAGAGAATTTGTTACGGTTAGTAGAAAATATGAGAGAATTCCAGTTAGATAAGGTAATGGCGGATCCTGATGCGCCGATTCCAGAAAACATGCGACTTATAAGGGATGAAGACATTGAAAGGTAATAACGTAGAAGTAAATTATATTTTTCAATATGTACAAGTGATCATACAGATGTTTTGCATCCAGTACACACATTTAAGAGACTTAAGGACATAAGTTGAGAAAAGATAGTGTGATAAAGTAAAATAATGTTTGCTATAGATTTTGTTCTATGAAAGAAAACATAGTATATGTACTTTAAAAAAGTAGTATATGTACTTTTTAGATGACGCATTTCATAATGCCTGAAGATAACCTCTTTAGACAATATAAATAAATTGTTAAAGCTGGTGAAAAGACAGTTCAGTTGAAACAAAATGTTATTTTTTTTGCATCTGAATATAATCTCCCAAAATACATTTAATTAAATTACTATATATCATTAATCAATAATTATAAATAGTTCTTACAATTTTATCAAAATTAATTTAGTTTTTATGTTCTAGAATGAAAAATGTACAGACACCAGAAGAACTTCGCGACGTTCACACACACTTTCTACTATACTATTCTACTGATTTACCAGAAATGCAGAAGTTACAGCGCGGTAAAGAGAAGAAGAGAGAACTAGAAGAAAAGAAGTGAGTGTTATCTATTAAATGAAAATAAATTGACATGTAACCAGTATCATAATCAAAATCAAAATATTCTTTATACAAATAGGCTTTATACAATTACAAGCACTTTCGAATCGTTAATTAACATAAAATGTCAGTTTTCTCAGTGCTAGAGAAAGCTACCACCGGCTCGGAAGTCAGTTCTGCTGAGAAGAGCCGGCGAGAAACTCAAAAGATGCTCTTTTCAAATATAGTTTTACAATAACTTCATATCTATCATTAGCCTCCCACTCGGGAGCTTAAATGCTGATGATACTTGAGTAACCATTTAATTCCACACATTAACATCAGAATAATATTCCTGGATAGAATAATCTACTTTCCTCAATAATATATTCCTGATCTTATATTTTATTTCTGAACTTAATTGGAACTAATAGTTATGTTATGATTAATGTATGCAAACAAATTATATAGAGAAGTTTTTGTTTTCATTATTTCTAACAAAATATAAATAAATAGAAGAGCGGCACGTGAAGAAGCGGAGAAGAACGGCGAAGACCCTGATGAAGCAGTGGCAGCTGTGGATGCTGCGCAACCCGATGAAGAAGAGCCTAATGAAGTCAAGTATGCTGTTCGCTCTGGACCTTATGAGCTTTGTCGGAAAGCTGGCATTGGTTAGTTTAAAGTTTATTATCGAATAGGAAAAATTTAAATGCTAGAGTTTTATTAATAAAAGTTATTTTTTTTTACTTACGTTTATTATGTTAAATATTAAAAAACCACTTTTGCTAATTATATTTTTTTGAAATTCAACTTATATGAAATGAAAACTTTTAAGTAAAAAAGCACAATTTAACAGGTTATTATTCTTGTAGATATAATCAAATAAAAAAAAAGAAGTAAAATAAATTTTCCTTAAAAATATATAATTAAATTTATAGGGTAATTATATTCTGTTTAAAAGGTAGCATGGTATGAAATTCTATTACCAATCTATTATTAAAGTAATGAAAATTCTAACTAATATAACATAATATTTTCTTTAACAGAGCCGCTAGTAAAGAAGTTTGGTCTGAGTCCCGAGCAGTTTGCGGAGAACGTTCGCGACAATTACCAGCGGCACGAAGTGGAGCAACCCCCTGTGCCGCCATTGGAGGCTGCCGCGTCACTTGTTAGTCTTAACTTCTTTGTTTATAGATATAGAAGCTTATAACTGTTTTATTAGAACTTATATTACGAGCTGTAGCCGGCTACTTCGTTTGCGTTGATTATAAAACGTAAAAACGTGTTTTACCCGTTTGGAGAAATTCTCTTTTAGTCGTCCCCTATGCTCCTATATCGTTGGAAAATTTTAATTTTTTTTTTAATTTTAACGCTTTTATACACCTGGCATGGTAGCCAGAGATAACCTGGTCCAAGACACTCTGTTTTCAATTTTCCGCGTGCAATCATAGTAGTGGAAAATGAAAATAATTTCAATATTGAAATGAAATAATTTACCGCAAAGGAGATCGAACCCTCAACCGCTCGCATTTATAATTAGACGTTGTTTCACTGCGTCGCGATGGTCTGTCTCTTTTTTTTCTCTAATAATATTAAAATTGCGGACATATTTGGTCTGGGTTTCGTTTACCGATATAAGATAATTTCTTTTTGTTTGAAAACTAGGCTCACTAACGAGAGCTTTGTGTCGGATGTGCGCAGGCGCAGGCGGCGGGCGGCGGCGCGGCGGAGGCGGTGCGGCGCGCGGTGTACATGTGCGGCGTGCAGTTGGCGCGCGAGCCGCTGCTGCGCGCCACGCTGCGCGACGCGCTGCGCGAGCGCGCCACGCTGGGCGTGCGGCCCACGCCGCGCGGCCTCAAGGAGATCGACGAGGGGCACCCGTGCTTCAGGTCCGTCCACTCACTCGTGCTTTGGGTGAATCATATTCAACACTATTGTAACCCTAATTTATATGTACACAGTATGAAATACCTGAAGAAGAAACCTGTCCGCGATCTCACCGGTGATCAGTTCTTAAAGCTTTCTATAGCGGCAGAAGATAAGTTATTGGAAATTAACATTTGCGAGCAGATCGAAGGCAACACGGGACCTAGTTACTTGGAAGAATTAAAACAATTATATCAAAAAGTAAATATTGTTATATAAATATATTTATAAATTTTTAACAAGCTTTTATTAGTTTTATCTTCATTTATTTATTTATTTATCAATCAACCAATTTATGTAAAAAACTAAGTCTTACATCGTTATTTTTATGGCACATGTGTCCGGATTTGACGATTATATAATATTTTCATAGTACGAACCTGACGCCTAACCTATGTATGGCCTTGCCATGACGACCTCAATAACGAGAAAATAAATATAAGCATTTTCTTTTTATTTTTTTAGCAAATTTTCATGCCTTATTGCAACTCTTTCGGGGTTGGTTTTTGAAAAAAATTGGTAGCCTATGTTGGATCTTGCGTAATCAACAATCTTCCTCATAAAATTCGTCGAAATCGGTGAATCGGCTTAGATTTCATCTCTTATTTCAACTTTTTAGAAGGCGATATTTTTAAAAAATGTTGTTGCCTATATATTAATTCAATATTTTATACATTTTCTAAAAATATGTTTTTCAAAGTGGCCTATGTTTGACTCTGGATCTTCAACTATTTTCATTCCGGATTTCATCCAAATCGGGAGGGGTGGTTTAGCCGTGAATGCGTCACAGACAGACTTTGGAATTTATAATAATTAGTATGAGAACTGCGCGGGAAGATCTTAGGCCGTGACTGATGACTTAAGTTAATGTTAAGTCAGTCTTAATGTCCTAGATTCATTTAGTAAAGTCGTCCAGGAAAATTAATGTTTTATTGTTAATTTATTTTATTATTTGTATTTGTATTTCTATTTATTTTTATTTTATCTAATTTACCTAATAGTTTAATTTTTTTAGGACGAATTTGCTGCTACAGTACAAGCGTGGAATGAACTTCGAGCGGAGGCTGTCACTCTAGCGCTAACCAAAATAGTTATGCCCGAACTTAGAAGAGAATTACAGGCGGTTCTATTACAAGAGTCTAAGGAATATGTATTGAAGTACGCGGAGTTTATTATTGTGAAGAACATTTTAATAATTACTATAAATTTTTGTTAATATTTTATTCATTTAAAATGAATATGGTCTATTTTGCATTTTTAAAGTTGATTAGACAAAGCGCGTCCTTGAATTCTTGCTATGCTATGCGGGAAAAAGTGTAACGCTAAAAGTGTAAAACAACAATTTGATGAACATCTCGAACATAGAGCCTTATTTAAAATTCCACTTTAGAAATGTCAACTTCATAGCAAATGAAAGTTAATATTTTCTGGTTTTTCTATAAATTTATTGAAATGTCTAATTATTTTCTAGATGCTGTCGTCGTAAGCTATATGATTGGTTGAAGGTAGCTCCGTATGAGTCCAGGGTGTCTGACGACGATGATGAAGAGTGGGATACGGTCAATGGTAAGTAAAATATCTTAAAGTTATTATAATAAATATTTTAACAAATATATAGAATACTTTAACATTCTTTTTGAAGAGTTATACGCACACTTAGGAAATTGAAAAATATATATTAAGAAAACATATAAAAGTTTGGAACGCAGCAGCATTTGAACCCGCTTCTCTCGAAAACCGTTTAAGCGCTCTGACCGCTAAACCATGTGTTCTACTACGTGTTAATCTCTGTAGAGATATTTTTACAAATTTCTGCTACCTAAAGATTATTCTACGAACAATCGTTTGACAAGAGAGAATGCTATTTATTAAATATTTTTAACATTTATTTTTTAAAGTGTTATGATGTTAACAAAAAAGATGTGTTGGCTGATATGGCAAATATGGCCACACTGGCTTGTGATTAGTCGCTAGCACCAGCGTGCGAGAGATACATATAGCGCCATACATATAGTATACGAGAGCAATAGACGGAAATAGTTTTGATTCTATGAACGGACCAATTTTTTGTAAGAAGAGTTGGGTCGATCTGAACGACTGGCTTGTATGTAAAATACTGAGTAAAGAAATACATTTTATGATGAAATCGTTTCGTATTAATTAAAATAGATTTATGTAGTGGTTTTTTAAAATTATGAAATAATTACTATTATAGTTTTTTTTTTTTATAATTTACGTAAGACAAGCCGATGGGTATTATGGGTTACATGGACACTTGGCCACTGATACCTTTTCCGTTTGCTATTTTGTAGTAAAATGAAAATATATGATATTGATATCACCCTCATTAAGACTAATGCATTTCAGCGGATGATATGAATGAAATAAATAATTTCCTTGTATCGTAACAGGCCTACGAGTAATGTCACTAGCGTACATCCCAGACCGCTCGCACTGCGCCTTCGCGTGCGTGGTGGCGGGCGCCGAGGTGGCGGACCACCTGCGTCTGCCGTACATACTGTGCCGCCGCAACGCCTGGGACGCTATGGAGCGGCGACATAAAGAGTCTGATATGACCGCGCTTAGACGGTGAGTGCTCTCTCTGGTTTGGTGATGGTGGTCTCATCCATTAGATATAGGAAGAATATTTTTTTAATATATTAAATTTGAGTCATTTTAACATTCTTAAAGTGTTATTCACACACATAGGATGAATAAAATTCTTATTAGAGAACATATAAACGTTTGAACGTAGCAGGACTCGAACCCACGCCTCTTGGAAACCGTACAAGCGCTCTGACCGGTGGCTTAGCAGTCTACATCCGTTTTACATCCGGCTACGTCTTATACGCATGTTACAATTATTTTTTGTTGTTAATATGATTTTTATATATTGTATGACCAATGATTTGTTTTCGCCAGGTTTATACTACGTAAAAGGCCCCACGTTATAGTAATAGGTGGGGAATCTCGTGAGGCTCTCAATATAAAAGCGGATGTAACTGAGTGTGTTCAGCAGTTGGTGGAAGACGAACAGTTTCCAAGGATCCCTGTCGAGATAGCCGATAATACTATTAGTAAAATATACAGCAATAGTATTAGAGGAAGGGTAATTACATGCTTACCCTTAATATTGTATTTATATTGTTTTCATTTAATTTAGTTTTATTACTTATTAAAATAATAATTATAGAAACCACACTAAATATTAGCACACACTATAATTTGATTCTTTAAGCATTTTAACACCTACTAAACAAGTAATTTAGTTTAAACTTTAATTTTGATCCAAACATGGTTTGCTATTGAGACGCGGAACCTAACGCTGCGCTTTAAGTGACTTAAAATTATAACAATTATTTTTGTATTACAGAACGACTTCAGAGAATATCCAGACACATTAAGGCAGGCCATTTGCCAAGCCCGCTTATTACAAGATCCCCTTATGGAAATATCACAGCTGTGTGGACCAGACGAAGAAATATTATGTCTCAGATACCATCCCTTACAAGACCATATAACCAAAGAGGACTTACTAGAAGGCATTGAATTAGAATTTGTGAACAGAGTGAATGAAGTTGGTGTAGATGTTAATGAGGCCGTCCTAACTGGTCGGGGGACAGAATTATTACAATTCGTATGTGGCTTAGGTCCAAGAAAAGCTCAAGCGTTAATTAAATTATTTAAACAGACAAATCAAAAATTAGAAAATAGAACCCAATTGGTCACTTTATGTCATATGGGACCAAAAGTGTTTATAAATTGTTCAGGTTTTATCAAAATCGACACAAGCAGTTTGGGAGATGGTACTGAAGCCTATATAGAAGTGTTGGACGGCTCTCGAGTACATCCTGAAACTTATGAGTGGGCGAGGAAAATGGCTGTGGACGCCTTGGAGTATGAAGATGAAGATGCAAACCCTGCTGGTGCATTGGAAGAAATTTTAGAAGCACCAGAAAGGTTAAAGGATCTTGATCTGGACGCGTTTGCAGAAGAATTGGAGAGACAAGGCTTTGGTAATAAGAGTATAACGTTATATGACATACGAGCGGAATTAAACTCCAGGTATAAGGACCTTAGAGTACCTTATCGGTCGCCAACAGCTGAGGAGTCGTTCGATATGCTAACGAAAGAATCGCCTGAGACATTGTTCGTAGGAAAAATGGTGTTGGCATCTGTGATAGGCATCACCCATAGAAAACCCCAAAGAGAAATGCTGGACCAGGCTAATCCCGTGAGAAATGATGAGACGGGCCTATGGGAGTGTCCCTTCTGTCATAAAAATGACTTTCCTGAATTATCTGAGGTAATTTTGATATATTTTAATTATATCATTATATTATTATGCAAATAGTGTCTACTATATATAACTTTCCAACAGTCGCACATGTATTGTGCCAATCTTAAAAAAATGGCAATTAATCTACGTCATTAGGTTACAAGGTCACTTTACCAAGGTACTATTGTAAAAGAATATTTATCAATTTTTTTTTCCATATTAAAGGTGTGGAACCACTTCGACGCCGGCGCATGTCCGGGACAAGCGACGGGCGTCCGTATCCGCCTCGACAATGGCCTGTCCGGCTACATACATATAAAGAACCTCTCGGACAGACACGTGACAGACCCAACGGAGAGAGTGCGGATAGGACAGACCATACACTGTAGGATATTGAAAATCGATGTGGAGCGATTCTCTGTAGATTGTTCGTCGAAGTCGTCTGATTTATCTGATAAAAATAATGAGTGGAGGTGAGAATTTCGCCTATTTTGTACATGTTTCTTTAAAAAGTCTATAATAAGATGAACGTGACTGACTTACTGACGTTGCGAACTCTTTACAGTAGTCCGTATAGTTCATTTTAAAAAAGAGAGTAACATTTTCTTCTAGTCATCATTGATTCATTACTTATGGCTTATACAATACGCAATCACTGACATCCGTATTTATAGACTTAAGTCAACATTCATTTTACACTTTGTTAAACCATATCGAATAAACGCACAATACACATACATTTTCCCCCAAAAGAGATTAAAATCTATACACAGCGCTCTGAATTGAGCGTATGCCCACTGTGCCTGGATGTCGTTTATAGACATATTCATAAAAAAAATAACGCAAATACGTGTGCTGCACTATGCGGAAAATCTAATCACTTTAACGTACCAACGTGTATTCTTCATTAATTACTATGCGAGTACAACTGTGTGATTAACGTTATATAAGTAATAAGGGATTGCCGGACAAATACTTTTATTTAAATTAGTTTTTTTTTAAATTTTAAGTCTTGTTTCATTTAAGACCGTCAAAAGATCCTTATTACGATCAAGAATCAGAAGACAAAGATGTACGTAAAGATACCGAAGCGAAACAAACTAAAGAACGTATGCAATATGTGAAGAGAGTCATAGTCCATCCCGCTTTTCACAATATAAGTTTTGCTGAAGCTGAAAAGCTGATGGAGAATATGGCTCAAGGAGAAGTTATCGTAAGGCCCAGTAGTAAGGTGTGTATATAAAATAGTATATTTTTAAATACTAATTTAGCATTGTTGATAGAATAAAAAATATTTAGAGAGCTAATGTTCAAAGTTCTATTTTTAGGAATGTGTTTTTAGCTAAAATGTAGAATGACATTAATCAAAGACCTTAATATTACAGGGTTCTGATCACCTCACTGTGACATGGAAGGTGGCAGAAGGCATATGCCAGCACATTGATGTAAGAGAAGAGGGCAAAGAAAACGCTTTCTCTTTAGGTTTGTGTTTTTATTTATTTTATTTTAATATTGTTAAAACAAAATGTATTTCTAAATTAAGAATTTTGTTTTTAAATTAGGTCGGAGTCTTTGGATACAGGGATCGGAATTTGAAGACTTGGATGAAATTATTGCTCGGCATGTGACACCCATGGCGGGACACGCGCGCGATCTCATCGCTTACAAATACTACAAAAACCTCGGTGGCATGAGAGATAAAGCCGAAGAGATCCTTAAAGAAGAGAAGTCAAAGAATCCTAATAAAATTCATTATGTTATTTCTGCAGCGAAAAATCATCCCGGCAGGTTCCTACTATCCTATCTACCCAGGTCGAGGTGCACCCATGAGTACGTATCTGTGACATCCGACGGGTACAAGTTCAGACAGAGGATGTTTGACTCGCTGGGGGGGCTGCTCAAGTGGTTCAAGGAGCACTTCCGGGACCCGCCGCCCTCCGGCACGCCCGCGCAGCGCACGCCCGCGCTGCGCACCCCGCACGGCCTCACGTCCTCCATGTACCACACGCCCGCCGCGCACACGCCCGCCTTCCACACGCCCGCGCACACGCCCGGCCCCGCCTACGTCAACACGCCCTACACGCCCTCCGCGCAGACGCCCTACATGACGCCCTTCGCCGCCACGCCGCGCCAGCCTGACTTCCTTGCGCCCACCGCGCCGCGCCACAAGTCCGCCCACGCCTCCCTGCAGCTGCCGCTCTACGCCGAGCCCTCCGATTGGCAGAAGGCGGCCGAGGACTGGGTGCGCCACCGCACCGTGCGCGACACGCCCGCCACGCCCTCCACGCCGGCCACGCCGCGCACGGACTCCGGCCGCGCCTCGCGCCACGACGCGCGCGGCACTCCCCGCCACGACGCGCGCGGCACTCCTCGCCACGACGCGCGCAGCACCCCGCGCCACGACTCGCGCGGCACGCCGCACAGCCACGGCCACGGCCACGGACACGGCCACGGCCACGGCCACGGACACGGACACGGGCACAGCTCTGGGCGGTCGTCGCGCTCGCACTCGGTGCGCTCGACGCCGCACACCAACACTTCGCCGCGCTCCATGTCCCTCGGGGACGCGACGCCGCTCTACGACGAGAATTAGATGAAGACTGAACGATCATCGGATACGTTTTTATTTTTGTACCAATGGGAGCGTTCGCTCCTCGCGTGAGGATAGAATTTAACGCAGGCTCTTCCTTTCGACCTCATATTAGTCAGTGCCGTTAGCATGCGAATTCATTCAATCATTCAATATATGTTTATATAGTATGGTTATGCGTTATGTTTAGCGTTAACTGCGTCTAAGCTTGCTGTGTAATATATATTATATATATATATCGGGATTAATCGTTTTAAATTAGATTTACTGTACTCTCTTTCTATACTCTTTCATGTTCTTCTTTGTGTGGAGATCCTATTTTCTATAAAATTATTATAACTTCCATGAATTAGCTAAATCAATAAACACAGAGGCCTCAATAGATAGCAAAGGTTATGTAGAGGGTTTTAATAAATCAATGTAGTGCGACTAAGCACGTTTATTCAGTTTTGTCCATAATATTATACAATTATGATACTATTTATTGTACGTCACATTGAATGTAGGCAATGACATTGTATCAATATATTTTTTTAATATACCATCCAGTTGGTATCATGCTTATCTTTCTGAATACGTAAGTAAAATGTAACCAGAATGATATTACATCTCATAATGAAAACAATAGAAATGCCTTACATATGGTTAGTGACAACAGATGCGTGATATACTCTGCGTTGACTTGCGGGAAACTAATAAAACACTATGACAAACTTGTGGGCTTTTATTATTATTATATTTGTGTACTTCATCTCAAATTAATATTTAAAATTACTGTACGCTGTTTACTAATGAGATCAAAGAGCATGTACTATGTGATTCTACTAATACGTGAAGTCAAGCAAAACTTTGTACCCCTCAATTGTTAATTCAAATTAGCCTTTATTCAAAAAGCGTTTTGCAAGCGCTTTTGAATCTAATTAATATCTAGCTACCATTCTAGCGGAGAAAAGCCTAGAAACTCAACAGTTGTTCCATCTTACTCGTCAAACATATTTTAATAGCACTTACTTTTCGACATTTAAGACAAGTATACAAATGAAGATAGAGATTGAGTGCGATTATTGACATGATGACCATCATTATGCTGTTAACGTAAAGTGAATAATGGGCTGACTTCACGCTAGTTATACTTAAATTGACAATTTCAATAGAGACCGAGTGCTCAAAATATTTTTATTGAGGACTGCGTCTGGCTGTCAGCGATAAGGTTGTGGGTTCGATATCCACATAATAAAATGTTTATATTGAAATTATTTACACTTCCGCCATTCAAGGCTATATTTCGAATTCGATAGAGAAGCGGAGTACGGAGTGTCACGATACTAGGTTCCCTCTGCCTACCCAGCTATGTGAAATAATGCGTGAAGCTGAAAATAAAGAGAAAACTGTTTAGTGATTCACTTCTTTCTTTATTTTTTACCTAAAATTACAGACACTATCTTGGAACGGGACTTGAATCTTTAATCATCATGTTTACACGTCTCAATCATCAGCTGTTTTATTAGCAAGGACTTTAGAATGAGGCCCTTTATATGAGTAGAATAGTAAAATCATTTTATGTTTTTAACATTTTTTTAGTGTTATTCCACACTAAGGAAATTGAAAAAGACATATTTAGAAAACGTATAACCAGCTGCGTTAAAATTTTTATACGTTTTCTAAATGTCTTTTTCAAAATCATTTTAGTTAAGTTCTTTAATATTAAAGCAGTGGGCCACGCTCCTTAATAGAACGAGCCATCTATCAAAATTGGAAATTTATCGTGAGCCGCACCTAGATATATATTTAAAAAGTATGCAAAAAAAGGTATTGTTTATTTAAAATATATACTATAAATTATAATTATGAATTTAATACTTAAACTAAAGAGTTAAGATTTAGTCTGTAGGCATATGCTATACACATGTTGGCGCACTAGCGGTAAGGTAATCCGCGGCTTTATAACTCGCGATAGCCGATTGTATATACAAACACTTCATGCACTACCAATGTACTGTAAAGGAAAGCTTATTATGAGAAGGTTAGATAAGTTACTTAATATTTTGTGTTTGGGTTGTTGGTTGAAATCCTAGATGCATACTGTCTTATGTCATATGCTGAGGCCCTTGGACATGATAAGATATTGCGCTGTAATTATTTAAACGTCATTTGGGGACCCCGTGAAGTCGGGACCCGGGGGTTATGTGCATTGCCCTCGTGTGTAATGCCAGAACTGCCTGGAACTTGAGTATTTTAACTCATGTCTGTTTTAATTTTTAGCCTGTTTATTAAATTTCATATTTTGCACCAAAATTATGTAAAACCTAATTTGTACTGTACTATTTTCATGCAAATAGTAATACAATAATATTTTTGTCGCTACGCGTTTATCTATTTAAAATTTATATAATGTCGGAACTTAAGCCTCACCTTTCTAACAGGTTACAAGACCAAGTAAATGTCCGTATTTCATTTGCACACGTTTTCACTTTGGAAGTCACAGGCCTACGCTCAGAACCAATTTTAGTAAATAAAACATTTATTACCAGATATAGTATAAAGACCATCTATAGCCGTAAACGTTTATCTGTTTTGAATACAATAACTATATATAATACCGAAAATAAATTTCAAATCATATGACACGGTTCATATAAATGACACCAAAGAACACGCAAGGACAAATTAAATTTTCGATTAAATTTAAGTGGCGTCGTCTTCGTGATATCTATTCTTAAACTAATCTATTCTTAAACTATATCTTTAGGCTGTAATGATTATATATAATTATTCCAGCAGCCTACTTCTGAGGCAGCAGTGTGTAGCGTAATGTATCTAATCGTCCTCATTTTTGAAAGATCAGTCGACGATGCACCGGCACACTCGTAAGCCGTAGACGCGCGCGCAAATTACCCGCCATTTTTTACTTGTTATAAGGGTATATATCTATATATATTTTTAAAATTTCGAAGGTGTTTCTTATGCTTAAATTTACAGAGATTGTTATTTTATGGACAAATGAAATATATTTCCTTTGTTCAATAACGTGTGACAAAAAAATAGATTTATTTTATTGGGTAACTGTAAAATTAGAGACATTTTTAATTATATTAGATATTAAGTTAAAATTTACAATCGCAAGTGAATAAAATTAAGATGCAAATATAAGACGTGAAATTGTTCAAGTGTATTATTACGCCCGGTGATAAGCATAACGCAATAAAAAATAAACAGGAAACTCGTATACTTAAATAATTAAAACAAAATAAGTAATATGTATTTTGAAAACATTGCCCCATATTTTAATATAACACCTATCTGAAGTAGAGCACTTACGTAAGTCATTTTGTATCGTAAACGTGATGTAAATTGCAATACTATAAGCATGATAATTAAAAATAGAAAAGATAAAAATAAGTTTTATTTTAAAAGTGCATGGAAAATGTGTTTAAGATTTTATAAGAAAAAATTGGGATATATTAATAAATTTTTGCTAATTTCAAAAACTTTCGGAAAATCCATGCGTAAAAGTGAGATTTAATGAGATAAAAATATTAATTTCATATAGTTGCAGGATATGGAGTAAGGTTGTAACGTTAAGGAAAGTCTACGTTTTATCCTGAATATTTGTGAAGAATAGCTATGTCACATGTGTAGGTAGTTTTTGGTTTGTCCGGACTGTACCTACATGTACACGATTATGTGAGTTCGATTTTCACTCAGATGAAAGATTATTTCAATTATATCAATTCGTTGAGTTCGGCAGCTCAATACACAATGTCCCGGTTTAGAGCGAAAAGTGGAGAAGGTTCTCACTGCCTACCACCCTGCTATTCGGGTAAAAGCGTAAAGCTGAAAAAAAAATTATAAAAATGAATATATAATAATGCAAAAATTGTATGTCAAAAACTTATAAATATAACTATTTCTGGTTGGTCAAACGCAAGATTTGCTTAGCTTGCCTTTAAATATAAAAAAAATAATACAAAAACTTGATACTAAAACACTTAAATATTTATATGGATCCCAGACCGGTACAGTAACTTGTGTAGGTAATATGTTATAAAAATAAAATGACAACATATTTATACGGGTTCCTTGAACCAGAAACTTTGGTTTGGCAATTTAAATACAAACAAAGGGTATAATATTTATTTCAGAAATAATTAGGAATCCCTACTAACTTGTATAAACTTACCGAGGTAAAAAAAAAATAACATAAAAAGTCTTTCGCATACGCTGCGAAAACTTTCAAGATAGTAGATAGAACAAAAAACGATATATTATAATACTACGCCGGCGAACTTCGTGTAGCCTCAGAATTAACTAATGTGTCCAAATTCAATAAAAAATAACAGACACTAAAAATTATAATTCTCTATGAAAATTCTCCTGATTTATAACTGTGTCATTTCTTTAATTGTTGCAGATGATTGACATATTTTTTGTCAAATATATATTTACAGTGCATTCAGAAATTTTCTTAGAAAGATATATTAATTTAGAGGTCAAATGACCGGACAAACTATTGAATGCATAAATTATTTATAAATTGTTAAATTATGCGGCCGTATTTTATTTAAAGCTAGATCTTTGAATATTCCATACTCTAAGCTATTTTCGTTCCTCAATATTTAATTTTCGAATGCACCTTTTTTGACAGATACGCACAGAGGACTTATATGGGAAGATAAAATAGTTCTTTTTATTATTTTCCGTGCAATTTAAAGAAATTAAACAACGTTAATGTCTGACCTTTTAAACCTTCTTTGGACGTCTACAAATGTTATGAAACCAAAATTTGCAAATTTCAGCAAGACTGACAAATGTCATTGCATTTTATGTATATTGATACATCGCATAGATTCAGGGAACTTAGTGACTTTTTACTCCGTTTTCCACTTTCCATATATTTAAAGATAATATTTGGTGGTGGTGCTTTACGAACGCTGCAGCTTATTTTATCAGACTATAGAAATCACGGCTAAAATTAATTGTTATACAAAATTAAATATACGTTCTCACTTAAATCACAAACTTTGCTGAAATTTATAATGTAAATGGTTGTAACTACATTTAAATTAAGGTTAAGTCTAACAGACACATAGACAAACAAAAGAAAATAAAAAACATTTTTATTTATTACATTGATAAATGGCCCTTATAATATTTTATCATATTTATTCCATGTACAGACAGCGATCAGTTACATTTTAATAGTATGTATAGACTAGAGAACATATATAATCTATAACTTACATATATTATCTATAATTTTTTTATAGCTATAGCTTAATTACTTTGTTGCGCGAATACTTTTAATTTTTGATAACAGATTGTTTCATTTGTTATAAGTTATTTGTTTGAACTATTTAAGCCCTTAACGTATTCTATATTTCGTCTTAATGGTGAGTTGTCACCATAACACGTATGTACCTACCAATCAAACCAGAACTCATTAAAAATGATGAGGATGATGATGCGTGTATTGCGTATACTATTGACCCATGATTGCTTACAAAAAATCTGCGTTATAGTTTTTTGTGCGCTTTCAAACGACGAATTATAGAATAAGTTTATGGGAGTATCCAGTTCTAGATAGAAGGATTCAGAAATTGAAAGCAATCTAAACTACCCCTATTTATACTTCCCTTATCGATTGACCATAACCAAACAATTCAACAAAATCTATGAAAATGTAAGTGATCGTTGTCTGTACATGGTAGATATCTGGCAAAAAATATTATTGGGGCATTTATGATAATATTATAGAAATAGAATTCAAAACAGAGATTTTTTATTTATTTTCCGTTTGTCTGTGCGTTTGTGCACGCTAATCTCAGAAACGGCTTGACCGATTTAAATGCAGTTTGTATTTTCGTAAATGTCCCTTAACTTTTATATTATTTAAATAGGGTTCATAAATAAAAAAGTTACAACAATTTACGAGAACGCGGGCTGACAAACTTAATTATAACCTAATATTTAATTTAAAAAAATTCAAGTACGTAGGTATTTAGTTTACATAGAAGAAACATTTATTTACAGCTCTTTTCAGATCATTGTGTGTACAGTGGACACTACCTAACTCAATTGCGTCAACATACCAAATTTAAATAGCAATAATTATAAATAAATAACTTTCGCTATCCTAAATACAATATTGGATTCTAGTACCAAGCCACTTCAATTAATAACTATCAAAATTGATTACGATTTACTCTTGTAAAAATTAAACAAAGAAGGTTTGAAGTCCGAAGTTTGAAGTCTGAAGGTTGTATAAGTTATGTTTTTATAAATGAGCTTTGAAATTTGAGTTTCGTTATCTTTGAAATATTTTTATTAGTTTTTTTGTTAAAACATCTCATCAATTAGGCGCTAAATTTTTTGTATAGACGATTCTTTAAGATCAAGGCTATTTACTTCCGTATGTTATTATTGTATCAGAATAGTTAAAAGTATTACCTACAACATATACTAGGACGCTATGCTATTGTGGTGTAGTTGGCATATGTCTGATGGCACTTTTTGCACCTAGTGGGTACACTAACTGTAACTTCACTCACACTCGGAATAATTATTATATTTAAATTATTCTCATTTTTTCGCTCTGCTGCAAGTCAAAGTGCGGCGTTGATACACGTAATGTTTCAAATTAAATAAAATTAAAATGGAGAACGGAGTGCCTTCACACTATAATCTCTCTGATCTCCTAGCTTTGCAGGAAAAATTGTGAAGCTGTACCTATAAACCTACGCATTGCAACGGTAAAATAAACCTTTATCAATTTACCTATCTAGGTATTAACATTTAATTGAATGTTTATACAACTGTAAGACTATTCTTAACTTTTAAACAGTTGTACTAAGTAAGTAAGTAAGTGTAAAACTTAGGCTAATTCCACTTGTCCTTCACGCGAAATACGAATTAACATAACAAAGTAGTGCGATATGAAGTTCTTTGAAAGTAGTTCGTTGCTTTGTTGTTATAGAATATGTAATAATAGTATGAAGAATGCCGCTAGTAGCGACCTTGAATCCCCATCCGCTATTATTTTTCAACTAGTATTTTAGTTAAAGATTTTATTTTTTGTGACTCTGGGAAATGCCTTAGCGCAGACCGCCCGTGTGCAGACCCTTGCGGAAACGGACGGTACTGTGGGACTCACTGGCAAGTATACCTGATACTACCCACTAAAAACAAACGGAAACCCTCTCCACTCCGGCAAGACGTTGCAGGAACGCTCGCGCATACTACTACAACGCCTCGGTGGGCCCTCCTATTGCCTTTAGGGTGCTCCGGGGTTTCTTCCAGAACACCCGCAGCCTCGATGACTTGCAGGAGGATCATCACGACCTCCAGCAGTATTTCCTTTAGGGTAGGTGGAGTTGGAGATGCGCGTACCGTCTTCTCCTCCCTCCTGGCCTTCGACGGCGGAACGGATCTATGTTCACACTAGCCTCGCGCACCCGCTCCTCGGCCTCCTTCAATGCGACAACTAAATCGCAAAAGGAGACCATCGCAGACCAGTTCCTCTCACTATCCAGCATGGCCGCCACCATACTGGTTAATGAAAGGTCCCTACCCACTACCGCCATCAAGGCGTGACGTTGTAGGGCCCAAGCGGGACATTCGACCAGAGTGTGATGCGTAGAATAGACGGTCGCATTACAATCGTGACACACCGGCAACCTCTCCCGACGTGCAATCTGGTGCAGGAATTTCCGAAGCAGCTATGCTATGATATATTGAATTTTTTTTAATAATTAGGATTGCTTTTTCAATTATTAAAAGTGTAATATGTATAACCAATAATTATTATTATTGCCGGAAGTAGCAGTCTATATATAAACGCAATGACCTAGTAAGATTAAGTACTTCAAAGCTATACCTACATATATATAATCCTTATCAAATGAAATCCTTGATAGAGGACGCATTCTCATTTGCTAAGCTTATTGGCGTAAGAATAAAGGGGATTTGTACTAAAACAACGTAAATTTACTTTCTTAATGTTTTAATTGCGGTGGGTTTGATCTCGATTCGGGGGAATGTATTTTAAATTATTTTACTTTCTCGAATTTCAACAAAGCCGGGTGGAGAACCTTGCGTTCAAATTTTATATACGTTTTCTAAAAAGGTTAAGTATGTGAATAGCACACATAAAAAGATTATAAACTAATAGAAGAAATATGTTTTAAGACACCATGATTGCTGCTCGTTTTAGAAGGAAAATTTCGTAAGCAAAATTTTACAGTCTAAGCGGAAATAAACCATTTAAGTTAATTGTTCTCACAAGATATAACGTTATATATTAAAACGTTTAATTCATTGTAACTACTAATGCTACCTTGTTATTTTAACATACCACCTCATACAAATCGTAACGGCGATGAGAGCATCCAATATTTTATTATGGAATAAAAACAATATTTTGTGACTGCGATATAAGGTAGAGTGATTTAAAGTCTAACATACTTTTAGTCTCTCTCTAGGCGGTCAATTGCAATGACTGGCATAAAGTTGTATTTTCTGATTTGCATATAATCAAATGTATCAAAGTAAAGTGCAAGTGTAAAGTTTTTCTAGGTAACAATAAAATATATCTACCTGTGGGAGCAAGGAAATCCTGTAGTAGGCGTGATGCATGTTATAATTGTGTTTTAATTTTTATTATTAATGCTGACTAAATTATATATTTGAGAATGAATATGTTTTCTTGTTTATTTTTGATAAAAAATAATATTTGTTGAGTTATTGTGAATATTGTAACTAATGATTATAGTTAGTAATGTTGAGACTGATTGATTAATTTAATATGAGCTAGTCCTTATTATAAATAATCTAAAAAGTTACCCTAAATAACATTTTCTTAAGGGGTATAAATAACCTTTTTTTTAAGGGTATTCTTAACTTACATGAATAAGAACGTCAACGCTTGACAAATAATTGTTTTTATTAATAATTGTTATAAAATATTGACTTCTTAGAACATATGTAAGTACGATCAGTTCGTATATATGTATAGTATAATACTAGGAGTTTTAAAATATGCTAAATATTATAATTTAATAGCTATTTACTAAATCTTTTAGGTATGCCAACACGGAGTCAGATAAACTTGCTATAATTAAGCACTATCAAATCCATAATAAGTTCAATATCGTGTTAACTAAGAGCGTTCTCCCTTAAGGGGACACAATGTCGTACAATCTTTCCCCCACTGTTCAAAAGAATGTTAGCAACTTGTCAATGAATGCAAATTCATATAGTTACATTTAAAAAAAATTAAAACATTCATTATTCTTATATTTCACTTTTTAGGTCCACATAAAATGCACAAAAGACATATTATTTATTAATATAAGTAACATATATAAAATTATCTGCCACATAACACGCAATGCCTCGAATTCGGGCGGAAAGTGGAGAACAGAGTGTCCTGACATTAGGATCTGTTTCCTCTCTGAAGCGTAAAGTGAAAAAAAAAATAAAAAGTTTATTTGCGATAAAACTTTTGAGTATAAAGTAACTTTTCTTTTGCAAATAAATTAATAATGTATATATTTGTTAGATGAAGCAAATTGACTAAAGGAAAATAAAATTTTATTTGAAATTTACCCTGTTCCAAATTGCAAGGTCATAAAATATGCAATTCGTATTCTCAGCTTGTTCAAATTGATTTTCCTTATATTTTCAATTAGGCTACGTTATTCTTAAAGTTATATTATGGTTGTTGTCTTCTAAAAAGTATTTTAAAATACTTTTGCGATTAGATGCTTTGAATTTAATACCACTGCCTTTTATGTAGAAACTATCTGTGCCCGCGACTTCGTCCGCGTATAATTCTTTAATAAAAGTTTAAAAAGCTTAAGCTACTCTTTATTACATCAGCTATCTGCCAGTGAAAGTTTCGTCAAAATCGGCCCAGTTGTTCGAGAGATTAAGAGGAACAAATAGACAGACACGTGTAAAGTCAGAAAAACAGACAAAAATAGCATAAAATGTTATTTTTTTATATGCACTGCACGCACACATACATATGCGTTTAGTTAAATCGATTTATTTGATATTACAAACAGACACTCCAATTCTATTTATTTGTATAGGATTATAGGCACAATAAGTCCACTGCGCAGCAATGGTCAACAGCAATATTAATAGTATATGCAATTTTAACCGATAGGACTATTTTTTTTATTGTATTATAATTTTCCTTTAAAGTGTATTTATAAATTTAGTAAAAGGTTTTATGTCGAAAAGCATAGAATGCTCATTTGTCAATGTATAAAAATACTTAGTCACCGTCTTTATTTGTTTATTTATTTGGATCACCAATACAGCAAATACTGAAAATAATTTAGTACAGAAATCAGTTTAAAAGAAAAAGTCAAAGAATGTCTATAAATGAGTGACGGCATAAGCATCTTACAGATAATTATATAAACTGTAAAACACAATCAATGTACAATATCAATAGTAAAGGTTTACATGTATACCTATATATATATATATACCTATATATATATACCTATATATATATATACCTATATATATATATCGTCTCAGCCGTTCGACCGCCATTGTTGGATATAGGCCTCCTCTAAGGATGATCTCCACGACGATTGGCCATGCGCTTCCGGCATCCAGTGGCACCCGGCAATCGGTGGACAGTTTTGGCTGCCGTATAAAAGAACCGGTCGGATTATGCATTTTGCTTGGGTGGTATTCTGCGGTCGCAGCCGCTACTTTGACCTCACGCCATTTTGCCCAAGCAGCGCTTATTCAAGCTTGGACATCGTGATCGATGACTCCAGACTCGTGCAGAATAGATCCAAGGTACCTGAACTTGTCCAATTGAACGACTCATACCATGTGCTCGGTTTTCGACACATTAAGTTTAAGACCGCCATTCTCAAGCGAGACAGCATGAGCCTTGGTGAACCCCCTACCGTAATCGGGAAAGGTTTCGTGTCACCAATAGCAGTCCAAACCATTGAAATGGAATCACGGCACATGTCTTTAATAATGTCAATATAGACCTCAGGAATTCTTTTGGATCGCAATGCCCACCAGATGCATTGACGAGGCACGCAGTCAAAGGCCTTCTGCAGATCTAGTAATGCCCATGCAGAGCTCTACTTTTTTTTCTGTGTGCCTCCATCTGAGTTCTGAGGCCGAAAATGGCGTCCATGGTGCCCGATCCCGGCTGAAATCCATATTGACATTCAAACACAGTACACTCTCGGCGAAGCCTGAGGTCATTTCTGATTCTATTACGTAGGAAAATACCAAGTATTGCTCTCCATGGCCCGCTGAATGACCGTATGTAGTGATCTTGAAACCTTCTTATGAGACACATATTTCGCGTCATGCTCCCGTCACTGGCAATCATTACTGGGATTATTGGCAACACACACTGGTCAAAGAGTTTTGTCTTGACACTGAGGTAGTTTGACATGTATGACACATTAGCTGTAGCGTAAACTGTATAAAGAAAGGACAGAGCGATGTTTCACTATACTTGCCTCTGCGTACCTAAATCTTATAGGTGCATACGTGCAACGTTACGTACTTCCTAACTGATTTAATACGAATATACCGCAATTTTCTTATCATTAAGAACATTAAACATTCATTTGGAATTAAATTTACAACAATTAAGTGATAAGACGCACCACTTAGGAATGTTGCGAACAGAAATTACTATAATCGTGTTTACATTCTCGCGGAAAGTGGGGAACGGAGTGTCTTGACACTACGTTCTCTTTGACTACGTTGCTATGCGGGCAAAAGCGTACTGAGAATTATATACAGCTCTGGGTCAGTCGTCTTTGTGTCAGTGCGTGAGTACCACATATTGTTATACTCATGTAACGACACGACGTAGGTACTTGTCGCGTAAACTGTAGACTCAGGTGTTTTAAATTAGACACAGTACTCGTATATTGCCGCCTCCACAGAATAATCCGGTAATGTGCTATTACCGGTTTTTTAATGTTATGTCATATATATTCGGGATCTCATATCGGGTTCATATCATGTCATATCGGGTTCGAATACACCTTATGACTTTTTTACACATGGTTCTTATTGATATTTCTTGAGATATTAAATAATACCCGTTTATTCTATTGCCAATAGAAAGACACGAAATTGTGACACGAAAAAACTTCTTTTCATCCTCTGTAATAACCATTATGACAGGTTACCGTGAAAATTTCTTAACATATTCTGTGTATTATTGTTTTTTTTTTTAAATAATTCGGTAACTATTTAAAAAGATTCATTACTATTAAATATAATACAAAAATAGGAAAGTAATATACCTATCAATTGATGTATAATATACTAATTTAGTTCTATTATTGACAGTAACGGTTATTAATTGTAACGGTGTTTTTCTCTTGTAAAATCTGATTTTTGCGATTACCAGTTTATTCCTCGGGGACAGCGATATAGAATATATTAGATATGTTTATTTGAAAAATCTTAGCAGGCTTAATTACATTTAATGATACAAAATAATGTACAGCTATTGTGTAGTTTTTTATAAAAGTTATTTCTCCGGTTTTTACTGAAAATCTAAAAAGTGAGTGAAATTCGAAAATCTAAAAGCGTAAATAATATTTTACTACCTATTGTTTTCGTTACGTGACAATTTAAAACATTGTAAGTGCAAATGTGCTAGATTTTATATTATGGCTACTCTCACGTTTTTATCTTAATTACCTATTAAATTCTTTTACACCACTTCATAAAACATTCCTAAAATAGAGGAATTATAAAAGTGTGCCTAGTCTTTTAATGTATTTGTATAATTTATTAAACTCTATACATTAAGCTTATGTAAAAAATAATACAGGTACACTTAATTTATTAAACCTGGTTGACATTTACACAAATTTGATTAATTATCAAGATAATTTTAATAGACAATAAATCGGTAATAGGCGAATTGTCGTTTACTTGTGGCATAAGTATTAAAAATGGCTATATACAATTATCTCTAACTATAGACAATTTTTTGAAGGAAACAGGAAAGTTATTTATTAATTAGAGTTAGACGCGCAACATAATCTTTACATTGTAAGGCGATATGATCTCACTTATATAAATCCTATTTTATATACGTACATGCGTATTTGATTTTCAATGACGATTTAGAAAATTAAGTAAGCTCTTGTTTTAGAAAATTCTATTTATTTGTTATCATACAATTCTTATTTTTACAGGTATTACCAGCAACTGGTACTTGCTGTACCCACGTGCAAATGGATAAAATATAAATTTATTAAACTACTAGAGACACGCTCGTGGCTTCGCCTGCGTACACTATACAACTAACTTATTTAGTTTTTATCGCTCGCCCGCGTTCTCACTTAAATCACAAACTGCTTAAATTTATAATTTAAATAGAAACTATTTTTAAAACTATTTTATGTATGAACCGATTGAAATGAAATAACACTAAATATTAAGGTAAGTTACCAAAATACAATAGTTAGAACTGCATTTAAATCGGTTAAACCGTTTATGAGATTAGCGTGCACAAACACACAGACACTGTCTGTCTGTTATTCTTCGTGTCAATGACGCAAAAACTATTTGACAAAAGCTAACGAATTTGAAACCTTTTATACTACATTAGATTATATATTAGATAGGAGCCTGGAGCACCATACAAGATGATTTTATCTTGAAGTTCAATGTAGTTGCCATAGGGAAAATACTGCCGTCACCCTCAAATGAGATTATTTACTCGCACTTTTTTTTCCAATCGGACGATGACGAAGTTATATTAGATTAGAAAATAAAAACAATATAACTAAGATGCATGTACAATTATTTCGTAAGGATTATAATATAATCGATTTTAAATTTTACATATATTTCATCGATCCACAAAGTAAAACACATCTGAAACAAAAAGAAACACACAAAACAATCTGTTATCGAGTGGGTGATGGCACGAACACGTCGCGCCATCTGTTGTTAAATAGGTGATGTTTCTTCAAAAGTTATATTATTTAAGTTCAATAAAGGTTTTATAATAAATTTATATATATATAGAGATATAAACAAATGTATTTATAACAAATGTATATATATATATACAATACATTTTTTGAATACTAAGTTGCTAAGGCACGCATAAATAAGTTCTAATAAGCGTTTAAGGCTAAGCGGTCAGAGCACCGGCACTTGGCCGGTTTCCAAGAGACGACGCGGGTTGCTTTTAAATATTTATACGTTTTCTAAAAATGTTTTCCTATTATCCAAGTATGAGAATAACACTTTTAAATGTTAAAAATATTTAATAAATAGCATTCTCTATTGTCAAAACTTGTAAAAATCTCTCGGAGATGCTAAGTCGGAGATGTTAATAACAAAAATAAGTTATAAAAAGCGTATAAGAATTTCGATGCAGATGGGTTGCACGCTGTTCTTATTCACACTAATTAGTTTATTAGATGTTTATGGGAGTATTAATAAAATAAGACTCAACTCGCAAACTGATCAAATTTATATCTGCTGCTATTTTAAATCTGTGGTACCTTCTCAAGTATTCATTTAAATGAAATAACTAAACTAAATTGTTACTGTCAACCTTAGGAGATTAATACAATTATGCTATTTCGGATATGGGAATAAATGACCTCAATATCAAATCAAAATCCGTTGCGTGGGTTAATAGAAGAAACTTGGATGAAACAGACAGACGGAGGCGGGGGGTGGTTTTGTTTTATACTATATAGTGATGTGATGATAATAACTAATCATCCTACTAAAATAAATAATGAATGTCGCATATGTTAGCAGTATAAAAAACAGACTCAGTCTAATTATTACTTAATTAAAAATGAAGCAAATTTTTTAACACTATATTTGTAATAACATCGGTAAATATTTATTATTAAATGTATATATAAATATATAAGTTGTAATACAACTATAATATTTAAGAATATAATTTTAATGATTTTTTAGGATCTATATGAACTCTCCTGCCTATATCAAAATAAAAGAAAAACTGTCTATTTCTTCTTAATTTTTACGTAATTTTGTAATTAAACCCTAATTATAACAACTATTAAAATTACATCACGTGTCATTAATAAATGTGGATTTATTCATGTAACATTAGTGTTCACTGTTAGTGTTAAACTGTGCTTTGTTCGAAACAAAAGTTTTATATATTAGTGAAAATGAAGGATCAAGAAGCGGGATTTAAGCCCACGGAGACATGGAGAATTATGAAAAATGTAGTCGTCATCAGCATAGCCTTTATGGTACAATTCACTGCGTATAGTGTGAGTATAATCAATGTCGAGCTATCAATGGTCATACATCATCTAGTATTTAGTATTATTTTCTTATTATATGTATATGCGAAAATAGACAGATTTTAATGCAAATATTTATAATTTCATACACAAAAAATAAGCTTTAAAGAAGGTACATTGTATTCAACTCAATTTTAAATACTGTATCACAGTCTATTTGCACGCGATGGTTGATTCCAACTCCATTCGGAAAAATATTGATATTTTATTCTTAGAAATTACCACGATGAGGTACCTTACAAAGAAGAAAAGTACCTTATAAAGATAGAAAGATATAAGGAATCCGGACATTCGAGCGGAAAGTGGAGAATCGAGTGTAACACTTGGATCTCTCTGGCTACCCTGCTATGCGGGTAAAGTGTGAAGTTGCTATATAGCTAATTTAGTAACATTACTATGACTTTACAGTAGATATTTGGATGTATAAGTTTTATAAGTTATTGCACAAAATGTAAAGTCTGTAAACGATGAAATTAGGTGAAATTTTAGTCGGGGTATTGATTATTTAAGTTTTCTTTTTACCCTTATAAGTTGCTAATGAACAATTTCAGAAAGCCGTTTCTGAAACATGTGGCAAATGGAGAATATAGTGATGGAATCGATATGCACATATCTCTTGACATCATGCGAAGAGACCAAAAACAAATTTTACTTTATATTATTTAAACTTTTAACTTCGGATTATATTTTTAAAACTGAAAAATGTAAAACCATGACTAACGGACATAAATGTTTTATTATTTCAGGGAGCAGCAAATCTACAAAGTTCTATTAATGCCGAAGAGGGTTTGGGCACGGCGTCACTAGCTGCTGTATACGCCGGTCTTATTTTTTCCAATATATTTTTACCAGTTGTGATTATTAAGTAAGTATAATAATTATGCTTTTAGCTTTATCTCCTTTTCCCCATAACATAGTAGTCATAGATAACTTACAGTCAAGACACTGTTTTCGTTTAGGCGAATTCAGATTCGAGACAAACACTGTTCCTCTAATTAATAATGATTTATACATTCAAAGACAGCCAACATTCTTTACATGTACATATTCCACTTGACGGAATGACTAGATATTTTTATTATACCATTTGCAAAAAAAAACAATCTTTTATATATTCTTATACCAGTTGTGTTCACATTTGATGTTAAGAATTTAAGACCTAGTAAGTATTAAGATTCTTACAGTAATCCGGTTGTAAGATACCAGTTTTATTCGTTATCAAGCTTTCATCGTGTCAAGTAATCTACTTCTGTTTCACTTCTACCGCAAAATTTACATGCGTCAAGATGTTTTTATGATTTTTGTATGGGAAATTTCAATTAAATGATTATTAGTTTTCTCTATAATGACAAACACTAATGTTAAATGAGAATAAGCACTTATGTTTTTACATAGACTTGTTATTGTAAGTCGTAAACTGAGACAAAATAAGAGAGACCAAAACTTTATAATTTACTCTTTTAGCACAGTATTTAGGTTGCAACTAGTGTTTTTAACACTCTGTCTTCACTTTACACCCAATGTTTGACATATTGCGTATTAAATGGGAAAACTTTACCAGAGTGGAGAAACGAAAATAATTGTGTCAGACTATGCATACTGGGCTACGATAGCTAGGACAGGGGGAGAAAATAAAATATTAGACAATTTCCACAACTATACTTTACTTGGCGTTGAGGTCCACCAATGAACACGCAATGTCTCGTATTGGGGCAGAAAGTGGAGAGAGAGAGTCGAGGATAGTGTTTTGACACTTGCTTCTTTCTGAAAACCCTGTTTAATTATTTTCAGATGGCTCGGTACAAAATGGGCGATATCCTTATCTTTTATCACCTACATGCCGTACATCGCTGCACAGCTGTACCCTCGCTTCTATACGCTAATCCCGGCAGGTCTTATAGTGGGATTGGGTGGAGGACCACTTTGGTGCTCTAAATGTACTTATTTATCTGTGGTGAGTATTGTAAAAAAAATATAAAAGCAGATTTCTTCCGCATAGCAGGGCAGGGAGCCGCTAGAGTCAAGATGGAGAGTCTTGAGTTATATGGACATTTCTGTAGAGTTATTTAAAAAGCGTACACACACTTAGTAAACTGATTAAATCAAAAATATATTTTGAGGACATCGTGGGCTCGATTCCCATTTGAAGAAATTATGACTTGACTCAAAAAGTGACAGAACGCTGAGCCAGAACACGAAATGTTTCGATTTTGGGCGGAAAGTGGAGAAAGGAGTGTTTTGACCTTAGGTCTTCTTTGCCTACCCTATTATGCGGGAAAAAGTGTGAGCTGAAGAAAAAAAGAGTAAAAGATAAGTACATAAGTCAAATTTAATGATAGTTTGTGAGCGTAATGCCAAGTAATGGCCAAATAAATATTCTATTAAATTGTGGTAAATGGCTTTTATTTTGAAGTTTATGTATGTTTTCAGGTTTCAGAAGCTCATAGTAAGATATCGAACATATCGGCAGAGGCGTTGCTGGTCCGATTTCTGGGACTGTTTTTCATGATCTTCCAGCTAAATCAAGTTTGGGGAAATTTAATATCTTCTTTAGGTAATTCTTTAGAGTTTAGATTTTCTTTCTTTAGAAAACCCGATGTTTTAAACACTTTACAGTAGTCCTTGGTTACAGGTAGACTGAGGTGATATTCGTCTATCAGTTGTTACAATTATTATATCAAACTACCGGCATCAATTTCTTAGTTGCCTCGCGTACTGCCCTGTATTCTTGCAAAATGAGCTGACTGTATCTTGATCACTAGGCCCCAGGTAGTAGAAAGTTTTGAACCGTCAAAGTTTCATTTCAAAATGTGTAAAAATCGCGATAACCAAAGATTATAAGATCATCAACTCACTTTAAACATCTCATTAAAATACTGCATTCTGTTAAAAAAAATATGCAATATTTTAGTAAAATTTTACACAGTAATTCAAAAGTAATATAGCAATAAAGTTTCCTACTGCTAATCGCTTACATGTCAAAACATAGAAATTCACAAGATTGAATATAATAATCATAAATTTTGTAAAATTTCAGTGCTCTCATCTGGGGATAACCTAGCTGCAGTGACGGCAGTCAACGCGTCAATGATTCCTAAGCTTTGTGGTGGTAACTTCCTTCCCAGTGCGGACGCAGGCGAGGCGCTAAAACAGCAACCAACTGAGAAAATACAAATGATTGCTGGTACATTAAAAAAATAAACACATTGTTAAATTAATAATAAAAAAGCTTTTTACTTATATACTTAAGTTACTAAATAAAACATTATTTAGTAACTCAAGTATATTACATAGTTTTTGTGCAGTTTTACCGCATACAGGTCAGTCAGAAAGAAGCTACGGTTAAGTACTGTTTACGTGCTCCACTTTCCGTCTGAAATCCGGCGCTAAGTGCCGTCACTCAATATGCAATGTCTAGAAGCGGACTCAAGGGACTAGAGCGGAAAATAAAAATATTTGAAATATAATCTATCCCCCGAATCGGAATCGAATCACAACACTACATGTACGGTCACTGGGCCATGATATAAATGTGTAAAATATAGTGGCTTGTCATCTTTTCAGGTATTTACCTTGCGTGTATGGTTGGAGCTGCCCTTATTGTAGCGGTTGGAGTTGATTCCATGAAGAGGTGATAAAATTAGACTAAATGAATTATTTATATTATAACTTAATTAAAAAATACAAAAGGTATTAATGTCGATATATGTACCTAAAGTGATTTAGAAGTAACAATAGGTTGTTTACGTTGATATTGTTCTTTTGTTTCTTACTATATTGAAACAAATTAGTTGAAAAAGATGAAGCGATAAGCTGTAAAAAAGTATTTTCAAAAGAAACTGTAAGGAATTTGATTAAAAGGATTTTCAATTTGCTCATTCTGGTAAAAACAAAAGAAGACCAAGTTAATGTAATAGAACTATTGTTGCTATTGAACACGTGCAAATTTACAAGTTTAGGTCGAATGGAAAGAAGTGCGGTAGCAAGTTTTTTTTACATTGATTTATTGAATAGATAAATAGAACGATTGATACGAGTACAAGTTAAGCTAATAAAGGCGTGCTTAAACTTTCCGGAATCCTACAATTATAACAATAAAGCTTAATCTAAGTTTACATATTTTTAAATTATACTTTCGTTACGTTTTGTTTCATATTTACTTTTGTATCTAATTTTTTTTTCAGATACAACACAGGTCGTAGCGACAGCGGTTCAGGTCTTTCAGGCATCGCTTTATTAGTAGTCACACTGAAACTGCTAATAGAACCCTATCAATTGATGTTAGTCATCATAAATGTGTTCGTGGGTATGCAACAAGCGTTCTTTGGGGCTGATTTTACTGCGGTAGGTTCATATATGATTAATAAATGTAACAGATTATACAATAATAATACATTTTAAGTACATCTCTAAAATTCATTCAATACATAAGTTTTACAGCTTACTTACAATCTGTGTTAGCTTTTAACAGCTGTTTTATATGTAATGAAACGTGTGAATCGTAAATTGATGTAAAATCATAGGTGTTATCTGCATTCAGTCTTACAGAGTGCAGTTAGGTATACCTTAGCGAAAAACTCAACAGAAGTAAATAAAAATTATTTTATTATTACATTTCGATTATTATTCAAGGCAAAATAGTCAAAACTATTTAATAATATTATTTAAAGCTACACTTTTAGTATTTAATTTAGACTAGGCGTTACAATATTCTTGAACTGATATTTACATAAAATTATTTTTTTAAGTAATTTTGAATATCTCTATTGAATTACCCATATTTTTTGTAGGCTTTCGTATCCTGTTCTATCGGTACCGGTACTGTGGGGTTCGTGATGATGACATACGGGATGGCGGACGCTATTGGTTGCGTAGTTACCGGATATTTAGCTAAAGTAAGTAATAACCGAATAAATCGAATCTCTCGTAATCGCAATCTAGTGACTGTAGGGAAATGTTTGTGGGTTCGATCCACGCTCGGTGAAATCATTATATTTAAGTCAATTTAATTTCTTCGCTCTGGTAACCAAAGCGTGGCGTTGAGGTATCCTACTCAATGCGCAATGTTAATTTCGATATCGAGATATCGTGCGGAAAGTGGAGGTTTACCCTGATATGCGGGAAAAAGCTAATGAATTTAGTATATAGTATTATTTATTGAAATAATCTCTTTTGCTAAGAAGCTTAGCTACGTCGCTACTATTAGTGTGCCAAGTAAAACTGAATAAATATTGCACTAAAAACGCGTACTTACCCTCCGAGCGTTCTCAATTTAATGACAGTACAACAATATATAAATTAATATGAATAAAACTTTTCGAACGTGAATGACGAAGTGTTATATTATTTATGATATTGACTTATATTCTTTGTATAACAAGACATGGAAATGAAAATAACTTTGAAGTAGTAGGAGAGAATCTCAAGGAAATCCTCGCAAACAGGCCAAAAGTACGGCCTTACAATTAATCTGTATTCATACTTTAAAATTATTGTCAGATGTATTGTAGGTATGTTCATTAGAATTAAGAATATATAAATCTTGAAGAGATTTTTCAAATAATGTAATTTTGTTTGTTAACTTTTTCTATAACTTTAACATTTTATACTGTGAATTACAATTTTTAGGGTTACTAGAGTAAGTAAGTACTTTCGTTAGAAACATGAGAAATCATTAAAATGATTGCTTATAAAAATGTTTTAAATAAGAATAAGTATTTATTTTATTACAGGTAACAGGCCGTCTGCCACTTATGTGTGTAGCTTTCATAATTCACTTAGGCTTATTCATTTCATTGCTGATGTGGCGACCGCGGTACGAGCAAGCTTACGTTGTGTTTATCATCGCCATATTGTGGGGGTTATGTGATTCTATTTGGCTTGTCCAGATAAATGGTAAACCTTTTTTTTCTATTTATTTCTTTCACGCTTTTTCCCGCATAGCAGGTAGTCAGGGAACCACGTGCAAAACACTCCGTTCTCCACTTTCCAGCCGTATTCGAGGCATTGCGTGTTGAGTGGCGGACCTCAACCATGCGATTTTTGTCTTGTCACCAGAATGGAGAAATTAAAATAATTTAAATATAAAAGGAATTTTTATATATAAAAAGAGAATTTAATGTATATGAAAACCGTTCAAGCGCTCACGTTCAATTTCCTAAGTGTACGAATAACACTTTAAAAAATGTAAAAAAATATTTAATAATTAGCATTCTCTTTTGCCAAACGATTGTTCGTAGAATTATCTTTGGATAGCAGAAATTTGTAAAAATCTTTACAGAGATTCTAACAACAAATATAAGTTGTAATAAGCGTATAAGAATTTTGATGTAACTGGATGTAGAATAGCTTAGCGGTAAGAGCGCTTGAACGGTTATCAAGAGGCGCAGGTTCTAATCCTGCTGCTTAAAATGTTAATACGTTTTCTAAATATGTCTTTTTCCTAAGTGTGCGAATTTAAATTTAAAAACACTTTAAGAAATGTTAGAAAATCATTTAAATATAATCATTTCTAATCGAACCTACAAAAAAAACTTTTTGCCTATCTTATCCATATCAACTTGTACTATGCCAATTTTTATACTACTCCGTCCGCATAATTATTGTAAAAGAGAAGTACGTAAGTTCACCTTAACAAATTAATAGAATGATGATATAGTATAACAATCGTAATTTTTTTTTGTATTTTAATGTTTTTAAAGCGAAGATGATGAGTAAGTCGACAACCTTTATATGCCACGGCAGACACGGCACAAGTGTGTAAAAAATTCAAATTCAATATTGTTATGTATTTTTTATTACAGCCTACTATGGAATCCTGTTTCCGGGTAGAGAAGAAGCAGCCTTTTCCAATTTTAGGTTATGGGAGTCAGTCGGATATATCATTGCCTACATTATATCCCCACATTTGAGGACAAGCGCTAAAACATACGTTTTGTTAGGCAGTATGATTGTTGGTAGCTTTTTCTATTGCGTAGTGGAATATATGGATAAGAAATCGAAGAAATGCGAGATAAAGCCATCAAAATACGTCGGTGGATTGGACAATACCGCGTACTTGCATGCAGAATAATGATTTTTATAATCATAACCAATAATCTTTGTGACAATTGAAAATAGTTAAAAATGTGATGAAAAATAAAGCCATATTAAATTTATGATAATGATTTTTGTTTATGAAATTTACAATCTTTAAATATAGCAAAAAGACAAGGTCCTTAATGTTATTGTTAATTGAGTAACCAAATCGAAACTTTTTAAGGAACCTTTGTATGTTATAAGTATGACCTCAAGTAAGTTATTTACCTGTAATCAGCGGTATAATTATCTTGTAATATTTTTTTATATATAAATTAATGTACTCAAAACTTTGATAGCTTAAAAATTGTATATAAAATTCTTGATTTAAAAGTAATGTCAAATGTTGACGTCAGATGTCAAAACCAACAGTTCTAGAGTTATTATTACAATATACTTTTTGAAATAAAACTATTTTGAAATTAAACTATTTTATATATACTTACTATATAACACCAACCTATTATATCAATATGTGTATATAGGCTTCGATATAGGCAATTTTTCATTTTTAATTGTTTTTTTATCCACATAGACTTTTTTATCCTTACATATCTATCGCAAAAATTAGGGCAATCTACATTTCCTCTCGGTGAAATCTGGCAGAGCGTTACAAGGCGGAAGTTAACATCGTTCTTTGTTTGACGATACCAAGGGAATAAAAATAATATAAATATAAGTATTCCCAGAATTTTCAATACATTGTATTTTTAGCGCGCTTTTATATTAGTAACAAAAGCTTGCAACGCTTCTTGGAGCCACTTTCTGTCATCCGATTGAACCGCACCCGATTTAATTACGATATTTTTGTCATTTCAATTCAATATAGCATGTATAGTACGAGTCTAATATCCTTGTCTGGACGATGAGGAAAATGAGAAAAATTTTAGGGGTTTTTTTTACTTTTTTTGAAACTAATTTGTATTGGCAAATATTTTTAATATTTTGGTCAATTCTTATTAAAGTTATTTAAAGTGATTTTAAATAGCATTGTAAACGAAGTACAAAGTTTTACGGCAGCTTTTTTTAACTTGTTTTACTTGTAATACATATAAACTTAATGTATGTAAATAATTATTTTAAATAATATATTTGAATTATTAATTGTAAAACAAATGTGATTAAAGCTTAAATGGCATTGTGTTATTTTTATAAAATATTTTATATAAGTATAAAATCTAAGTTTATTTAAGGTTTAAAACTAATATTGAGTAAATATATGTGATCATTACAAATAAGTTTGCTTTTTCATTTTTCTTCCTATTTAATGCATATGCATATATAAGCAGTAGGACAGCATTGTCCTACTGCGCGACAATCAGCCATTTTTCTATACATATAGTAAAAATGTAAAAGCTCGCTGTCATGGAAGCTTTATAATAAAACCATTTATCAATTAAATATAACACAAAACAATGAATATTAATTTTCTTTTCTGGATGTCTGTTTATCTGATTGTCCATGCTAATCTTATAAACGGCTTAACCGATTCAAACTCATTTTAACTATTGTATTATGGTAAACTTCCCTTGACATTCTCTATCGGTTCATAGACAAAAAAGTTACAATGATTTAAATTATAAATTGAAGCAAAGTTTCGGATTTAAGTGAGAACACGTGCAGGCGAAAAAACTAAATAGTTTAGTCATGTATTTTACGCAAGCGAAGCAGCGAGCGGGACGCTAGTTTTCTAAATATAGATTTTGTAAATTAATTAAAAGTAATTTAGATTTCATGTTCGTAACACCAATAGCTTAGTAGGGATACCGTTAGAAGTAAGAAGAGAAGGTAGTTTTAATGAGTTGAACTATGAACGTCGCTTCGTTCAGCTTAATAAATAATAATATTATAACTTTTTTCACTTCGCTTCACGCCTTGTTTCTAGTGAGTTTATATAGTAACTATGTAGTATAGTCAGAGAGAACGGAGCCCCAAACGTTAAGGTTTAAAGAAGGCTTACTTCTTTCGGCTCAGCTACAGATACACGTTCTTCCCAGAGGGTTCTCGGTGCTTTTACGTGAATTTCCTCTAGTATCACCGATACTATGTTCGCGAAGATCAGCCGAATTCGACCTCTACTTTTTTTACTTGCTTCAATTATTAAGCAATATTATTTTATATTATTTTATATATTAAACGCCATGAATTATAAAAATCAAAAAAAAAAAAAAATATATAAAATATATAAAAAAAAATGGTGATAAAAGAGAATGAAGGTGCTTCATATTCATTATTTCAAAACGATTATCTATTAAATCGATATGATGGTGTTGACAACTTTCTTTGTAGGACTCAAAATTATTTTATGTTTTAAATTTCAAGTGGCTGATAAACTTTGCTATTATATTGTATTGATTTGATACCGTCAATATATTTATAATAATAAGGATTCCAACTACTGTACTCTAAGATGCTTCTTACAAGGGAGTAGTATATACTTTTTAAACAATTAACGTCATTAAACGGTTTAAATGAACGAATAACAAAACCTAATGTCTTGTAAGCTTTGCATATGATGTAATTGATATGCTCACTCATTAGTAATTTGCTATCTAATAAAATACACAAAACACGAAACAAGTTAGTTTTTTTTAAAGAAAGTCATTAATAATGTATGTATAATTAATACATGGACTTCGCGTGAAAGTAATTTGGACACACTTTTATACATTTACAGTGATTCTATTAGTTTTATAATATTCTCTTAATGTATCCAGGTCACTTTCCGTGCTGATAACTTAGTATACACTAGCTTTTTCAGGACTTTACTTGATGTATTTAAAATTGATATTGGACGATAGTTAATATTTTCAGACACATAGCCTTTTTTATATATCGGGACTATATGTGCTTCTTTCCAATTAGATGGAACTATACCTTTGCTAAATGATTTGTTGTATCTTATACACCGCAAAACTTATTTAGCACAAGTTTTGCGGTGTATAAGATGATGTAGAGTCACGAAGACATTTTCAAAATACTTATTGAAGCCTCAGATTTTTTTTAATTCACCTTTATACATCACTACCATAGTATAAAATACTAGGATAATTGCAGTTTTACGTTTCGATCTAACGTAGTTGTGCAAAACCTCGGGTGATTTTAACATTCGATCTTGTATGTAGGAAATGTATTTTTTGTAGCATTTCTTTTGTATCTGCTTTTATCTATCTATCTTTAAATACATAATAACGAGTAAATTTCCATATAATTTCCATGTTTGGTGAAAACAGGTGTCTTTTTAAAATTTTTCTTTTATTCACGAGTTGAAGCTAATAATTAGCATTATATCCACATCTACAAGACCGTATGAAAAATCAAATTGCTGGTGAATTATCATGGCTACTTAATCGTATGTATCTATGCAAATAGCCTCTATTAAAAAGAAGAAAGAACCAGAGAAAATATATCTAACTAAATTTTCGAGACCGTTTACGTTTATTGAAACGCAATACGTCTCATGATTCATGAGTACTAAATTTCGGCACGGCCGAAGGGTTCGGCAATTTTTTAATTATTTCATTAGCTGCGTTCAAATATTTAACGTTTTCTAAAAATGATTTCCAATTACTTAATTGTATAAATAACATTTTAAAAATTCTAAAAATATTTTGACCACTAATTTATTCATTCCATTTTGCTTAATATTACTCTTATCACAGATGCATTTATTTTTTAAAGAATCTGTCATTGATAAATCTAATTAAGACTTATATATCAAATTATCCTTGATTTATTATATATTTATAGGCATATCTTGCTATACTATCAATATGTGGCGGGGATCTGTATGAGTTTTATTCAAAAATAATTAAAGAGTAATCGTTTTGTTACACTACATACCATAAAACTACATGGTTCATTTATAATGTACAATTTATTTGCATTTTTTTTGCTATGTATTATAAATAAGATAGAACAATTGATTTGGTGTAATCAAACTGCATTCTTGTTACCATACCTATATTATGACGGTGGCTTGTTTCCACGTTAGACACACGTCATTAAATATGAACTTCTCAAAATCAAGTTAAATTTTTATGATGTTGAAGCCTTTGTCTTATTGTCTAGATTTATTTTATATACAATATTATATTATCAATAGTTTATCTGTACTTCGATACTACCAAAATCACAAAATGATTAAATCTATTTTAATAAAGGCAGAGAAGAAACTCGGAGAACAGCTCGGAGCAGTGCCTAAGGCTTGTGATCCAAGTGGATATATACTTAATTTCTAAATATAATAAATAATAATATAATAATTGATAAATATACCTATTAAAATAAAATAAATAAATGGGCTAGATGCGGAATCAAACGGATTACAGAGTTAATGTTTAGTTATAATTAGATTTGTGCGAGTGTGTTTAATTTTCCTTTAAAACTTTTACTTTGTCTGTGAATCGTTTACAAATTTAACGAATATGACCCGTCTGTTTGACGAACGTCTGTTTATCTATACGATTTTGCGACTTTAGCTTCACGTTTTCTCCCGCATATCAAGGTAGTCAGAGAAAATCTAGTGTTCTTGATGCCACTTCATTGTGTTTAATTTAAAATTTAACATAATTTGACAGTACAAGCAATTTCATCATTCATATTTTTATATGCTCACTTCTACGAACTTAGTTAAAAGTCATATTTCTTCTATACATGCATAATAAAAAATGACTCACGAGCGAAGCAACTGCTTAATATCGTTAGTAATGCAAATCTGAAATTACTCTAATCAAATTCTACACATTTCTTCCCTAATTGTACTCCGTCCCAACTTTACTATTTGTTATTATTGTTTCCTCCGTTGAAGCCTTTACCTATCACGATTTGATGTATTTGTCTTACAATATCCGTCCTACAAAGATAAAAAAGACCATTATCATGCGATGTAGTTTAAAAATTTCAAGTTGTTCAAGTTCATGCTTGATCTTTATAAAATAGACTGGACTACCATTTTTTATTGCTGCATCTATAGATTCCAAATTACAGATTTTTAATTCAGTTTTAAATGAGCTATATGAAAGGCATGCTACTTTTCGGCCAATTAAACTAAAACATACACCAGCACCAAGGCTTACACAGGAATTGAGATCGATTATGTATAAAAGGAATTTGGCTAAATCGCGATATAAGATTAATCTCTCTGAGCAGAACGTTTTAAGGTGTAAGTGCCTGCGTAATCGTTGTCATAGAGTATGCAGAGCCGCACAGCGTAATTACATCGAACTAAATTAGCAAAATTTAAGCCCATGTAAAACGTGGAGATTTCGGAAATCCCAAGGCATTGGCCGGCAACGTCAGGATTTAACTTGTGACCTCGGCGTAGATATATAATAGGGAGTTTACAGCAATTACACCAATGTACGACACAATTAAAACAAATACATAAAATTTTATCAATTTCTTGCCTCCTCCTACCTAAACCCTAAAGGAGCCTTTTTATTTTAGTATAACTACCGCAACTGAGGTAAAAAATCATATCTTTGTTATAAAATCAGATGATTCCGGTTATGCTGGCATAAATCGTAAAATGTAAATTTTACCCATAAAAGTGTTAGTCTCCAATTATCACTTATATCTTTATTTTTTCCATATCCACCAATTCCTTTCCTCGCAAGAATGGTATCTTGATACACTTGTGCCGATGATTTGATACTTTTTTCACAAAAATATTGCTTCATCATAGCTAACACCCCACCGAACCATCGCTAAAGTCGGATAATGTCCACGTTGTACTCTATTGAGTAATTGGGAAGCTTCTTTAGACAGCATAAATATGGTCATTTTGTTTGTTAAAATATTGCTTAATTGTAAAAAATCTCTCATCCGTAAACAATTTTTTTCTCTGACCTTCCCTGTGCCCTTGTACCGCTTAAATAGATGTGTTGATTTTACAACCCTATTCCTATTTAAATTATCATTTAAAAAATGACCAGTGCGTATATTATAGGATGCAAGTCCCAAGTTTTAAAAGATGGTTTTAGGTCTTCATTTCCCGAAATATTTTTTGTTGCATTTGGACAGGATTTCTTCCAATTCTTTCTCTTACTGCTTGGATTGCTTTTTTATATGAACACTACGTCGACGGCCAAATCTTTTTCTATCAGAAACCGAAGAGGTTTCATTGTACCTATCAATAGCCCGGTACACAAGCATTTGACTACTACCAAGGCACGGAATATTTAAAAAAAAATATTTGGCACCATACCTACTTTATGTAATGCAATCACAGTTCATCAGGAATCCCACTTCATTTTATTATCATAAAATAATTTACAATATATTGCGAAATAGTGCGAAAATAAACAAACATTGTAGGTTTAAATCCATATGTACAGAAACATATAGATATATTTACAAGTTTCATCGTGATCGTTATTTTTTCATATATACTCGTATATGAGAAAGGAGGTAATAATTTTAAGTTATAATATTATATTTAATTAAATTAATTTAAAATACGAGTATATATATTATCATTAATTCTAAACTGCAATAAAAATAAATAAATTATAATTAAATAATATATAATCAAAATAAAAACATGCCTTTGAAAAGCTATTCCTTATAAACCTGTCACTCATGTATAAACAATAACAAAATCACCGACAGTAATGTATTTTATTTTTTTGTATTTTAATTAGTAAATATTACTTAATGTGTAAATGTATTATATTTATTTAATATGAAATTTTAAACGATACCGAACTATGAGATAATGGGACCCTAACTGAACAACGACTAGCGGCGCCCGGACCTGCAAACCTCCGCACGTTTCCATTACACACCTTCAAAACATCTTCGTCCTGCCAATATTAGAGATTATATTCTACATACAAGGCAAACGCGCGTTCGGGTCACCAGCTGGTAAGTGATTACCGCCGCCTACGACCCCGTGTAACACCAGAGGATCTACAGGGAAATAGATGGTGGCTTTTTGAAGGTGAAAGGCCATGTCGAATCGACCTGGAAACACAGCCGCTGGTAGGCCATTCCACAGTTGAGTGGCACGTGGAAGGAAGTTCCTACGAAACTGTACAGTAGTAGAGGGCTACGTATCCAGATGTTGTAGATGATATTTCAGTCGGTTACGTACTGTGCTGATGGAAAATTCAGCGGCAGTCAAACAGTCAGGCAGTCAAACAGTTGCCCATGATAAATCTGGTAGAGAACGCACAAAGAGGAAATCGGTCTCTTGGAAGGCTTGCGATAGGATACAGCCGAACACGTAGAGGCCCCTTAGAGATAGCAATGTATTTTACTGTAGCGCATCAGCCGGGATCCATCTCTGAGTAACCCAGAGATGGTCGGTGGATGGATCGGCTAAAGCATAGGATCTATAGATAGTGTTCGATTGTTCGATACACTAAGCTGAGACCATGGAATGAAATTTAGATGGACTAAGTACTGTGCAATTGTATATAATAATATTATTATTATTACATACACAAATATAAAATGTATGCAAAGGCAGTCTTATTGCTTCAAGCAATCTCTTACAGTGAAACTTTGGTAAAGAAAGGACCAAATTATATTTATAGAAATGCGAAAAAGATTAGTGGCCATATGCTTAGTCTGGCCATAAATACTTAAAAATAAACAAAATATTATGTTTGAATTTGGAATCTGTAATTTTTACATGATTGTTAATGTACAATCTTATAAAAATGAGAGAATATTGTACAAAATATTGGCGGAAAAATAAGAAAACACAATGATTTTCATCATTAATAATTCCTCTGGGTGGGAATCGAGTCAACAATGTCACGCGCCGCGATGGCATCTTTAAACACGTATTCAAGAACTTTTTTTTAAGACGTGAAAAGAAATATTATTTTTTTGATATAAGTATAATATACAACTATATAATCTCTAACATTGGCAGGAGGAAGGTGTTTTGAAAGGTGTGTAATGGAAACGTGCGGAGGTTTACAGGTCCGGGCGCCGCTAGTCGTTGTTCAGTTAGGGTCCCATTATCTCATAGTTCGGTATCGTTTAAAAACTTATAAAATAAAAAATATATATTAAATAAATATAATACATAAATTAAGTGATATATACTATTTAAAATAAAAATAAAATACATTATTGTCGGTGTTTTTGTTATTGTTTATACAAAAGTGAAAGGTTTTTAAGAAATAGCTTTTCAAAGGTAAGGTTTTTATTTTGATTAAATATAAATTTTATTATAATTTAAAATTGATATATATATTTTTAAAATGATAATATATATTTTGTTAACATTTTTTTAAAGTGTTATTTCCACACCAAGGAAATTGAAAAAGACATATTTAGAAAACGTATTCACTTTCAGCTCGAATTCAAGATGGTACGAGTTGAGTTGAAAGCGGAAAAAAAATAAAAAATATAATCATTTCTCCAAGTGGGCATTGAACTCACTACCAACTGCGTTTGCAGATACACTTGTCCCATTGCGCTAAGATTGGCATATATAAATAAATTTAAAAACATAATTTTTTTTTTAACTGTGCCATACTAAAGTATGCGATATGAGTAATTATAATTTAAATTAAGACTGCAAACTAGTTCTAAACGTTTCCGCGCTTACAAATCAGTCGAGCGTGGACAATTGGTATATTATAACTAGCTGGTATTTTTTTTAAACAACAAAAGAATATTTAAAATATCCTTCTTATTAACTCGTAACCTGAATAATTATTTGTATTGTGCATGATTTTTATATATAAAATAATAGCTGTATGCAGATTTGTGAATGATAACGAATTTGGTAGGCGAGGAAGTAGTAGATTTAAATCGCGCCATAATCTTTCAATAGCACATGTGTAAAGAATTAAAACTTGGGAAGAAAAGCAAGACTTTTATTATTTTGTTTATTTTACATTTACCACCAAAACTGGAAAAGATACTTGACATTTTTTATTAGAAATTTTAAAATAGTCTACGTACCGGCCATTTGTGAGCCACTTCGAATGCAGATCAAATTGGTTTTTTATATGTGTTCGCTTAACATTTATAATTCACTGTCTAATAAGCTAAGCGCGATAGTTAAGAGTTGAAATCTCACTCACACCCTTCTCCGAAAAAATGTAAAAAAAACAACATATATTTATACTTAAGTAAATACAGCCCTTGGTATAACTTGATTATAAAAAATCAAAATGTCATTGTTTTTATACAAGTTTATTGACAATAATATATAATTTGATATTTTAAATATTTTGTTTACATGTTAAAAATAATATCTCGGTTTTCGTAAGGAATAGTTATGTATCCCTTGATGTCAATAAAATTAAGTAAACGATAAAAAATAAATTCTTAACATTGTAGGCAAAACAATTTTTGATACGTATGCGACAAGTAATGTAAAGATAATAAAAAGAAAATATTAGAAGTATATTTGGTGTATATGTCAGTTGTATTTCTGCGTATTTGGTTCCATTAATTTAGTTTAGAACATTACTTATATAAAATTGGGCAATGTGAATGGTTCTGACTGTGTGGTCGTGAGTTTGATTCCCACTCGGGGGATTGATTATATTTAAATTATTTTCATTTCTTCATTACGGTAATTTATTTAAATTATTTTTATTTCTTCACTCTGGTGATAATACATAACCGGCTTCGAGTTTCGCCACTCATCATGCAATGTGTCGGATTTGGGCGGAAAGTGGAGAACGGAGTGTCTAGGTACTAGGTCCTACCTACCCCGCTTTGCGGAAACAAGCGTAGAGCTGATAATAATGTTATAATGAAGCTATACAATGATTCAAGAAAATAAAGAGAATATATACATAATATAAGAGAATATGCTTTTTTTTAAATATCTTAGTAGGCTCATATAAATAAATTATATAATGAAATTGAGTTTATTTAATGGTAAACAGACGATATATTTTTTCATATAGTTTTAAATCATTTGACTTGAACACGTTGTCTCTGTCTAGACTTTCCAATAAATTTATCACGATTGTAGTAAATAATTAAAACATGTATGTCATAATAAAGAATATGAAAAGATTCGTGTTATTTATTAAATACACATGTTAGTTTACCTACTCGTTTATTATAAAATACAAATACTTAAATTACATGATGGTTGATAGCGATATTTTCCTTAATTAATTTGTACTCTAGTTTGAACGTAAATATAAGAAAATGTACTAAAGAATTATATTTTCAGAGAGGAAATAAGAGTTTAATTTTAATATAGTTGTTAAGTAGTTAAATACATTTAACCTAGTTTTTTCTCGATAGCTCCAAAAATAATTGTATCTGTTTCTGTATCGAAGCAAATTTAAATTGTTTTGACATAAAATTTGCATATCAGTATTTTCTTTTACCATTCAAATTTAAAACCATTCTTCTATAATACTTACAGATAAATAAGTCTTTTTTGAAAGGAGGATAGTGGCTCAAAATTTCTTTTGAACTTCTTTCTATTATAATAGTTAATCTATTAAATAAATGAGAAGTACAGATTTTTAATATACACATTTATATGATCATTTGTTTATTCATTTATAATCTGTATTTCAATTATTATGTATTTCAATTAATATATATATATATAAATCTGTAAATAAAAATTCAAAGGTACCTCATAGTTCTAAATTCAAACTTATCTACAACAACTGTTAATACATACGTATGGATATAGATTATATAAATATTAAAGGTACTATGACGTACTTATTTATTAATATTTGTCAGGATAAAGAATTAGTATTTTGTATTATCTGTTTCTTAATTTAGTAATTGTAGCATATTACTCTATAAGGTAATAAAATTCAAGTTACGCACGCTATCATGGCTTGCCCTTGTCGAGACAATATTGTAAGTAAGTATGAATTAGATGTCAGGCTTAAACTTATATATGGGTAATGATTTTACATTATAGTTAAGGTAAAATATTTTAAAAGAACAATTATCATTTTTAACGGTTCTACTCAACAGAACTGTCTTTTAAGCCGCTGGTAGCTTCATAAAACTTTTATAATAATCCTATTTGAAATATATACGTAAATATGAATTAGAGGCAAAATAAGAGAACAAAGTGATTCGCCACTAGTCATCTACTGAACATAATTAAATAATATATTTCAAATAAAAATAATACATAGAAAACTCAGCTTAGGTATATCAAGTTTGTAAAGAACTATGCAAAATATTTTTAGGTATTACTTTTGTGTCAGGGTCACTCGATTTAGGTAACTAATTAAGGTTAATTAGCACGTAAACAAAGCTTTTATTCTTTTTAACAATAGCTTCAAACAGCAAACGCAAGTGGTATATTAACAGTGATAGTTATCTTTTTATTATGTGAATAATATATAATATATAATACCCACTTCCCTCTAAAATTTTGATGTATTACTTAAAAATATGGACTTCCTTTTAGTTGTTACTTGAAAGGCCGTTGACTGCTAGTATACCCATTACAAGTAAATCAAACTGCAAATTTGACATATCTTTAAACTAGGAAAAAATAGTAGATATATAATCGTTATTGCAATTACGTAATTATAAACAGGAAAAGTTAAACGTTATAATTAAGTAGTTATAGTCTACAAATACATCGAAAACGCATAAATGTATTGCATTTACAATTTATTTTATCTCCTTTAAGACCCTATTAAGAGTGAAACATGTATGGCATAGTCCTAACACTAAGCGGAACAATCGAATTAAAAAATAAAATCGATTTTTCAATCAATTATAAATCCGAATAAGTAATCTGCTTACAGGTGCTTTTTATGCCGGAAGTTCCATTTAAAACAGGAAAGAGTTATATTACAATTATAATATCTAATTGCAATGGCTGTATAAGGCTCGGCCTAAGCCATTATATGTCACGTTTCTTATAATCAATTGTCGTGACATTGTATTGTTTGATATATCTAAAGATTGCAGGTCGCGGCATTAAATTATTTATTTTATTTGTACTATTATATCAAGACATTCAATTATACGGCGTAAATTATGGTTTTATTGGTATTAGTTTATTTAATGAAACAAATAGCGAATACCTAAACTTTTACTAAATAAATTTAAGTAAATAAGCTTAATTATTAAAACAATGGTTATTTCTTTTTCTCTTTATTTTTTAATATTTTGTTTGTGGATAGAACATAAGGACTAAACGTTGTTTAAGAATTATTGAACTCTCCATACATCATAGGCATTTCGTGATGCAAATTAAATTTAAAATTTTCACGTATTTAAATAATTGCGTACGCGAAGACACGTTGTCTTAATATAAATAATATTTAAGAAAAAAAAATATGTCATTATATATTATTTAAGTACATACATAGAGTTTTGTAGCTATTATATGTTCAGTTTTATACCTTAGGCCTACTCCTTGGCCTTTACTGTTTGAAAGGCAAGATTTTGTTAAACATTTACTTCGTTATCGAAGTATAGTCTACAAACAAATAACTTTTAAATTATTTTCCAGTGGTTGTATTCATTAAATCTGCGCATGAGCCTGTTAAATTGTAGTCATTACTAAATGAAGATTTAATTACAATCGGGGCAATATTTGTATTTGATAATATACATCTAATCCTGGTAAGGCAAAGTGGCAAAAATCCGTTAACATAAAGAAAGATTTTATAATTTTTAAAGCTTTTTCCCTCATAGCAGGCAGACAGAATCTAGTGTTTCCGTTTCCGCTCGAATTCGAATTAGGTGTTGAGTGACGGAACTCAACGCACCGCTTTTTATATTAAAAAAATAATATCAATATATCTTGGGAAAAGGAAAATAATTCCGAAATTCCCTCGAGTGGGGATCAAACCAATAACCAACTTGACTACAATCAGACGCTGCTGCTCCTGCTGTGCTAAGATGGCCTCTATGTATATTAATATTTTGTATATATTATTTTTTTGTGATAAAACCAAACAGCATTTACTATTTTTCATATCACTGTGATTTTAGTATATAACTTTTGTTTTATACTTAACTTACTGTTCTAAATATATATTATCTATGAACTTTGTATTGAGTGTTTATAGTTACAATTTTTTCACGGTTTTTGCACTGCATGGGTATTACAGATGTCGCTGACCACTTTTGTAAAAATAGTTCATTTGTCATATAATGTGCCGTTCTTCATATATAAGGTACCAAGCAATTTTATTAATAGCTAGCCACATTAGAATACCAATAAGACAAGATTTTCCTATGCGTCATTTTTTAAACATTAAATGTTGTTCAAGTATTACTACAAATTGGACGCTAAATTGAACTATAAAATTGCAAATAATCTATTCTATTGCTAGGGATTTTTAATGAACTCGTTTTTGTTAAACAATTAAGTTTGTATAATAATATAAGACGCAGTTCTAGTAATGTATTAAAATCTTGAAAATGCCCTCCATTACATTCATTCATTAATTATTATGATTTTTTAGGTTTGCTCTCAAATTAGGGAAAAGTTTATTTTTAAAATAACTTTGTTGTCTGTTGATTTATTTATACCTAAAACATTATCTCGAAAAAGGTAAAAAATTCAAGAATTATTACTCGTTCTACTTATCAACGGTAGATGTGTTAAGGTAAAATATTTATATAACGTTATATATACTCGTATTATAATATAGAGTATATAGTGCAGAAGCTAGTATTTTCTATAATAATATATTAGAAATACATGGTATTTTTGGTTCCTAAGACAAAGCTCGGCATTGGGTTCCACGGCTCAACACGCAATTATTCGATTTCTTCCGGAAAGTCGAGAACGGAGTGTCTTGACACCTAGGTTCTCTCTGACTACCCTGCTATACAGAAAAAAGTGTGAAGCTGAAAGAAATCATTTAATTCGTAATAAGAAAGACTAGGTACAATGCGATTGAAACACTGTTTAGTATCAAGTGCGACGTTCTTGGGCGTTCTAGGGCGACCTGTATTTTACGCATCAATGGTTCTATTATCAGGAACTATATAAATATAATGCGAAATCTTGTGCCTAATGAGTAACAAGTATAATAGAAACTATAAGAAATGTACTAGCATGATTAAGCTAAAGATAATTTATTTTTGAAGGTGAAAAAACTATATAAATATGTATATAGGTCATATAAATTTCTTGCGATATTCTCTCCTTGACAGATTGTCATACAGTTTTTTTTTGTATGGCAAAGGTGAGGCGAATAATGCCTTCGTTTTTTATTACGCATAATATCAAAGACATATTTACTATAGTTGTAACATATATCTGATTATTATTTATTTATTATTAGTTTTAATTTGTAACTTTCTTTCTTAAATTATTTAAAAATTATATATACTACGTAAATACAATATTTTTCTTTCGTTGTACATAATAATTTAGAGTTATTTTAGAGCTAGTTCAACAATAAAGTGTTATTAGGATATCAAAAACATTTAAAAATTTGAAGGTAGCAAGATTCAAACCTGCGCCTCTTGGAAATCATTGAAGCGCTCTGACCGCTAAGCCAAACATATGTTTTTTATTTTAAAGTTTTATATTTGTATTTGGAAATAATGGGCTCTATGTCCACTCGGGAAAATGCTAGATTTCATTTCTCATTAGTTTAAAATTACCCTAAATTACTTTAAAATATAGTTACCCCAAAATTGGCAATAATGTACAAAAGAACAGAGGTACACTAGTTTCAATTTGCCTGCATCGCAAGATTCGGGAGATACTTAAAATATGAAATAGAAAAAAATGTTTTATAATACAAATTAAATAATGTTTTATAATAAAAAAATAGATAAAAATATATATAATAAATTTACTTATTTTTAAAATATTTACTCTTTCATTCGATCAGTCATGAATAGTTGAACAGTTTCAGTTCAGACGATGGCAATATTTATTATCCACGTTCCTCCACTTCATCTCATAACATGTTTTATAAGTTCCACCAACTGTCTTAATTCCAATGTACAAACTATCCTCTCCACGTTTAACGTTTCACACATTAATTCGCAAAGCATCACCGCGCATTATCCCGACCTGTTGAGCTCATTTGAAGCTAAGGATATACACGCTATCTTAGTCTTGGAAACCTTTCCTCAAACCTTGTCTTTCCTCTATATCTTATGTACTACTAGGATTCCACTTAATCCGCAATGACAGAACCGGTAAAGGTAGTGGGGGGTAGTTATTTACTTGCGTAGCCACATCCTTACACTTACTCAGAATGTTGAATGACATTCTGAGTAAGTCACTGTCTGAATATTCGGAACTTGCGGAGTATATTCTTATCGAATTGTTGGTTGGTTCGTTGAAATTGATACTCGGGATGTTCTATAGTCCCTCTTGCGTATAGATTATTTTAATAGTTTTGAGACATTGTTGGAAAATATGTCCCATACGCTGATCATACAATAATCATGGGAGATTTTATCACCTGCTTAATTAAGGATGATTCTCGATCGAAAACATATTTTTGAGGTCATTAACAGCACCAACCTTAATATACTCAACACTGATAACTCCACACACACTTCGTCCTGGTTGTTCACCATCATTGCTAGATCTCGCAATTGTCTGTTCACCTATTCACGTACGTATGGGCAACTCCCGGCTGAAGTATTTTTCATATCACGATTTATTGTACTTGTCCTTATAAAATACGTCCCCCTAAAGTCAAATCTTCAATTGTTATGCGACACAGCTTCAAGAATTTTTATAATGACGCTATTTTATGACATACCTTAGGTTAATCAACTGGGATACTGTTCTTAATGCCTCGATAATAGATGTCAAGGTGAATATTTTTAACTCCATTCTGACCGAATTGTTTGATACGCTCCATTCAGTCCGATTAAACTCAAACACCTTCCGGCAAATTGGTTAACTGATGAGATTAAAGGGTTTTATGGGAAAACGAAACAGAGCCAAATTTAAATACAAACAGTCTTTGTATGTAATATATAATATGTAAGTTTTAAAAATGAAAGTTTATCTTATTTATTTCTGTATATCATTTGTACACTTACCCAATTCTTTGCCTTCTTGTCGTTTTTCTGTAAGGGTTGCCTGGAAGAGATCACCTGTAGTGATAAAGCCGCCTTTATACCAAATCAATATCAACATTGTTACTAATATCTTGGTGTAATAAAGAGTTAAATAATAATAATAAAAACATATTTACTTAAATGTACATAACATTGTTAGCAATAAAATAATTGCATTATTACCATAGAAATAAATTTTAATTGGCTAATTATTGGCTTTGAAATGCTTTTATATTTTTATTTTGTATTATATTTTTATTAATATACAGTATTTTGTTTTATACAGACACAAACACACTCACATATAGATGATTATGTAGTTAAAAACTAGGAATTTTGAGCCGTCAGTAATAGATAATTTTTGTTACTTTATTTGTGTTATATATATGAGTGAAAGTTAGTTGTATCAATGAAGAATATTAAATAGTTGAAACTCAATAAAAATCCTAAGGGATATTTGCAATTTCATTATGGCCATATGACACAACACCCAACAGTCAAAATGGAATAATACTCAGTTTGATATTATAGAACATAGATTTCACATTTGATTTAAGATAAAAATCTTAGATATTTATTACTCATTAGCTGAGCTGCAGTAGTTTCAATTACCCTTCGCACCAAAATGCCCATCACGCTGAACTTCTTCTTAACGCCTGTTAAGGGGCAAGTTCCTGATATCTTATACTAAAGTAAAGTTCTACATCAGATGTTCCACTCTTCAAAATCAATTATCGCTTCTAACTTCTACCTAAGCTACTAAGCTATACAACAAAAAATATTTCATTTAAATTCGTCCATATTATCAATGAACAAATAATCTCTTTTTACTGCTTTAATATAGTAATGGATATTATAACACTTAGTGAAGTATTATTGGTTTATCTCAGATAGTTGAGACGCATGAAATTAAAAAAAAAATTATAAATAAATCTCATATTACTGTTAATTCAATAATATTCAACACAGCACAATCTATGAATATAAATTGATAATCTCGTTTCTACGAGTACGTTTAAAATTATCATATTTTCAATATTATTAACATTAAGTAAGGATAACATTTTAAAAATGTTGTTAACATACTAAGAAAATTGAAAAACATTTTTAGAAAGCGTATAAAAAAATTAATTTGCCGGATTCACATTTTTATACCATTCGAACCGTCGACGTAGCCTGATGTAGAGCGCATGACGTAGCTGTCAGAGCGGACGGTTTCCAAGACGTTTCAGTTCGGTTTCCGCTGCGTTCAAATATTTATGCATTTTCTCAAAATATAAGATGCTTCTTATATTTTTAAGCCTGTTCAAGTTTGAAGGGTTAACTCACGTCAATGAAGAAAATTATTAATAAAAATTATGTTACACATTTTTTTATTCTAAATGATTTTACTTAAGTATGCAAATTACATTAATATAATATTAAAAAATCAACATTGATTCCTATGAGAACTTCGACTATAGCAATCAATGACCTATTTATTTATACTATTTTTAATTCCGACCCCGAACAAACATTGTAAAAATATTGAGTGGAGCGCTTAATTTGCTTACTTCGTATAATGACTATATTTTGTATATATTTACAAAATGTAAAAACCAATTTCTATATATATATATATATATATAGTTAGAGGAACCGCGAAAGTTGATGAGTTTCGCTGCTCTGGAAATTATGTGAAGCTGATTTTTATAATAAACTATTTACATGCTTCACCAGAAGGACGTCTGACTATATTTTCATTACATATATTTTTATTATTTTCAGATAAAAAATGCCTACGTCCATGGTCTTCAATAGTAACGAAAAATGGCGGATAAACAGAAACATTCTTGTATTGGGTTTCGCATTCATGGTGCAATTCACTGCTTTCCACGGCGCCGCGAATTTGCAGAGTTCAGTGAACACTGACGCATCGGCGGGGATCTTCACACTGGCAGCCATATATTTTTCATTGATACTGTCCAATATATTTTTACCTGCTATAGTCATAAAGTAAGAATTATTGAAGTAAGAGTTGTCGCCCGCAATTACGTTCATAAGGACTTTATCCAGTGGCTACATTGTATTTCTCGTCTATATCTAGTCTATCTTTTATCTATCTCTCGTTTACCATGTTACCGTAACAATTATGAGACATCTTTTCGTAGTGCAGTAGTACAACGTTCAAGAAACCTACAAACTATTTCCAACTACAGCTTGTTGCCATTAGTTTTGTATGTGTTTTGTCTGTCAGTCGCGATAGAGTACCGGAAGTAACGCCGTCATGGAGCTGTTACCATGTTTAAATTTAAATTTCAATGTAGTTTTTTATACTTATGTAGGTATTACTCGTAGTGCTAGTTTGGTAATACAAAATATGACATTTAGCTTCACAATCCAATTGCAACAACCCTAAATATGCTTAAAGTGAATAACAGTCATATGCAGAATATGTCAGGATTAAAAATGCTAAATATAATATTGGTAAGCAATAAAAAATCGTAAAAAAATATTGTTAAACCAGAGGTCAATCAGTTTTTATTGATCTCATTAAGATTTTTTTCAACTAACCAAATTTTAAAGTTATAAAAATGGAAAGGTTGAGTTTTCAATGTCGTTAGGGATTCAGATTCTTGATATTAATGTAAAATATGCTTTGTTATAGTTAATTTACACTTAATACTTCAAGCGTTAAGGAATAAGCGACAGTAATATTTAATAAATACTTCTTTCCACAGATGTTAGAGAAAATTAATTAATTGGCAATTATTTTTTTAATGACCACCATTAATAGAAAAGACGCGAGTTAAAATTCTTATACGTCCAAAATGTACGGTACCAAAGGTATTAATCTTGAAATTTATATTTCATTTACTGGGATTTGAACTGACAACTGGATTTGAACTACCCTTCATTCGTCTAAAATAGAATTATTTAAAAAAAATACCGAAATTATCTCCATACTAATTACTATTACAAAGTTATGTATGGCTTTAAAAATTTGCTTTTCCCTTATTTGTGCAGATGGCTTGGCTGTAAATGGACTATTGCACTTTCTTTCATCGCATATATGCCTTTCATCGCAGCCCAGTTCTATCCGTACATGCATACATTGGTTCCCGCGGGAATGATGGTGGGATTTGGAGGCGGACCTCTCTGGTGTGCTAAGTGCACTTATTTGTCTGTGGTAAGATGTTAATATAAAATTTAAAAAGTTACTTATATATTTTTTCCAGCTTTATACTTTTCCGTATAGCAGAAGTAGGCAGACTAGGTAGTGTGTAGATACCTACACTCTACTTATACTTTTCGCCCGAACACCAGACATTGTGTGTTAAGTCGTGAAACTCAAATAAAAATTATTTAAATATAATCATTCCCCCGAGTGGGAATCGAACCCACAAACTATTTTGTATATGGTTTATGATTTGTAATTTGAATATATTTTTAAAATAGCAAGTAATATATAAACAGAATTAAATTTCATAAGTTCAAACTATTTGAAGTACTGTAGTTCTTCTTAAATATTTTACCCGTAGATTGCATTAAAACAATATAAGCTTTATGCCAAGACTATATTAACTACTGTATTAGTAAACATATTTGCTGCATGTTTAAAGTATAAGACAATATTAATGTAAAATCAATATTAAAAATTAAATAAAATTTATTTTACAGTAGTATCACATTATAAATACAAATAATATCAGTACTTTAACGATTTATTTATTCTATTCTATTCAACGACTATCGATTACATATTATAAGTAATCGACTGGCACGGACCACGGTTACAAACCATAAAGGAAACAATTGAATTGAATTAGTAAAAGGTGCGAAGGTCACGTGTTTGATATCCGTTTGAGGCAATATTGTAGGTTCTAGGTTATACGTCTCAGGAGATTTGTTTCGGTTTGAATATTATTATAGTAATGTAAAATAAATTGTACTTAAACCCCGTTGGCATTTAAAATACGCGTTGCCTTAACAAATTTGTTTCTCAAACAAAAGTTTGTCGAATTTGTGTATACATTTTACTAATTTAATGAATTTGCAACCAATTTGAATGAAAACTATAGACTTTTTAACTATGCCAAAGAAAGACTAGATTTCTACATCAGCATAAGCAAAGTATATCGTTCACATACTAATACAATGATGATGATTATATAAGCATTTCAAGTAGTTAAAAATTTGAAAGACACTTTGTATTCGTTAGATTCCTCTGCGCGTCTCTAAGCAAGGTGGTTTGCATATTAATAAATATAACATACTTAATAATACTTACCTTTAGAAAAAAAAATTGATAAACGCGTGTTCAATTTAATAATGAACGTCTTAAAAACTAAACACTTTGCAAGTTGTTAAGTCGTGATTGATTTTATAATATTGTTATTAAAAGACCTTGCTCTTAGTAATGAAGTAGATTGTATGACAAAATGTTATTTGTAAGTAGCAATGACTATTTTTAGTTTCATTATTGAATGTATGTTTAGATTATTTTAGGTGGGCCTTAAGAAAAACTATGTTTTATGAGATATATTAATAGGATTGAATACTAATACTTATATCTACATATTGCCTCGTTCAAAACATGTTCCGAACGCAAAAAAAACATATTTAAATTCATCAGGTGTCTGTCCGTCCGTTATATATATGTTTTAAAACAAAGTATAAAAATATTTGAATGTAGCAGGAAATTTGTTAAAATCTATTGAAATATTTACGATATGTTAACGTGTATCTATTTTGACTATTTGTGAGTTTTAACGCTACCGATGCAAGTTTGTCTAAATTAACTTAATGTTTGTGGGTTTGAATCCCACTATGGGACATCTCGTCCATAAGTACACGACTGCTGCAATTTCAATAGCATTTTCTCTTGCCAAATGATTATTCTTAAAAATAATCTGCTGGTAGCGAAAATTTGTAGATATCACCTTACAGAGTTGCAAACAACGAATATTAGTTGTAACAAATGTATAAGAATTTCAACATAACTTGATGGACGGGCTTGAACGGCATCCGGCATTAAATATTTTATTCGTTTTATTAAAATATATTCACTAAAATATGTCATAACAAAAGTGGGAGAAATTCTATACATACTTGTTTATAATTAAACATAATAAATAATAATAGTACAATGTAACGATTATTTATATAATGATTGCAATTTATAATCTCTGCAAGCTGTAAAACAAATCATAAATATATGAATACTAAAATTTCATTCATATCCATGTTTATTAATTAAATGCCTACATCGATCTAGTGAGCAATTGTGACATAAAAGGTATTTATATGAACAAAACACGTGTTCACAATGACTTCTTTTTTCGTTATATTAGAATAATCTTTGTTAACCGTAAATTAAACACAATATCACTTCACACAATTCCAATTTATTACCAATTTATTACTATTTTAATAAAGTGTGCTCCTCGTATCTTCTCTCCATTCTTAATACTTCTCTACCCCTATTTTTTGTTTTTCAATGTTGCTAACCTTTATTTCAGTAATGTTTACATTTTATAATAAAATATATTATTTTGACTATACTATACTAACAATTTATATTAAATAATTGTAAATATAGTAAAAATCACAAGAACAATTATAACATTACTTGATATGCTAACAGTTATTATTTCTTAGGTAAGTTAGACGCAGTCTGCTAGCAGCTCACGATAATTACGAGATGTTTGTGGGTTCTATTGCCACTTGGGAGAATTATTATGTTTAAATTATGTTCATTTATCCACTCTGTTGACACGACAAAGCTTGGTGTTAAATTCCCACTCAACACGCAATGTCTCGGATAAGGGTAGAGTGAAGTGAAGAACGGAATGTCTTGACACTAGGTTCTCTCTGACTATATCTAAATATGCGATCGAAATATGTCTATATGATACGGGTGTCCCGTACAAAAAGTAATTGAACGATGTATCGACATACCTAAGTCCTTTTTAACTATGTGCAGCTCATATTTATTTTTTATATTTAAGGTTGCAGAGCCGTATGCAAAGCTCTCAGGAGTATCAGCAGAGGTACTTGTGGTACGATTTTTCGGTCTTTTCTTCATGTTCTATCAAATGGCACAGATATGGGGCAACCTGGTTTCTTCAGCAAGTAAGTTTGCTTATAATATGTATATGATTCTGCTATGAAAACTACTATTCATCGATTTAAAATAAAAAATATATATTATATTTATAGAGTTATTTATTAGAAGCAGAAGAAGTATCAAGTGACGTCATACATTGCGGTTACAATAATAACAAAACAATTCCTTGTAAACCAAAGATCAATGAATGATATCTTTAAAAATATTTATTTATTATGTCTGTTTCGTTTTAAAGTTTGCCTTTCATAAAATTAAATACTATTTGATAATGTGTACTAAAGTAATGACAACAATACGAGTATAGTTCGAACACTCATACATTTATATTAATAAAAAATTAAAAGCAGCATATAAATTTAATAATGATTTTTTTCATAAATTTCAGTCTTAACATCATCGCTAGGAGAAATATCAACATTTGTCAATGAAACTTTACAAGAACAACCTAGGGCGGCGGCTCTAGTTAGCAACTTTACTATACCGGTCCCAGACTATGGTGGGACCTGTGGAGTGAATTTCTGCAGCGGCAGCGCTGCACACGATGTAAGATTTATTATAGCTGTCTAGATTGAGCAGAAGTAGATTTAATAAGTCACATAGTGTATTTTCAGGGTCAGTTAATTTGCAAAATATTTGTTTTTACAGCTTCAAGCTTTTTCTTGCATAGCAGAGCTAACCCTGCTATACGGGAAAAAGCTCTCTGAATAATCAGACAGCGTTCAAGGAACAGAGTGTTGTTATATTCTGTCCTGCACTGTCAACCCTAAATAAAGACATAGGCATTCTGAGTGGCTGACCGCAGATAGATAGATAATCACCCGAGTGAGAATTGAACCCACAATCAATCGCGTTTACAGCCAGACACTGTTCCACTGAGCCACGATGGGCTCATAAACTATTAATAAATATCAATTATTTAAATAATTAATAATAGTTGTGGTAGGACTTAGAAAAGAATGCCATTTAAGGTGTTTGGATTATAAATAAAGTGATAAGCATGTACCTATATGGATACGACTAGAGAATGATTGTAAATCAGTGAATCAGTGAACATTTTTGAATTCAGTGAAATTAAAAGCTTATCCTACACTTTCATTTAAACCTACAAAATTTTAGTAGCATACCAAAATATGCTAAATCTGTATTATTTTATTTCAGGAGACGAACACAAATTTGGAACCTCCATCAACTCTTAAAATTCAAGTGATAGCTGGCGTGTACCTTGCATGTATGGCCACAGCTATTCTTCTCGTTGTCGTTGGAGTAGATTCTCTTACCAGGTTCAGTTTACATTTTACATACAATACGAATACTCGTATTTGGCTGACGTCAATATGTTTTTTGACATTTTTCCATCTCTTTTTGTTTGTCGGTTTGTCTGTTTGTACACACAATTCTTTGAAAGTATTGAACGGATTTGAACGAAACCTTTTTACTCGCGACAGTACGGAGACGTTATATGCGTTTGGTGTAAGAGGTTGTTTGCTTGTGCACCAATGTAATATTTTTATGAGGTTAATTTGTTTATTCATTTACTTTTAATATATTTACAGGTATGACACGGGTCGAAAATCATTTACACAGAACAAATCTGGGTTGGAGCTGTTAGCTGTAACTTTGCGGCAACTAAGGCATAAGTACCAATTGCTATTGTTGCCTGTTATTAGTTACATCGGCGCTGAACAAGCTTTTATGGCGGCAGATTTTACGCAGGTGTGTAATATTATATAATTTTGATTTATTTTCACTTAAAGAAACGAACTTAAAAGCTATTGAAAAGTTAAAGATGCTCTTTATTGTTAAGGGCACACCTCTTATTTTATAAAAAGAAGCATGCACAAAATATATCAAAAATACACATCTGTATACACGATGGTTGTGGTTCGATTCCTACTTGTTATATTTAAGCTATTTTAAATTCTCCGTTCTGGTCACGAGACGCTGTTGAGTTCCGCAACTCAACACGCAATGTCTCGGATTCGGGCGGAAAATGAAGACCGGAGTGTCTTGACTTTAGGTTCTCTCTCGTACCCTGCTTTGCAGTAAAAAGCGCGAAGCTGAAAAAAACAAAAATAAGAAATATACAAACCCATCTCCTGGTGAGGTCTTACATTTTCAATCCACCGTGCAATTATGAGTTGAGAACGATCGAATTAGCTGTAAGTCTAAAGGTGGCCAAAATCCAGCAGCTGCATTACAATCTGTAACAAAACCTTCATAATTATTTTTAAATCGTTGTATTCATTAGTAACTTCCTGTTTGCGGTTATGAATGTAAGTTGAAGGTCGTTGTAGTACCCGCGACAACCTTTCACTCGGTTATTATTGTGAAAAACGCATGGCCCCGTTTAAATTTTAAAATATTTGTTTTTAATATGACTATATGTCTATGGATGATTTGTCCATGGTCATGGTGCCGCAATAGTACAGTCGTCGGGTTGTAAACGCGATCGGTTGTGAGTTTGATTCCTACTCGGGAGAATTATTATATTTCATAATTCGTATTCATCATTCATAATTTATTCAGCTTCATAAAGGGAAAACGGAAAAAAGAAACATTGACAAAAAATAATTCGTTATTCAAATTTTGTGCGATGTCTTGTTTTTCGAAGTTGCATTACACGATGAAACCCAGCGCTGATTAACCAAATTAAAAAAACGCTGTATGTGTACCTTCTCCTTGGTTACTTTGGTACATATTTACACATATTATAGTCCTGTGCTAATTACATCGACTGAGACTACGACGTTAGCGTTGGTCGTTTGACATTTATTTAATGTATATTGGTGTCTAGTAGTGGGACGAAGTCTGTCCATAAAATATTTCCTTTATTTTTTAAATTTTATATGCTGACTTCTTTGTTAAAATAATTGCTGATGTCGAAACATTAACATTATAAAGAAATTGATAAATCTTACTTAGTCAAGATATTATATTACTCAATTATGAGTTTACTTGTTTATATTATAAAGACTTTTACTCGTTCCAGGCTTTTGTGACTTGTGCGTACGGCATCAGTAACATCGGCTTTGTTATGATTTGTTTCGGCGTGTTCAACGCATTGGCTGCTCCGGTGGCCGGTGCTGTGGTCAAGTTGACTGGTCGCTTTCCTGTTATGGTTACCGCTCTAGTAAGTTTTTCTGTATTCTATATATTAATACGTGACGGAAAATCTTTTATGCTCTTCTGGTAATTATGCGAACAGAGCATTTTCAAAATTGAAATAGTTAAACTATAGTTGGAAAGGAAGTCAAAGTTAAAGAAGTCAAAGTTTTTTATAATAATGCATTTAGAAATACATTAAAATACATATTAAACATATCATATTTGACGTACACGTTTGTTTTAAAGTGACTGAAGTTTGCTTGCGTTAACTCGAGTACTACTTTAGATTATTCTTTTAAATGAATAGTGCATACTTTATGTTGTCGTCATACTCATGGCATTTTGCTATATACGATAGAGTTCATTGGCATCTTTTTCTTTGTATTTTCCATCCCCTTTATATAAACCACTGGCGAAACGAGGTCCAACGTTCAGCCAAAATCACGTTCACTAATCAGATCGTAATTTAACCCAAAAGACACCAAACCCATAAGCATTGAGTAAAGCCAGACGCAGACCAACTGCGTCACGATGGCGTAATATATCCTAGATATCATATAAGGGAAGGCCTTTGTATTATTATTAATGATTAATGTCCTTTGTCGTACTCATAATTTGCATAGATATTATATTTAATTCAAACAACAAGCTTGTTCAAGAAACTTGTCATTGTAATCAATCACAAATAATAATGTGCATAAAGTATTTTAAATTACAGCAATCATTGTAAAATTTTTGTACACTAGAAGTCCAGTAGTAAAACATCAAAGATAATGTTGGCAGGCTGGTCTAATATGGATTGGATATTTAAAGAAAAAAATGTTATATTGATTCTGAGTTTCTTTCCACTATGAAATCTAGTGGTAGAATTGAAGATAAATTATTTTTGAACTTCAATTATTATTATTTTTTCCCTATTCTTTTATATCGCTACTTATTCGATTACGATATACATATCGATACTTTAATATTTTATAGAGTTCTGAGACAGGATAGTTTAGCTCTAATGGTGAAGTAAGTGTTTAGTTAGAGGACTAAATTAATAACAGTGGTGCTTTACATCGTACATGATAGTATATACCTTTATTTTGATTTTGATCTATTCAAATAATATTAAAAAATACACCATGTAGGCCATCGTGGCGTAGTGAGACACGTCTGACTGTAAGCGCAATTGGTTGTGGGTTCGATTCCCCCTATCAAGAAAGATAATATTTAAAATATTTTCATTTTTTCGCTCTGGTACCTAAGACAAATCCACTCATAAGCAGTGCTGGCGTCACGCAATTCAGGCAGAAAGAGGAGAACGGAGTGTCTTGACTCTAGAATCTCTCTGACTACACTGATATACGGGAAAAAGCGTGACATTGCAAAAAAAGGTACTAAACCCTTTTAAAATGATAATCTTAAAGATTAGACAGAAAGAAGTTGCTATATTTTAAGAGCAGGAGCGGAATTTTCTTGTCGTTTCTTTGATTCTACAGATTTAATATTATATACATATATTATATAAAATTACGTATAAACTGAATAGTAAAATTATCATATAATTCCAGCTTCTGAACTTGTGTCTGCTAACGTCACTGCTGTTATGGAGACCAAATCCAGAGCAATGGTTCGTTTTCTACGGCTTAGCAGCGATATGGGGCGCTGCAGATGCACTTTGGCTTGTGCAAGTTAATGGTATATACTTATATTTTCTTGCTTTACTATAATAATTATTAAACGAGGTTTTATTTTTCATTCGTTTAGTTTTTCTCTATAAAAATATTTATTTTAATTAGTTTTTATAAAGTACAGCTTTTTCCTGTATAGTAAGCAAAGTCAGCAGCGAGAATTGCACGTTGTCTGGGCTAGTGTCAGTGCCACTCTTTATCTACCATAGCGTGTAAATGGGAATAATTACCGCTGAGTGGTTATCGAATCCACAACCATCGCGCTTACTGATCTTATTTCATATTCTTTTCTAGTATGTTACAGGCTTTGTCTATAGTTGACGATAGAATACTTCACTAAAAGTAACTCTCTGTTATATTTAGTGAAGTATTCTATCTATTAGTTTATATAGATGACACAGTGGATGAGGCGAAAGAAATATGCAGGGATTGTGATGGGTGCTTAACGCTCTCGTTCTCGCTTCGATCCCTCTGCCTACCCCGCTAGGGATGAAGCGTGAAGCTAGGCAAATACCATATTGTTTTTTTGTCCAGTTTCAATCCAGATCGATGGAGATAAAAGTTTTATAGATGTGTCTAATTTTTATAATAAAATATTTATTTTTTTCAGCTCTATCAGGTAATTTGTTCCCTGGTAACGAGGAGGCAGCATATTCTAATTTCCGCTTGTGGGAAGCGACCGGTAGTGTGTTTTCCTACGCGACAGCACCTTACCTTTGTGTTAGAACCAGGTAACTTAAAATAGTAAAACATTTTTCTTTTCTTGCAATCAACAGTAATCTACGCTACCAGAGCTCTATAAGATAATATTTGAACTTGTACGGTAAAAGCTGGTTAAAAGAAGCCACCACAATGTCTATCTAGGGAAATATTTTGCAGGCTTAAATTTTTTTTTGTGAAAATACACATATGCACATACTTATTCAAATACGTCAACTTATTATTATATAATCGATTTAATTATTTTGTGTGGCATTTAATCCCACGACCGTTGTGTCGCCAGATACTAACCAACTGCGTTACGACAACGTTTATGTTTAAATATTCTTTTGCAGCTACACTCTGTTTCATGCATAGCACGGTAGTCAGGAGAACCTAGTGTCAAGACACTCCGTTCTCCACTTCCACCCTAAGCCAAGACACTGTATGTTGAATGGTGGAACTCAACGCCGCACTTTATCTTAGGTACCAAAGCGGTTAAAATGAAAATATTATAAATATAATTCGTTATTTTTAATTACTTAAAATTCCTCCAAATAGGTATCTAACCCACAACTAATCACGTTTACAGTCAGATGATGTCCCACTATGCCTCAACGTTTAAACATATTTATGCATATTACCTTACATTAAAAAAATAACTAATAACAATTTTAAGATTATATTTTTTTGTATTACAGATTATATATTTTGGCGGGTCTTTTAATTTTAGGCTTTTCTGGTTATTCAACAATCGAACTTATGGAATATCGTGTAAAGCGCAGTCATCACCAAGAGAGAAACTTTGAATTAGTTTCCAAGAAACCTGAAGAGGAATAAATTGAATCGTTAAGTGATATGCCCAGTACGTAAATTTGATCAGCATTGGCTTTTCGACTAAGTATAGTGTCTAATAATCTATTGTTACCCTCCGTACACAGAAACATTGTACTTTAGGGAAAGTCGACGCCAAACTTTGAATATCTAGACAGGGTGGAAACAACATATACCCATTGAGTAAATGTTCCCCCCTTAGTGATATTTGACCTTCTATCCTCATCCATCATGGTCAGACCAGTCGCAACTATTTAAGGATATTTTTTTATACAGGACTGTAAAGATTTTGTTTTTAAAAAGAAGCGAATCGTCATTTATTTCGGTTTTTAAATAGGTCAATAGTTTTATATTATGTTATATGTTATATGAATATTATCATTGTTATTTTCTTTATAATACAAGTTAATAAAATTAATTTGTACTTATGTAAATAAAAAAGCAATTAAAACTTTTTGAATAAATCATTATTTTATTCTCTTCCACATAAATACTTAAAATCGGATGTAACTTTATCCGAAATTACAACTAAAAAGCTTAAAATAAACTAAGTACTTAATATTCTCAAGGAAATTTTAACAAGTGACTAAAACCTTGTTATACACAATAATAGTACAAAATCCAAACACGCCATTAAAAATTGTCACAGATAATTGTAAATTACATAATATTTAATAACTTGTGCGGGAAATTAATAAAAAAATTATTACATATATAATTTCGTTAAGTGAATAAAAGTGACGTGCATGTGTGATATTTAAGCTATTCGGCCACAGATAATATAAGAGTTACGCCAAATGAAAAGTGAAATGTTGTTTAATTATTATCAGATGTTTATTGCCTTTGACATATGACGTACCACTGCTATTATCTTAAAAAGAATAAAATACAAGCCCCAAATAGAAGCAGTTTTAAAAATATTAATTTACATGAATTTCAAAACATCCATTTATATTTTACAAACATTCAACATACAGAAATCAAACATTAAGGTACTCAAAATTTATACATAAGTAAGTCACTGGTCCATGTCAAAGTACGTTAAAAACGAAATTTGCGCACTATTCATAATTAACTAGTAACAAATTCGTAATATTCTTATATGCTATTATAATTGTATTATGATCCGATTAAAGCGTACAACCGTAATACTTTTGAAAAAAAAATTATATCGTGTATATGTGTGATATACAACAAAGGAAGACATTGGTTAAGGCACGATTCATTCATACAGAGGTTATTAGCACCTTTTACTTATGGATACGTTATAAATGAATTATCTTTATTAAATAGGTGTTTTTTTTATCTATGTCACATCTGTCCTTCTTTGTAAAATGATTAATTAAAAATTTAATACAATAATTAAGGCTCTTCATTTTAAAGTACCGCAGTTTTTCTAACAAATTATTAACATTGAATTAAAAATGAAATATGTATATTGTTACAAATATACTATTTTGGCAATTAAGGAGATTACCACAGACATTAATTGTATTTCTCTAAAGTATCCTTGCAATAATCTATATCTTATACAGATTAAAATAATAATTATTAAACATTTTTATGTTGGCCATAATATTTACAAAACAGAATATGTTTATAGGAATTTAAATGTATTATGCGATATATGAAATAGTCAGCTTTATTTTTATATAAAATATATCAACTACATGTAATCTCTACTAGAAATTACTTTACACTGTATCATAATGAGCTTTATTCAGGTGTGGTGTAAATAAATGCTATTTATATACGAGAACGTAATAAAGTGATAACCATTATTATGTACGGATTATATATACAGAGAGTTTGTAACTTTGAGACCCTGTAGTAGAGTAAAGACGTAATTAGCCTCAAAATTAGATATTTTTACAATAAGGCCATTATTTACAAATAAATTCTATAATATTTTCAAATATTCATAGCAGGGTCTTTTAGCACCGACATTACTTCAATTAAAAAAGTCTTTGTATGTTTCATTGTACATTTAAAAAAAATAAAATATAACCACGGTCAATGAAAAGAAAAGATAACGTATATATTCCAGAACGTCATTAGTAAAATTTGTAAACATACAAAAACCTTTTCTTATTATAATTAAAACGACAAAACACATTTGGACGGCAACAACTTATTTACAACCCTTAGCCGCTAAGATATTCTTAAGCGTCTCATATAACGTAACTAAATGCAAAATTATAATAGCGGAACTAAAACAATTAAAATGACTAAATTTAGTTACGGCGTTATAACTAAAATATATAAGGCGACAAAACTATAACTGGAGAGAAATTCGAACTGGCGTGTAAGTTGGACGAAACATTGGTACGGATATAATAGGACAGTCTTGGTAACGCTCTCAAGATTATGAAAATTATTTTTTTTAGAACCGATGAGAAAATAAAGCTATGAAAACATATATCTGTATCTATATAGCAGTAGTTCATATTATATAAAGTACGATGTTGTACGCAAACACGATCTTAATTTTCAACGACGCAACAAAATTCGTTCATCGTATATTATATACTTAAGAGCTACTGCGTAAAGTGTAAAGCATGTTAGAAGTGGCATTTACAAAGTATTTAAACTACGATACTAATGTATACAAAATACAACCTTTGCTATAATAATTCATAGATTGCCTGACGTTCAGTCCAATATTAAATCTAGAAAGTTCTAACTAGGGCTCGTAGTGTTGCTTCTCGGTTCTGATTTGAGCGATGTACCGTTAACTTTAGGCGTTATAGGCGTGGCTGCTGTGGTGGGCGCCGGCGGTGACACTGCTATTTGACACTGAGCGCAAGGCTCTAGTCTCCGTGCCACCACTGCGCGTAATTTGAGTGCTGGTCCTAATTTCATTTTGAGCATGCCAGTTAGGTGCTCCTCAGTTAGAAGCGGCAGACCAGCTCCATCAATCCTTTGCTCGCGGAAATTCTGTAAAGAATAAATAAATTAGAATCACATTGTATGACACAGTAATCACTACTAGAATAATTATACAAACAATAACTTTTTGAAGAACGAAAATGTAATTTAACAAAAGTTATAAAATAAAGATGACGACGAAAATAACTAGAAATAACAATTGAAAGAATTAAATAGTTGCAGTTTAGTATTTAAAGTCCATCCAAACATGTCATACATGTTTAATCCTCAATACAGCCTGTGTGAAATGCAACAAGTTTTTACATTAATCGGTGGCCATCAAAATTACAATGCAAAAACGCATTATTTATTGTCTCACAGAACAAGCCAAGTTTATCTCGCAAATGTTTTTGTACAATAATTTGCAAAGCAAATGGCCGTTAATAAAAAAAGCCTAAGTTCGTTTGGCAGGTTGTGGGAAGCTTCACTGGGTTTAAGAGTTTATTAGTGACCGGTTGAAGCCAGTGCACCTGTCGCCGTGTCACGCAGCAAGATGACGCGAACGTTTGTTCTTGAGACTTGAGATATATCTCAAATATATATATATATATTTAAATGCACATCCATATAATTTTTAATAATATGATAGTATACAAAACCGTGTATTATTTTTTCACTGACTGCAGTCATATACAATTTATCTATTGTCATATAAAAATGACTTGTTAAAATTAGATATTTAAACGACAGACAGTTAACGATTGTCTCTATAGGCCTTAGAAGGCAAGCGTTTGGGGCGAAGTGATTTCACGCTGACTGACAATCATGTAGCAAACTAGGCGCTGCGAATTGCAAGTATCAAAACGATTCGTTACTGTTACCTAGGCAGGTCGCGGGCGCAGCGTCCAGCGACCTGTCATCTCCGCGGGAACGTTGACAAAAAGCGAGCCGCGTACGTGACGTCCTGCGCCCCCCTCGACCCCCGCAACCTCACCCGAACATCGCGTTCGTTCGACCACTTTTTACCGCGCGACATTTGCCCGGAGTTCGATCCGTGTCATGCGGCTTATTCCTTTTTTTATACTACACCGAGCCTTCAATTATTTTATTTTTTAATTTTATACAGCTTCGAGAAATGAGCGGGCAGCCGTCGAGCGGTAAAAAGTGATGGCATATAAAAAAGTCTATGAATAATTAAAGTGAGATAGCTAGTAGCTAGTTCATGGGAACGGAATCTTTTAGTGGCAGCGGCAGCGACAACTCGCCGGCGCCCGCTGCTTGCGTTGAGGGACAGGTCAATTTGCAGGCTTCATTTTGCTCCTGTAGCGTCTACTTTAATCGGTCACGTAATGTTTTTAATAGCATAGTTTCTTTTTATACATACTTTAATTGTTTTTATATTCACAACTGTCTAGCAGAGCTAACCTTGAAGCGGATAGTACGGACAAGGTTTAAGGGCATATTTAAGTTTAATTGGGGTTACGAAGCCTTAAAATCGTTTCGGGTCTATAATGCCTGTGCCCCGGGGTCAATAGTGACCTGCGCTCGACTAAGCGGATTGAAATGATATCAGAGAAAATTGTTTAATTGGGGATCAAATTGCACGTTCCGGGAACGGTCGTCCTGGCCTTAACTTGTATTGGTTGGAAATAAAATAAGAAACAAACATATGTTTTGTAAAAATGTAGAGGTACAAATATGATACACTTTTAGGATTCAGAAGATTATGGTGTAAACTAAAAGTAACGAACCATGAAAATTATCGTTTAATTGCTTGGTTTATAAGACCAGATATTATTTAAGCTATATTGCAAAATAATACTTCTTAAAATAGAAAACCATTAATAGAAAAATGTTTCCCTTCATCCTCCAATAACATAGTAAATAATTGCCTATGCCAGTAATTTCCATCCCTGACGGCGAGCCATAAGTTAAAACACATGGGAGAAGCGGTGCACTTACGAAGGCCGTATAGTTAGCGAAGTATAGGCGGCTGTATCGCCTGTGGCCATGAACCGATGTTTAAATTGCGCCGTGAAGGCACAGCAGCCGCATCCCGCGAACAGGTTGTGAGGGAGCAAAAAAGGTTAAAGTATGTTCCTGGAGGTCGGGCGGGGGTCGGCGGGTGTCGGCGGGGGGCGGCGGGGTAATGACAGGGGCGGCGGCGCCCGCGGCGGCTACCGCGCAAATTGATGCTTGCGCCCTCTGTGAAACCTTTGCTCCCGGCTAGTGATGTGCCACTCGATAATTTAAGCTTCAAGCTCGTTTGCGGGCAGGTGCGCGAGGTAGAGTCTCGAAGTGCACGATGTTTATTATAATTTTTTACTTACTTTATGGTTAGTTTTAAAACTTGATTATAGGTACACAATAATAGAAGTAAGTATATAAATGTTCGGTATATTAATTTCATACTCTCATTTGATTTTTAGAACGGAAACGATTCAATAATAGTACAATAATTTTATTGATAAGTTTACGAAAGAGCAAGTGCAGGGAGCGTAGACTCTCTGTAATTATAATTTACATTGGCGCAAGGTGCCAATTATAATAATGGTTATCGACATCGATAAAAATAGAACACATCACCATGGCACGCATTACACCATAAAGATTGCTATTAAGTTTAAAGCATGAACGTAGCTTATATTTAGAGCTGACGGTTGGCGGCTGTACGCTCATTCGATAATAATTACATCCGAGATGGTCGCCATTCCATGGATGTCTTTTTTTAAGAGATGATTTTAAGGGGTCATGGAAGGCTTCGTAAGTTATGGTTCTTTTTGAATTTTTGCTGCGCTTTCTAACTTTTACTTGGCTTTCTATTAAAATATCGGTACATATCACCAAACGGCGCTACTGATTGAAGTTGATAAGCTATTAAACAAAATTACCTACGAAGTACTAGTAAATTGTTGCTAGAATGTGCTGAATCACGCTGTTACTTTTTCTTATAATGAAAGTTGGTGTGTACCTATAACTAACAAACTGCCGCTACTACAAGGACCTCAAATACAAAGAGCCTCTTGACGTGAGTTGCGTATGGAGGTACATATTAGATAAGTAAGGTCATTAAGATTAAAGATTAGTTTTTGTAATTGTTACAATATATACAAAAATCAGCGGATATCCGATGACAAATATTTTTAAAGCACATATTAGAAGCAAATATTTTTATAAGGCTAAATTAATTAAATATAATTTATAACAATTATCTGCTTGTATATTTTACTTCTTATATAGATTAGAAAAATCTATTACAAGAATAAAATCACAATTAAATTGCATTTGCAATATATAAATTCAAGATTTTTCTTCTTATTGTATCGTACATTCTTAATACATTGTAGGAGTTAGTAATTGAAGTTGTAATAAAAATATAACAAGAGCCTGTTACTATGACCCGAGGTACGTCTTACCTCATTCCTTTTATAATAGAAAGCTTATCTTGGGCATGAAGAAGCAAAAAGCTTCTACATAATTGGAAAATAGCCAGCCGCCGGTCAGTGGGTGTGGCAAGCGCTTCTAACGGAGGTACGAGACGGAATGAGGGAAATCTAAGGGAGTGATAGAGATGGCGATACCCGCACGCAGGTGGGCGGGGCATTTGCACCCGAGAGGCAACGATTTCGCCCGAATGCGCATTCCGAATCCGCCCAGTGGATGTGCACATTGAGGCACTTTATTTGACCTCCAAGCTATCTCATCGATGCTATTAACGACAATGCGGCGATAGGTCAAAGTATTTTGGTCTTCAGACAATAAAGATCGAAATAGAATGGTTATTTCTTTTGATATCGTTTAGGCGTTGTTTACGATTGAATAGTGGGTGGCTAAGAATTTCATATTGTAGTCCATTAAGTCGTTGTGCTAATAAATACGAATTAAAATAAACATCTGTCATTTGATTTACAAATATTATATAGATCATTGTTTGATAACGGTTTTTTTACATAATATCAGAAAAAGAGACGTTCGTAGTTTAGTAGCAAGTGACTCCTATGTTTATGTACCTTGATCATATAAAATTTTAATCATGTGCCTATATAGATAGTAATGTTTAATATATAATTTTGTACATGTATACTTTTTTTTCTCTGACTACCCTGCTATATGGGGAAAAGCGTGGAACTAAAAACAAAGTAAAACAAACTAAGTCTAAATATAATTAAAATACGCAAATAAAATACCCAAGGTAACATAACAATCATACGCACTGTTAAAACAGGAGACTAATTGATTTAGTCCGTTGAAGTTCAAATTAACCGCAGGGTCAGCTTATTTAGTGTGCACGGTTAATAGCTTGCGTTCGCCTTAGATACCTTTTGGTTACATCGTTTACGGTACAAGATTGCATTATTTATAATTGAAATATACTAGAGATTAAGTGCTTATTGAAACTAAGAAATAATATATGTAAGAGAGGGTAGTAGAGACATCCAATTATAATATTTAATTAATTTAAGAGTAACTAAACAAATACCTACAATTTCTTATCCATACAATTATAGTTACTAGTAGTCGCGCGTAAAATTGTCGTTGCCTTAGCAACATGTATGTTTCTTTATATAAAATATACTCATACTCCTCTGCCTAAATTTCGTAAAAAGTTTTCTTTGGTGTATTAATATGTACAATGTACATAATGCTAAGGATTTGTAAGATATAGTTTTGCGAAAAACACTATATCAGTATTGTGAAATTATTGTGCAAATAACATTCTTTCTTTTCGAATGATTATTTTTGTAATATCCTTGGGTATAATACGTAAGTATTAAAATTGAAAATGCACTTATTATTTCTATTTAACACCTCCCTGTAAAAGTAAACACCGTTAGTTAAGTAAACAGTGCGTTTAGCCGCAGGCCAAGTTGAGATCAATAGTTTATTGCTGACGCTACACAGTTATTTCTGCGAAGAAATGATTTGTAATGGTTATGATAATGCAGTGTGTAATTCTCTCAACCGTGAATAATGTAATATATCTATATTTAAACTTGATTTTAAAGAACTGCATAAACAATATTATTGTTTTTTGAACATTCACAAATTGAATTATTTTTTTCTAAAAAGGCTACTTGCCGCTCGCTTGTATAATGTAATTAGGTATTATGTAATAATTTATTAAGACTAAATGAAATCTGCTTAGATCTTTTTGAATAGATTGTTTTATTGAAGGTACAAAATAAGAAACTATTGAATAAGTTATTTGATATTCGCGATTATAACACATTTTGAAATGAAACTATTTCAAACGGATTAATCGCGCATAATTTCGGTATTCGAAAATACATTTTTAGAACCCGACGTTTCGAACACTTTACAGTAGTCAAGTAGTCACAGGTAGACTAGTACAGAAGTCAGTCTACCGATACGGCCATAAAATCCAAAAAAGTCAGTTTGATATTTAAATATACTTTCCGAAGTTATGAACATACGAGTATTTCAGTTTTGGTATAGTTGCATAAACTGTATGTGAAGAAAATATGTAAAATGTTCGCGTCGTCGTTTATTATTTTGTAACTTGCAAAAATATTATTCGTTAACATTGCTTGTACCTAATATTTATTTAAAAAATATCAATAATATAGATTAAAAAAATCGATCACTCTGAAATAAACAAAATATCGGTATTTTGTAAGACTGTGTGAAGCGGCTAGGGCGTGCCGGAAAACAATCTTCGCATCATCATCTAGATGTTATCATGGCGCGTGCTAGGCTACTTTTAACTGGATATAGTGATGCGCTTTGTTCAGAAATAAACATGTATTTCTGTATTAAGCCATTCTATAGTACCATAGTTGTTATACAACAAATGTTTGTAATACAATTTAAACCCTAAGTATATATTATTCTTAATAATTATTTCAATAATTTAGCTATACTAAGGTAATAATGATTATATATTATAAATAGCGTATATATTTTTTACAGTGCTGACATTTGCAACGTCGATCTATAAACAATCGCACCACTAGTGTTGACGGAGTAGCGGTCGCGTGCCGCCGCTCTCGTGAGTCGAGGAGAGCGCGCGCAGACACTTGATACCGCGCTGCACGAGCGATCATTATCACGCCCAACTTTGCCATATTTCCTTACTAAACATACATTACGTAAGAGAATTATAGTAATTTGTAATTTTTTTTGGTAATCTATCGCTTTTTATTGGGATACACATACAGAAACTAGTGTACAGATACCCTCCATTTTTCCACCTACATTAAGTGTTGAACGGTGGAACCAAACGTCGTGAACGTTAAAAAGATTTTTTTAAAAGAATCAAATACCACCATAATGGCGTCTATTAATTTATTTTAATTTATAAATATAACATTTTCTTTATTTCATAAGTTTATCATTCTTATGACATTTTTAAAAACGATAACCATGAAGTGGTCGCGTGCCGCGGTGATAGCGGGAAGGAAGCGCGCTCTCTCGATATGACACCGCACGAGCGATGTTTATCTAGTTAGTTTTGCCATAATTCTTTCTGAGATCTGATAGTACATTTTTCAACGTTGTACGGGAAACTTTTATATTTTTATAAAAATAAATATAAGCTATAGCTAAATATATATATATATATGTAATTTAAAAAGAATATAAATATATATCACTCAACACAAAATGTCTCAAAGTCGGGCGGAAAGTGGAGAAAGGAGTGTCTTGACACTAGTTTCCCTCTGCTTACTGCCTACATACTGATATACGTAAAAAAGCGTGAAGCTGACCAAAAAAAATCATAAATCATTAATTTAAGAAACAAATACTTTATTTCTGATTTGTATATAAAGTGACAACTTAACAAAATAATCGCCACAAATATTCATCCACAATTCATAAGGCATTCGCAGCGAAATAAACAACCTCTAAACCGTATTGTCACGTAAAATGTAGAACAAAATCTATCTTAACTATGCAAAGATTGTTCAAGCCAAATGAGTAATTTACCTTTTACGCACATACGCAACCAGCAACTGCCTATACTTTATAGTCGCTGTTAGAAACTTGTAAGGCAGTGTTGTACCTCGGCGATCCGATATTCCCATTAGTGAGCGAATGTTCTACATTAATGGGGTAAGCTAACATTGATAGCGATTTAGTAAACAGTTTTCTCTGAAATCCCGTAGTCAGTGAAGTTACGTGTAGAATGTGTAGATGCGTATTGACTAGTGTTCGGCGGGAGAGTTTCGATAACCGTTTCTAATGCTTCCAAAGCTAAGTTTTTGATGAAAAGATAAAACTACATTACTATTATACCAGCTAAATATATCGTACTCGTTTATTTTGTAATCAAAGTTGCCATTATGCAAAATAAAATAAATAGTTAACGGTATACAAGGCCATTTGTCTGTGCTGGTCTTATCGAAATAATTTCTAAGCTATCAGATGGAAGCAGCTGGAACAATAGCACCGGCGTACGCTGAACGGTGAGCAAGAACACTATCAGGGAATTTATTCGCAGATTTAGATAACGTGTTTATCTTTATTAAGAGCATGTTAAGTAAGACAATAAATTAGTCCTGAGTTTAGATTGCATTATAACCTGGGTTATTAGAGCCCGCTTTTATCCGATAAGTAGTGGTGAGGCAGAATTCATGGCCCTTATAAGGTGTATGCGGATACGCTTCTAAGGTGACCATAATCGTAACAAACATTAGGGTCTTATCGTACGGGACACATTTATGAATGAAAATGAACTAACTCTGTGTTAGGACTAGCATATGAATTAAGGATATTTTCAATATTTAGTTAGGGTATTTACAGAATTGTAAAATATTAACCGATTATTATGATGATTATGATAAGATGTTACACCTTATCTTATAATCCTTTTTTGAGAAGATACGAAAATTGTAGTCCGTTTATCAAGTGTCTAGTCAGTATAACGAATCTACTGTTCTAAATTATTTTTAGAAAATCTATAAAAATTTAAGCCATCAGTTCTTGGAAACCGTCGAAGAACGTATGGCTTAGCAGGTTAAAGTGCTTGGAAGGTTTCTAAGAAGGTTTCTAAGCGTTTAAACTTTTAACGTTTTCTAAATATGTTTTTCAATTTCTTAAGTGTGTGAAAAAGACTTCTAAGTACTATTTCAAAGAGTATAAATAAATAGCTTCTTACTATTTATTGTATTTTATATTGTTAATTAATGTAAAAACAAAATCCTATTACCTTAGGCTTTCAATATGGTACTGGCCACCTTATAGTCAGATATGGTTAGTTAGTCATATCTCAAAGCTCCGACATAATTATGTGTACGTTTGTCTGTTCATTCGTTTGTTTACACATCTTGCATATGCATGAGCTGCAAAGCTATCGCAACTCTTGTCTTACGCGTTTACGACTAGTTTGTTACATTGCGTTATGACAAGGTGCTTTCATTTATATGTTTAGATGCTAGAGAACGTTGATAAGCTCAAAAAGCTTTGTAAAATTATCATAAAGTAATAAATTATTAAAGATCGAACCCGTTGATGTCTAATACAAAGAGAAAATGTTTCATATTTCAAAATCATCCAAGTTAAGCGAAACGGTGGCCAGAGGTTCAATTTAGTCGTGAAAGTATGACTATTATCGTCCATATTTCTTATCTGTCCTAATCTATAACTACTCTATGAGCAGGCAATAGTCGTTAAGTCCCGGGCTCTCGGAGCTGACGGCTAGGAAATATTACGAATCACCTTTTAGGGGTGAAACAGTCTGTAAATCTGGTCGACCCACCCACTACAGACCATTACGCACGTCGTATTTTCGACTCTATAACTAATATGTTATAGAGCGTTAGATGTTTAAGTCCTGGTATATCGGTGAACTGATGCTATCGGCACATTGGACTCTTTGTGGTGTCGCAGACGGTAAATGAGGTGCAGCCGGCTAGTTTGATTGTGGAACGCTGATAATTGTATCGTTTTACAATTTCAAATTACGGTGAAGGTAGATTGCTTCAATGTTGGGTCAAAGGCTTAAGTGACGAACGACATACGTAAGTTTGCACTCAAAATACTTGAAACTTACACATTTAAGAAATATCTAAAATATAATAATAATCATAAAAACCAAAAAGCTTGTACTGCAATACAGCAATATTTGTTCTGTTATATTATTTAATTACTAGCCAAGAATATATAGAAACAATCATTGTCTATCTGAATCACGTCCAATTATTAGAGTCATCAAAACGCTATCAGACAAAACCGCAGGTCGCGACGCAGAACAATTTGAAAGCAACGGAAAAACACACAAGCGCCGCGCCGGGTAAATAATGAAACCTATTACACGTGGGGCCACAATCACGGCGTTTCCTTTTACAGTCGACCGGTCGACATCCGGCCAGTAAACGGAATCGAGTAGGCCAACTAAGCATCGTAGCCGAGATCTCTCTTTAATTATATTGTTATGTCGATCGAGCGAGGTCGTGAGGTTACATAAAATAGATTATCTTTATACGATGCAAGCTGCCGCTTTGTGAATAGCCCCTTTCATATCTGCTACATCGAATTCTTTTTGGGGAACCAAAACGCCCGCGGTCATTATCGCTGGTGTACGGTTGATTGCTTTTTTCGTAATTTCTTAAACATTTCTATATCATCTTGAACTCATTCACTGTTGTTTTTATTTTATTGATTTAATGCATACATGTTGATGACGATGTTAAAATCGAGGCTCATCATGTATCATAATAAATGGGAACATTTCAAATTTCAGATCGCACACAGAAACTATTGCAGGTTAAGTTAATAAAAAACGCGTATTTGCCGTTATAGAATGCTTAAAACTAAAACTTTAGTACCAGTTATCCGTATCTCTCCATTTTCGGACTACTGAATTAATGAGACGTATTAGGGCTTAAAATATAATTACAGCATGTTACTGAATTAGGTGAATGAATACAATGAATAAGGTGATTGCAAGGGCTTTACTAAAACTATGTATCTATCGATAAATGTCAGAAAATTTTAAAAAGCTTATGGATCGAAATCCATTAGGATTCGTTAATAATACAATATTTTCATAGCCTCTGCCGAGACAACTGCCAACAAGTACTTTACTACAGTATATTTTCAAACGCTACAAGTTTGCCAAATATACTATGGAATATACAGGAAATATACAGGGAAAACTCTAGTGTCAAGACACTCCGTCGTCCACCCGAAAACCGAAACATTCATATTGATAAATCAATAAAAAATATAATGCACAGACAAGCAATATCTATAAAACATTTCTCATAACAATAAGTAAAACTCCATATCAATTTCTTAGAATAAGTTTAATTAAATATTAGAACGGCGCTTATTACCTGAAACACGGTTTGGGAGATTACAAAATTGATCTAACAGAGACCGATGTCGTCAACCATTTGTTCTGCTCGTGATGATGCCATTATCTCACTTTCGACTTGTGACGACATAATTGTGTCTATCTCATGTGTTTAAAGTACATTGAGAAACGTCTATCCGTTATATTATATGTGTATGAACTGGAAAATCGACCAACATATTTTTAACTGTACAAACGTAGAAAAAAGAATGTTCGCAAAAGAAAATTACAATGCGAATAGTACTTGTAAATATGATATACATTTTATAAAATAACTAATTTGTTTTATTATTTTATTCCCATTCGTCAGTACAAAACATCGACATAACGTTAAATTTATAAAACAATCGTTTTCTGCTTATTAAAAAAATTATCCTACGAAATTTAAATATAATGAGAAATGGATAAAACACACTACTAGTTACTAATCAGGAGAAGGTAAATTGTTCCAATTAGAGGTAGAACGTGGCATAACAACTGTTGCAAATAGTTAAATTTTAAGAGAAACTTTTTTTTTTATTCTTTCTAGAAAAAAAACGTTGAAGTCTACGAACTCGACGATCCGGCAAGAAGCTGGAAGTAAGCAAATAATTTATTTAATCTGTTTACTACAAATCAACACTTGCCTACACATGGACCACACGTACGAAGTCGAGAGTGACAGCAGGTATGAAAACAAACTCGTTCTAAGTGCGGTCACTAATCCCGCCAATGGCTACAGCCTAAGGCGTGAAAATAGCAACACACTATAATTTAATAATTCAATATTTTCTCCGGTCTGACCAGAGTGCGGTTTGGTCATTTAACACGCAAAGAATGTAAGAGTGGGTTCAAGTTTTCTTCATTTTCATATTTTATCCTGTACAGCAATCAGGAGGAATAGATCAAGAGATCAATTTTTTCCCGGGTTACCCGGGTAGTTGGTGTTAGTGGCTACCTTCTTATTCGTGATACCCATAAATTGGCGAAGATCAGAGTGTTTCAAAATCGGAAGATGGGTTGAAAATACAAAGAAAATACACGGACCTATAATTTGTCGATTGTTTATCTGCAGTCCATTGATCTACAATTAACTGCCGGAGGGCAGCGGCGCGGCGACCTCGCATATTTCCATTTGACATTTAGACCTGAATGACCTTTTATCTATTTTGGGGTCCGCCCGACTCCTACGATGAATTATTATTCATCACATTACCTTTAGTTCGAGACCTACCCACGTTTGGCCTACACCCACATATATATACGAACAGGCCATATGAACTAGATCTCTCATATATGTGTTCCTTTATTGTCGCAGCATATTTTGTTTTATATTGAGTTATTTTGAGTATCGATAATTCGATTTATTAGTATAAGGACTTGGATGATAAGGAAAACAACTAAAGTCTCGAGTCGCTTCAATCGGATAGTACTTAAGTGCTGCTCAAGAGATCTTTTAAAATAAAGCGTCTCGTCAATCAAATTATGCTTCGACTACATTTTTCAACATACAAAAAGTCCACTGGTCTTAATCAATTTATCTTCCCCACAAATCGTGTTAAGTTAAATTGCCTACGAACGAAAGCAACCAATAAGCCGCTGAGTGCGTACTTGAGTAAAATGATTATTTAATGACACTACGATACGTTTGATAATGTAATGACTTCATTCTTGCCACAAATGTACCCGTTAAATTACATTTGAAGAACGTGCACGGCTCACTTCTTTTACTTTCTCCGCTTGCAATTATATTAGCCCTCTTAGTGTAATTGCTATGAAATTGATAAAAAATATATAACAAAACAAATAATGTTGTAATTTCCATTATACACACATACATAAAAAAAATAATGAAAGCCATTGTGGCCTAGTTGGGATGGCAACTTTTGAAATAAAGGCGTTGAACATTTTTAGAAAACGTATAAAAATTTGAACGCAGCGGGATTCAAATTGGCACCTCTTGGAAAAGGCGACTTCCTAGCCTGGTTAAACATTATAGCGTAGCAGAAATACATGGAACGTCCATATTATATTTCACACTTAGCTAAAAGATGCTACACGTTTTTTCCCCATAGCAGGATAATAATAGAGAACCTAGTGTCAAGACACTCCGTTTTTCCGTTTGACTCTCCGTTGCGTGTTAAAAGGAAGAACTGAACGCCGCGCTTTGCTTCAGGTACCAAAGTGGAACAATTAAATTATTTTAATTATAATCATCTCACCGAGTGGGAATCGAACCCACAACCGATCGCTTTTACAGTCAGACGCTGTCTGTCAAAAACATCAATGAACTACTATCAGTAATTTTTAGTTAATTTTTTTATGTTGTAACGTTGCGAGTTTCGTTGCATGTTCGAAATGAAGTATTTTAACAAAGGAAACGTTTTAAAACTTTAAGCTGCCAATAACATTAATAACGAGAAGTGACTGACTGACTAAATGATAAATACATTAGATAGTGTAAGTTCATTATGCACAAACAAGCAAAAACCCGGGAAGCTGTGGACTTTTGATTATAACGACTTACCAGTTTACAGTTAGTTTCCTCCAAGTTTAAATTAAGTTAGAAAATTAAAAATTTTAATGTCGGAGTCTGTTTATTATTTATTATCATCGGAAGTCTAGGCAATAAATTATCAAGTAGCATAGCTAGGGGGTTAGAAAGCTATCCATCCATTAGCCGAGCCGGTGTGTCATTAGCCGACCATATTTTTACCCGTTAGTTGCAACCTGACGGAAAAATATAATAAACGAGGATACTTTTCAGACTTTAAAGCACGACCTGAAGCTAGTATTTAATGTTAGGATCAAATTAGATGCTTTTCTTTTTCTAGTCATTTCATGCTATACACAGGTCCTAAAAATAGCAAAGCCAAAGTGAATAAAGCCTTCAATCCGCGTGTATTATGAATTTTGCCAGCAACTCAACACGAAATATCGAAAACCGCTTGACTGACAATTGGTAGACGTCCGTTTAGCACGAATTGTGTTAGGCCTCGCGCAAGTTCAGAGTTTATAAGTAGGAGACATTAACTAAGAATTTCGTGACAGTGCTGAAGAACTAAGGTCTTCGTGATCATTACTACGCGGACGAAACGGGCAACAGCTAGTTGTTTATATAAGTGATTACTTTTAACAAACTTTAACTTTTCTAAACTATTATATATAAAATTATAAAGAAGACTGTATAATTATAAAAAAAAACTAACAATCGAACACCAGTTAGTGAACCATATAAAACCTAAAAATTACTATTATTATTTATTTATTTAAACACTTCCACTTCACATATATATATATATATATCTGAAGTGTGCAAACCAGTGCACCGCCGGCGGGCGCACGCGCCGATGTTAGATTAGGTCCCAATAAACGTGCCCGCTGCAACCTATAACGGCACGCTTTATTGCCTGCTAAGGTCGCTGTAGCTCATCGCACAGTGAGTACACTATCCACTATATAACAAGTTGTTGGAAACCAGAGTTACTGTCTGCGGTATTGATAACAGTTAGTGTTAATGTGTAGAATGCTCTCTCTTCATGAAATTAATGTACTGAGTAACAATTTATCAGATAGTAGAGTAGTAGTTTAAAACAGTTATTAGATGCTTTAAACTTTTTTTTTTAATTGTTATTCGCACTCTTAGGAAATTGAAAAATACATATTTAGATAATGTATAAACATTTGTAAGTGTGCGAATAACACTTCAAAAAATATGTTAAAAATATTTAACAAATAGCATTCTCTCTTGCCAAACTATTGTGCGTAGAATAATTTTTCGGTAGCAGAAATTTGTAAAAATCTCTCTGCAGAGATTACTAACAATAAATATAAGTTGTAATAAGCGTATAAGAATTTCGACGTAGCTGGATGTTGAACGTATGGCTTAGCGGTGAGAGCGCTTGAACGATTTTCAAGAGGCGCGGGTTCATATCCCGCTCTGTTCAAATTTTTATAGTTCTTGTTATAGGTCTTTTTCAGTTATTAGATGATTTGTAAAATTAAAAAAAAATACTGCATATAAGTATAGTGCTAATATATAATGATATTATTGGAAGTAAGAAAAAAGCATAAACAGTTATGAGGAATTAAAATGTATTTTAAAATAATTTATATTATCATTATGTCATAGATGCCATTGTGGTTCAGTGGTAAACTATCTGACTGTAAATATCATCCTATATCTTCATTTCTTAATACACAGTGCGCGGCGTTGAGGTCCGCCACTTAAAGGCCAGAGAGTCTTAAAACTAGGGTTCGCTTCGACTGCCCATTTAAAAAGCATTGCTATAAGGGAGAAAGCATAAAGTTGCTTTTTTCATTTATATTAAATATAATTCAAAATTACTTACATATGTTAGTGCTATTATAACATCACTAATACTAGCAAATACTTAGTTAAACTTAAAAGTTTTATTTATTTATTAATTAGCACGTAACGCATAAAGCTAAAGCGAAATTTAAGCAAAAATAAACACTTGCTTCAATTGCCGGTTTCTTATATAATCATTTAAGTGTAATCTAGATGAAAGTTACACCTTTCATTTACGATTGAATAATAAAGGGCAGGTATAGTAAGCTTATAATTTCCATATTACAGTGCTCTAGCTTTTTATATTACCTTAAACCACTTTGCATGTAGAATGTTTCACAATAGGAAAGATCGATTTTTATATATCTTAAATTTTCTATATTCCGCATAATTCGAATTAAATAGGTAAAACCTAATAGTACATAACTTTAGCAAGAAAACACCTATGTAGTGGAAGCCAATGGTGTAATTACTGAAATAAATGTATTCTTGAGTGAAAATCAAATCTAAAACAATCGTGTAATTATATTTTCAAACTCCACCACTACGTCATCAATCTCTACATCTATCACTAAAGTAAAAATAACATATTAACACATATGTCCAAAATTTTATAAACAGTTAAGCCTTTCACTAGGGCTTAATAAGCAAGGGCTGGCAAAATCGCAACTAATCTCGCACAAATAACCGTCTTTCACTGATACTGTGCAATCCGGGACATTTTACTGACGATATTATACTAGTTACTATTATAAATTATTTGGATTGCCCTCCTCTGGTATCATTACGCTTGGTGGGTGGCTCGGGCTTAGAGTTAATGATGACTGGTGCTTCGTGTCGTAATTTCATTAAAAACAGATCATGACATAGATAAAGTTCTTCTCTTTAATAATGTTTAATAAATTTATAAAATTAATACTTTTATAGCGCAAACAAAGAGTTTGATTAAAGGTGATAAAACGATGAAAGTATAATATAGTACCAATATTATAAGAATAGTCTCTAATTAAAGTGACATTTCTATTTAAAATAGCTATCATGTTTTGATTTAAATCTATATCGTGCGCATCGTGGTGCAGGGGTTTAGCGTCTGATTGTAATCGCGATTAGTTGTAGGTTCAATTCCCAATGGGAAATGATTATATTGCGATTATTTTCATTTCTCCCGTCTGGTGAATAAGACAAAACGCGGCGGGATTAGTTCTGTTATACAACAGGCATGTTTTGAATTCGGGCGGAAAATGGATAACGGAACGTCTTGACAAAACGTAGTTCTCTTCCTGCTATGCGAGCAAAAGCGAGAAGCAGAGAATCTATCAAATAAGTTTATAAAAAACGTAAAGCTTAAAAGTTTATTTTATTTTCTTATTAAAATTCACAGACAGACTAGACCCTAATATCTGTTTAACTGAAAACAAAAGTATTGAGTTCAATTTACTTCAGATAATGTTTAGTCCATATTGAGTTCTGCCAATGAACAGGTCAAGTTAATCCATAGTAGAAGTTTAATATGTAGAAAAAGTCAAGATACAAAAACTCAAAATATATATGATGATTTTCAAATAAGCGTATATCTAAAATATCTAATACAGAAAGAAACACTTAAAGTATTTTACATAATTCCACTTCATACATAAACTCAAGCCGACCAAGCAATTTTCAAAGACAAAATACATAAGGGTTTATTGAAAAAATGTCGATTACTAAAGGGCATCATAAGTCAGACAACCAACGCCCACAGCGGTGCGCGGACTGTAAATTGATTTAAAATACAGTAATATCACGGGATGTGAACAGTTTCCCAGGTTATTGTACATTTCATATAAACTGTATCAGACAATAAAAGAAATGGATTCTAAGCAATATTTTAAAAGAAGAAACAAACTTTTCCCTAATTATTAATATCTGGCGTCACATTCAAAATAATGGCATTGAAAAATTATTAAATAGTATTAATAGTCACAAAAAAGCTCCTGTTAAAACACACCGTTCTCCACTTTCCGCCCAAAAGCGAGACATGGTGTATTGAGTGGTGGATCCAAGTTACAACCATTTGCGGTTACAGTTAGACACGGTCCCACTGTACCTCTCACTTTAATAGTTGTATTTAATAACTTTATATAGTACGATTTGTAATGTAATATTGCACTACCCTAAATTGCATCAAAATTATTATACTTTTGTGTGACCATAAAATCATTAGATTATTACATTTATTGCGTTACATTCGCTGTGACAGGCAGCAATCTGAAATAATTGACCGGCGACTACACGCGGCGTACTTGTTACGTACAAGAGCAGAATCCAAATGAAGCGAGGGCCTGAGTGCTTTTGCAACGACATGCAAATCTCACCGGTACCACTGCTACTCGATCGCATTAGCACTTTTCACTTTTATAATTATATGCTGTGTGACTTAGGAAAGTCGAAATTAGAATATACTTTTATACTTCTATACTTCTAATTGGTTCAAGATATGATAAGTTAACAAATGTTAATATGGCTAAAGCAATTTGGTTAATAACTTTAGTATAAAGTTAAAAAAGGAAAGATATCATTTGCCTTTTAACTTTAAGATACTATATATTTACGATGTCTGCTAATTGCCACTTAAAGAGAAGAAGGTGTCCCCTCGTAACCCAATGGTAAATAAAGAAAAAAGTATAAGCTAAATATACCTCTCCGATCCTTTTTGGATTTGGACGTAGAAAAGATTCGTATACAAACCCAACTAACATTGTAACATGACCAGGGTTATCGTTGCTTAACCAATCTTATGACACCAAATAGCTGAACTGTGACCCTCGTTCCAGGTAGTAACAGTTTATTTCAATAAATTATTAAGCAAACATTAATCAGTCCCAGTTAATTAATATGCACGTTGGCTGCTATCCACGTCGGCTTAATTAAATATCAGCGACTGTTAGATTTAATTATGTAATCACCGGAGAAAATCCAGGTTTTGATAGTCAGATAGCTCGCCGTCCAGGCAAGTGATCGTGACAAGTTCCTATATAAATACTACAGTTTATAACTATTACAACAGCATATACATTAATTTTAAAGCGAGGCAATCTATATAAATAAAATATTGCCTTAATATTCTTGATTTCATAACAAAAATAATGTTTATTAAACTATTATATTATACTTAATGATTTTTAGAAAGTCATAATTACACAAGTGATAGCAATTTGAAAGGTCTATTATTACTATTTTTATTACTATTTTAGTATATTAAACATATTAATTTGGACTATTTGTACTGATAGATGGTTCGAATAACGAGCCACTTCGAGATAAACTCGTCCCGCCGGCGACAGATGTCACGACACGACAAGGGACAAATGATAGTGGTACTGATACCGGCTCCAAGGATTATCATACGCTCAGTCAAACGTGTTTACGCTATACGTATCTCCTAAGTTAATATGAAACATTAAAGCGGTGATCTAAATATGGTCAGATTGAATTGTACGGAAATTTCAACAATATCAATATGTGTTTTACCGTTGAATATATTATATTTCATATAAATAATTTATAACCCACTTGTCTAATATTGAGTTCTAAGCTGTAAACTCGATTTTCAAACATAACATTTGTCAAAACGAAATAAAAAATATATAGAAATTATTTTAATGATAAAAAAAACCGCGATATAAGTTTTTTATTATAATTATATTTTAATCAAATTTTATTTGCTACTACAACTCACTCCAGCTTGAAAAGAACAGAAGAAGTGCAATAAAAATAAATGCTCCCTCACAGCTACGTGAAAGACGGCGCAGGATGCTAACAGTCAAAATTATCGGACATTACATATACAGACTTCGGGGAACAACGGTTAGTGTCAAAAAACTTGGAGCGTACCAACGGGTTTCTTCTTCAAATGTTTAAGTGTTATTTCTTCAAAGAATTAGTGATGGGGTCAGTGTTTCAGGATGAGGGAGTATATGGAGAGTGTCATTTAAAATTACAGTAAGGATAAGTATGCTTTCGCAGAAAGGATTGGCTAGGAATGCTTTATTAGCTGACACCTAACCTAACAAATACGCTGATGTTTTATAATACTTTGCAAATGGCTGGACTATTCATAATATGTATGAGTAAGTTACAAGAACGACTTTCGAGCACATTTCTCGTCTAAATTAGACCAACATTTGATAAAAATAATTTTGTATTCTAAATAAGAATAAAGTAAACTGGTTAGAGCTTAGAACATTAAAATTACATATCACATACGAAAAGTTTCTAGTAACTTTGACCACCTACAAAAGCTTTAGTTTCACATTAAGATGGTTTAAAATTGTAATCATTGCAACAATCGAGCGGACCTCGCAGACATGCTACAATAAAAAACTGCACCAGGAAATGTACAACAAAGACATTAGGTATCCAATGGCGTGTGCCAATACAGCCTTTATATTTATAGCATTACGGCGACACCCGTCACATACTATCGGTCTAGCTGTACTTTCGACGTTGACATTCTTAGATTGAAAGGTCGCAAACTGGTCCGCATACTGTGATTGCTGGTAGATGCAGGCGGATTGGCCATCCGCTAAGATTGAATCATTGGCGGCACGTCCTGCAGTTTCCACGCGACGCGAGTAATTTCCTCTCGATGATTGTGAAGAGCGTGAAATGACACAGTCATCTGGTGTGGCGCGTGGTGTTGATAGATTTAGCTTTTGCATTTTGATTTCGATTTGCTCGAGATTAGATGGACGCAAGTAAATTATTTGATGTAATGGACAGTTACAGTCTTAAAGCGAAATTGTGGTATGTTGTATTTGTGAAATGTAGAATAGTGTTATGCAACTATGCACTTAATGATAGCAATAATATATTATTTCAATGAAATCATAATTTGACGATTCTATTGGTACTGTTTTCGTTTTTCTTGTTTTTTTTAGGCTGAAGCTTTATTCCGCACAGCAGTGTAGATAGAGTCTCTGTTCTCTGTTCTCGAACAAAATCGAAACATTGGGTGTTGAATCGGGTTGGGCACTCAATGCCACGCTTTCCCTTGAAATGATCAAAATTAATTCAAAAATCAACGAAATATAATACTCTTTCTCTTATTTTGAAAGTAATATAACTAATTAATGTTATGTTAACTTCCTAAAATGCTATATATTTCGTAAAACGAAACCAGAAAGTAACAAGAACCTCCTTAACATTGATATTAAGTTGGAATTAATTGTGCGTTGTCATTACAATTAAGTATTTTATGCAAATAATGTATTAAATCAAAACTTAAATATATTTAACAAATAGCATTCCCTCTTGCCAAACGGTTGTTCGTAAAATAATCTTTAGTTAGCAGAAATTTGTAAAAATCTCTCAACAGAGATGCTAACAACAAATATAAGTTGTAATAAGCGTATAAGAATTTCGACGTAGCCGGATGTAGAACGCATGGCTTAGCGGTCAGTGTTGAACAGCTTTCAAGAGGCGCGGGTTAAAATCCCGCTGCGTTCTAATTTTTATACGTTTTCTAAATATATATTTTCCAATTTCCTAAGTGTATGAATAACACTTTAAAATCAAACGTTAAAAATAATGTATAATAATTGAAGAGGGATAAGTGATGATTTAGTCACGAGTGGATTAAAATTAATTTTGTTGATTTAAAATCCAATATAACAAATTAATATTACTATCATAACAAAATATGAAATAAACCTTATAGAAATGTTAAGCAAGCTTCAAAAACTTTAAAGGAATTTAAAATATAACATATTGTACATGATAAAGTAGAAGACAGTCGAATGCATCGACTATTGGCAATACTGGCCATAGAAAACGAGGTTCGGAATGTGATACCATCTCACAGCTATCTTCTCATCTAGACAACTCAATTTAAATAGGCGCTGCCTGCAATGAACAATATGCTGGCTTTGAACTCCTTTAAGCTTACATTCAACAGAGTCCAAGTAAAAATAAATATATGATAAAAATAGACCCACAGACAAGACAATCGTAACCAACGGCCAATTGTCGTAACCATAAGTATGAAAAATGAATTAAGTATTTTCGAGCATAAGTCATGTCGGTTCCTGACATTTCCAGACAGAAACGAAAACTTTATTTTAATTTTAATATAGAAACAAAATAGAAGAAATCATTAAATTTCTATTATCATCATTCAAATAATATATAATATCCAATTACAATTACAAAACCTAATTAGTGTATACTTTCTAATATATATTTACAATATTGGCAAAGCTAACAGGGCAAAGAGGAAGATAGCATCTGGTCGCTATCTGCTCATCTCGACATCTCTATTTAAATCCCGCTTCTAGTGAGCTAAATTAAATGCTCCGTAACAAAATTAAGCTCCTCCCGTTTGGGATATAAATTGACAGGCACGTGTTATGCAACCAAATCGGCTTATGCATGGTCGGCCACCACCATGTTAATGATATTGCTTTGAAGTGTTGTTTGTATGGTAATATGTTTCGTAATATAAAAAGAAAGGAAGTGGAAGGTTGGTGATCAACATTTCTGTGATAACCGACGCTTGCTCGTGAAACAGCCGATGCGCGCCTAGTACTGTGATGGCTTGTGTGCCCTCAAATTACAATAAGGTAGCTATTTACGATATACATATATAGGTGAGCCTTCATTTTGTTATTAATTTGTATGGAGGAACCATAGAACTTATCACAGCTTATGCTCATTTGCAGTTGCGTCCACAACTTCGTTTGCCGGAACTTTAGGGTTCTTTGCAATTCGTTAGTAAAACATATAATCTGTTCTTTTTAAGTTCCCGTTAAAAATGGAGGATATCCGACCTTCTTTACCTTCAAGGAACCAATATGCATAATTTTCGCTATCGCCATGCAGTAGTTTCAACTGTGCGCAAGTCGCTCAACGAGTAACGGAAAAGTTTTATTCATCATCTATATTAATTAAGATATTACTGTACGCTACCGTCGTTAATTACAGAATGCTCGGAGGGTAAGCGTTACGCCTCTTCAGTGTAATATTTATTCACAGTTTTACTTGGCAAAGTAATGGTAACAATGTAGCCGAAGCTTCTTAGCAAAAGAGCTTAGTTGCAATATATTTATAATGAACTATCCAAACCAACAAACATTATCTTGGATGAGCTGTAAATAATCAATTCGAATGTTAATAACTAAAAAGCCATTATATTTACTAAATTTATTTTGTGTAATTTTAATTTTGTCCCCATAAAAATCTAATACAAATCTAAATTCTATTCGGAAACTTATTAACAAAAGATTAATGAAATCAGTAATATCGTACTCAAATTGCCATATAGCCTTCACGCCATAGCGTGATAAAAAGGAATAGGAATTTTATATTAAATATAAAATAGTACAAAGTCTCTCTACATATTTCTCTCTGTTCTCTAAAACAATACAGTGCACAGAGGGACCTCAATATCAACAGACTTGTAGCATTAAACGTAAATGCATTATTCTGTTAATTACGAATCATTATCGTTTGTTGTTTCTTCAAAATCATGATACCATTTAACGTGAAATAGATCCGTAATCTCGAATCTGCGTCGTAAATCGCAACGCTCGTAAAACGCTAACAGACGCTTGTAAAGCACTAAACCAATATTTACTGAAACCGTACTAATATTATTCTAACAAATACAAATATTTTCATGAATATCTTAACGTTTCGTGACCAGGACCTATGGCTGAATGGGCCTTTGTGTTTGTTTTCATTGTGTACGTACGATTTCTGTATTATATATAAAAAAGGATAAATTACTTATTTTCCCGTAATTTATGAACTATACAAATCATCTATGTAAATTTTCATCTTTAACTGTAAACTTGCCTTGCACAAATCATTACATATTGAATTACATTTTAAAGATTAACATTTTTTAACTTTTCAGAGCTTACTTTTAATCCTTTTAAATACTTTCATATCAAAACAATGAAAAAAAAAATTTATCTTTTTAAATTATGTTTCTTATCTAATTGTTATAACAGTAGACGACAAATTTGTTTTTTTTTTCTGTTTTGTTTAAACGATACAGAGAGAAGACAGACGGACATATGAATAATGAAAGCTTAGTCCTTAGTAATAATGAATGAATGAATAAGTTTTTGTCCAGCTCCCGTTTTTAGGTTAACAATACAGACTTCTAAAAGATACTTTAATAGTTTAAGAAAGTTAGCCTCACCAACTTTCCTGCACATACGAGTATTTAAAATATGTATCGATTAAATGCTCAAAGCACGAAAGGCACACCGAACAAATAGTATTACCGGTGGTCTGTTACCTATTAGCCCGGACTTATCTATGGCATCACCACACACGCTCGGTTCCTTACCGCGTCGGTACCGCAACCGTCTTTTGCACTGCCACTTTACTGTATTGCTTTGGAATTTACTGTATCTGGATAGTTAAAGTGCAAATAATTATGTACTTGAAAGCTTGTTAATGAATACATTTCTTATTAAGGGTATATGTTTGGGTTTGATAGTCGTCTAAGCGCTCTGACCCAGCGAAGCCATGCGTTCTACATTCGGCTTCCTATTTTTGTTGTTAGCCATACGTAGCCGGATTTAGGCGGATGAGAATGTTTTTCAATTTTCCTAAGTGTGTGAATAACATTTTAAAATGATAAAAATATTAAATAAATAGCATTCTCTCTTGCCAAACAATTATTCGAAGAATAATCTTTGGGTAGTAGAAATTTGTGAAAATCTCTCTACAGAGAATTATTAGTATTCATTAATAGTTGATTATTACATATTTACAAGTCAACTATTCTCACGTGGTTACACTGCATACTTGTCTATAACCAGTTCATATCATTTAACGGCTTGCGGACAGACGGACGGACTACGTTGTTAGTGCGATAGAGGTCTTGTTAACTCTCTGGCAATAAACGACCATTGACAGGCCCGAGAATGTCAGTTTGTTTAAATAAAGTCATTAAGTTTATGAGAGATCACTTATGTAATTTTGAATCTCTTAAGCTTTTAAACTTAAGAGATAAATAGCTTTATGACTCGGCGATGGACCGCGACACGTGAGATTTTGTTATAAAAAACCACGTAAAATATATTAAATAATTCGGGAAAAGGCAGTACCTAATTGCACTATTTTAAACTGTTTAACTTTACTTTGTATTTTGTACTGTTTAACAAAGCATTTGTTGGTTATAAGGCTAACTTCTTCATAGATAAGATATAATTTATTCTCTCAAAACCCAAGCCTCAAAAGGTCATATTAATGACAGATATAATTAAAACAGTTCCATTAATTCATTATGCAATATTTTTTTAAGTTATTCTATTGTTATACCATACTAGTTTGACCGATACTGTTTCACAAGTGGCTTTTGCAATTAAAAAATATTAATCTCTCATCAACATTTGACAGGTGTCACATGCAAAATAAATCCGTTTGCATTAATGTCAACGAAACGAATAATACTAGTTATCAAAACCATAAATCATTCATCAGTAGAAGTTTAAAACTAATATAAATATAATAAGGTATCAAATTAATGGAATATAAAGAATTGTTCTTAAAAAAATTATGAGGTTATCGCGATGCAGTGGGTCTGACAGTAAACGCGATTGGTTGTGGGTTCAATTTAAACTCGGAGAATGATTATATTTAAAGTATTTTCATTTCTCCGCTGTGGTACCTATGGCAAAGCTACGTTGGGTTCCGCCACTCAACACACAATGTTACGATTTTTAGACGGAAAGTGGAGCTTTTACCCTGTTATAAGGGAACAAGATTGAACCTGAAAAAAATATCTTATATAAAATCAAACCGTAAAGCAAGCTGTGTGTTTCCAAATAATTCTATAAGGTGTGCGATATTTCGAAGATAAGACTAAATGTGAACAGTATATACAAGAAAAATATCGAAATTGAGTTGATTTTACTTAGTTAGTATATTATATTATATTAGTTAAAGTAACAGAAGTTGGTGCTTCCGTGTAGCTCAGTGCTCTAGTTTCGTAAGCTTTACATTGAGTAAATTGTTAAAATCTTAATTATGTTAGACTGTATTTCCATCAGTTGTACAACTAAACTGTAATTAAAACTGTTTAAATTATGTATACACATTTGTTCATAAAGGTGACACATTTTCTTAACGCTTTTTCCACCACAACACCCACCCACTTAAGCAGAGAGAACCTAGCCTTCAAATATAATCATTCTTCGGAGCAGGAATCAAACCCACAACAAACGCGCTTACCATCTAGGCACTGTTAAGATACGCCACGACAGCCTCAATAATTTTTTTTCTTATAAACGACATTTACATTTCTATATAATGGATATTTATTTTAAGCGCGCTTAATGGTACTATTCATCCTCATTATAATTTTTTGTCAAATACTAACAAAATATTAGATAACTTGTTAAAAAATTTGCAATATATAGGGTATATGTAATATGTTATATAAATTGCCGAAGATTTTGTTTTGAAATAGAAAATCAAGTTGAAACGAGTGGCCCGCTTATCAAGCTGTTAATAAATCCGTCCTGTCATTAGACAGCGCGAGTTGGTGTCGGTCGAATTAGCCGTAACTAACACAAATGAGCTACAATTTATTCGGCGACAGATCAACACATTCTACTAGAGTGTTTTTTATGTTTATTGCTATGCCCGCTTAAAAATAACATTTACTTTTTTTTATCTTGGAGCCGATTGCTTCAAGTAATACAGGATAATTGTAATAGCTTTCATACTCTTCTTTGCTGGTAGAATTGATTTCCTTATAAAAAAAAATAAGAAAATATAAAAAATATATATTAACAAATAAAATTTGCCAATTAAGAAAATTATAGAGAACATGACGTTCAAATCTCCTTTGCCCAATTTCTAGCAAGATTCAAGGTTATGTGTTTTTTCTTATTAATGATTTAAATCACATTTACTATCACGCTTAGTCAACAATTACAACCTATTCACCTACTGTGCCACGAATGTCAACTACGCAAAACGATTTTCAGTGAAAATATTTCAGAAAGAAATATTTTTATTACTATTACATAAAATTGGGTGTAACCATGAATCGATTCTATGTTACGAATGTATTCATAGAAAATATCCTCAATTCGATTAAACATGTGAAATTTAAATATATTATGTTAGCCGCAAAAGATGGTGTTTTTTAAAAAAAAAAACAAATAAACATTTTTATATCATTACGTAAAACAGTTCGAAACAACAACGTGTAAAAGTACAACTATTCCTATGGACTCGTAAATCTATCATGATTTCTACTTTCTTGCGCTATTACCAAATGTTTTGATTGTTATTTAAATACACTCGTATTATTTTTATTGCCGATTCTGACACTTTGTTAGCTCTATTTTATATTTATATAGATGTTATTCTACATATTACCGATAGTTAAAATGTTGTTTTCATTTTTAAAAACTTATTTTGTTTATTCTTTATAAGGAAATAATATAATACAAGAAAATGTTACAACCTCAATAAGATTTTTTAAAATTTCGCCTTTGTTTTTCATTATCCTTATATAAAATAGTAAAAAAAGATAAAAGTACACCTACATATATTGTATTAAATTTAAATAGGAGATGGAAATTTTTTGGTTTTAAAAATAAATATTACAAATCAAAAATAGTGGTACCTAAGACAAATCGCGGCGATGAGTAACGCCGACAGTCGATATAAAGCATGAATCTGTATAATTCAAAGCCAAAGCATCCCAGTGGTAAAGTTTTATTATATAATCACTCCATTATAAATTCAGACAAATATAACACTGAAAATGGCTTTTTGTAACGTCTAATTACATTAAAATAATAATTGTAACACATAAAAATAAGAAAGCTTTCTTATAGCATTCTTCATTCATCATTTACATTCTATAGAAGAGATTAATTAACCGTCTTCCAAATTACCATTCTATGTGATTATAAATAAATATATCGAAGTGAGTACTAAATATAATAAATTGAATCTATTTAGCGCTCACGACTCAGGCGTTAAAACGAAAGTGTACGGTAAGTAGCTAATGATAAACAGCCAAGACAAGTGTTACAATGTACAACACATTAGGGAACAGAAATAATCATTACTAAAGTAATTTCAAACGTTTCAAAATTGTTCTACTTAAGCTATCGTTTAAATGTATAGTTTGAAAATTCACTTCTATTTATTAAAAGCATCACTTGTGATATGCGAACGGATAATTTACAATTTTGTTGCGGAACGAGTTGAAAGTATTATTTTAGAAGACTTTCGATGTAGATTGTACAATATATAGATAAAATCTATTTAAGTTATATAAACTAGGTATTTGTCTTTAAGCTTTAGGGTTTTAATACGTTTAAGTAAGTTTTAAGTTTTTTTTTTATTTTAACTAGTAGTTTAAGTGTAAGTTCTTTTTAAATTTTTACTAGATTTTTGTTAATTATGGAGAAATCTTATTGACACAACAGCCCATTCTCTACTTTTTACAGAAACAAAAAAATGTATGATCGGCTTAGTGATGTAAGTGCACCGCACTCCAAACCAAATGAGCCCTAAGTACCATCTAAATGTTATACAAAAACTGCTGTGTATTTGTGTTTCGATATATGTTATTTAGAGTTTTTTATCTTTTCTATAAATAAATGTAAGATATACCAATATACATTGTTATTTATATTACACAAAACTATGTATAATTATTACTGGTTTATTCTATAATAACCAAAACAATAAAAAAAATAAAGAGAATATTTCCCTTCCTTTAGTTAAACCATATATATATATATATATATTATAATAATAAAAAAATATATTTTTTTTCGTATATTACACATTAACTTGTTAATATGGCGACATGAAAATAATTCTATAAGAAAATTAGCTGTATATTTCCTTCTTAACCCATATTACAAATGCATAACTACTCTGTATGTGTGTGACGAGACACGGCCATACCGCAGAACCGATTATGGACAAATTTTATAAAGGGATAATTTATTGTCTTGGGACGAACATAGGCTACATTTTTATTGTTTTACGAACAGGCTGCCGAAAATACGAAACAGCTCTAGGGGTTCACGCGGGCGAAGCCGCGAGCGGGTCGCTAGCATATATATATAAAAATGGCGTGGAAAAATCTAATGAACAAGCAAGATATAATGAAACTAAAAGCAGGGAAAGTAAAATTGAGCAAGGAATTTTTTTTGCCGCAACGAAACTGAGATGACCCGTGATGTATTGTACCGCATGAGCTAAAAACTAAACTAAACTTAAAATCAATACATTGAATTCGATGATTATCACCATAATTATTTTGTCAGATCTCAATCTTATTTGACGATAATCGTACAATGCTGATTATAGTTAGAAGCTTGCATGTTATTTATTCAAATATTTAAAGCCATTGACTTACAAAATAGAGCAGTCGGAGAATATATGGTGCGATTGTTTCTGTTATAAATTAATTTTATATAGCAAAAAATGGTGTATCAGAAATATTTATAATATATTAAAAAATATATCACAATGTAGTTTTTATAGCATTATTTAAATGTCGACAAATTTCCATAATAAAGTAAACAAGTCTCAGTCAGCACTTTTTAAAACATGTTAAGAAGTAATAACATTATATTTAAAAAAAAATAAGTTTCCTATTTTTATAGAAATTTGTAATTTTTTTTATTTAGTAGTAAATTATTGTATAGAATCACTTATAAATATTCAATAAGCATAAAATTTCAAACAGGTATTATTGAAATTTTCAATAAGGAAAAAATGCGGAAAAGTACAGTTACAACTGCACCGTTAATTACCATCGGTAAGATGTAATTTGAAATTATAAACAAATATATATTAATCTAGTTCAAATTTCATAGTCGTGTATGGCTCGAGGTGACGATGTTGTTGAATGGTAAATAAAATTATAGTGTCTTCATTGTCGTGTGCGGCATTTTGATTGGCGCAAAGCGTGACTTGGTTTAGTTTAATATTAATCAATTATTTCCTTATTGGCTCCTACGTATTGACAATAATAGGTACCTTATGAGATATTATTTGGAAAATAAAAACATTAAACAAAATTATAAAACTTATTTACAAAAGGTATTTCGCTTTTAAATGAAGAAAAAAAATGTTTCTTTTTACAGATTTCAAGGTGATAGTTTTATTAGGGACGTCTAAAAATTGACAAAAAAGACTTGTGTTTGAAGTTTTTTTAAAATGCTCATACATAATTTAGAAATGTCACTTACTCTATAACAGGATATACTGGATAGTGAGCACCTATACGAAATTAAGTTTTAAAGCCGCTGATATATTATGTAGAAAATGTCATTAGCAAAAAGTGAACCTATCAAATCATATTATTGTAGAGCTAAAAAAAAACTTAATGCCAATACCTAGAAAATTTATACAAACTAGTCTGACATACTTTTGCTAAGTAGGTACACAGATTATTCTCTCCCAAGAACATGCAAGTTACATTACGGATATTACTCTGATACTTTCTAGGGACAATGCAATAAGTGCATAGTCGGCTTACACAATCGCCGGCCGGTACAAAGGACAGGTGCGTTGACGGTTGCACAATATATTTTAATAATATAATTGGATAAGACTAGAAGCGAGTCTCACTGTGATACGGACAGGATTGCGTCTAAAAGCAAAGTGACAATATTTCATACGTAAAAAGCCATTTAAATAACTATAACAGATATACATTCATGCATAAAATCAGTTTAAAGTTTAAACATACTGTTATTTTAACTGTTAGAATTTAAAATTTAATCCGTATGTTAATAGTCTTGAACATTAATCAATTGCTGCGAACAGCTGGAAGGGTCGTGAGTCGTGCGGCTTAAGTCCTACCTTAGTTTGCTAATTGTAACGTATTAACCGATCCTATTCATTGCTCGTCCAAATTATATTAGGCTACGTGTCGTCGTAAATAGAATTACTTCATACTTGGCTCGACATCGGCAAATTGGATAAGCTCGTATAAGCATATAATATTAGCGTTTTAGCAAAATAAATTTAAAAAGTAATTAATGTCAGTATCCAGTTAGGACAATTGTAATAAATTTTACAAGTCAATGCTTTACCTGAATTATTGTATTACACAGAGTAGTTTACTTGACTTTTGCACTTTGTTTCCAAATAAGATATTGTATATAATTAAACACAACTCAAACTGACTGTACTAATATGTCGTTGAGAAGATTGCACTTATACGTTTATTATATACGTTTTATATCGGTCATATATTGGGTATAATTTAAATAAATCACACGTTGCACAGGCGCAGCTCACGAGCGCACGAGCGACGCGCTTGCTACGGTGACAATACGCAATTAGGATTAAGTGCATCTAGATTTTAGATCGTAAGACGATAACTTGTGATCATAAGACTGCATTCCGTGGAAACGGAAGTAGGTATAAGATGTGAATGACATTAATAATGCTTTCAATTCATTTCTATAAAATCGTAAATAATTTTAAAATAATACAAATTATTAACAATATAACAGGGAAAATATTGCAATAATGAAAAACATTTTTAGACACTTATAATTTTTTTAAAGCAGCGGGTATCAAACACGCTCCTCTTGGAAACTGTCCACGAGCTAAGGTCGCATACCTTCAAACGCTTGGACAATTTTTTTTTAACATATCAACTTCTTTTTTTTCTTCTTTCTTGCAACTGCTTTTTCAACTTCCTAAGTGCGTGACACTTTAAAATTATAAAAATATGCAATAATTAAATTTACTTGTTTACACATACTAATTTTTTTACACCAATTAGTAGTAGTATAGTAATAAAAAATATGCTCGGTAGTTTTTAACAAACTAGGATTTGTATATTAGTATTGACTTTGAATGAATTGGATCTCTTCGACAATAGTACCTACGACGTTGTGTGAGCTGCACGAACTCTTGCGCAAGTCTGCGCAGGCGCAAGTTTTAACGCAGACATGGATGGATGGCGTTGGTTCAATTTATGGTTAGGTCAGATGAAATCACGAGTTTCGGTGAAAAATGATCCTAACTGCTGAATTATATGACGTGGGTGCTATAATTTTCGGAAATAGTATATTAGGTCGAGTTGCACAACCGCAAGCCACTTGCAATACAATATGTTTTACGTTAAACAATTATATTTGAAGGTAATTTTATATACATAGCTATATTGTCGTATCCCTAGTGCAGCAAAGTGGCGGTGAGATCAACCATTTAACACATTATTTATCTAACTTCGGTTCGTCTGAAGTGGAGGACAAGAGTATTTCGACACTAGATTTTCTAGGCCTACTTTATTAAAATAGCTTTATGAAAATTACTAATTAAATGTTACTTCAATCATGCAAAAAAGCTAAAAATGGTTTTTTTTAATGAAAAACAGTTTCAACCATTTTAAAAGTTATCAAAAGTAATAATAGTCATTTAGTTTTTTTAATATAATAAAATAAATATTAAAAAAACTAAATGGATCGATCCATTTTATGCTAAAATAATAGTATTTTCACGCTTTCAAACTAAGCCCACTTCGACCGATACAAATTTCCTTGGCAATTACTATTAATTATGGGTAACCGACGTTTACGGTAATCTAATTTAGTGGAGGAATATCGGTACATTAATCACCTGTATTAAGTGAAATTATTAATTATTAGCACCACTATTAATTACTTGATGCAATCTACTGTGACACCTCCGCCATAAATACAACAGGTAACGCGATATCCCGACTACTTACTGTGATGTAAGACATACTGTAGGAAAGAATAATTATAAATCCTAATATATACTAAAATTTGTGAAATAATTTTCCTTTCTATATGTTAAGTTAAAATAAACAACACTTTTCAAAAGAGCTTATCTTTGACTACTATACTATATTTTCTTCATCATGAAAAAGGGCTACTTTAGATTCCTTTATTTTAGCGTTACGTTTCTTACGCATAACAGTCATAGATAACCTAGTGTCAAGAAACTCCGTATTCCACCTTCCGCGGAATTTCAGACATTGCATGCTAAGTGGCGGACCATAACGCTGCGCTTTGTCAACTTACTCAATAACAGAAAAATGAAAATAATTAAATCATGGTCATTGCACTCAGTGAGACCGAACCCCCCGCTGCGCAACGACTGCTTCTATTTTATATAACATAATTCTTTCGGAGAGGCCTATGTCCAGCAGAGGACGTCTTTCGGGTGATGATGATGGTGATAATATAAAACTAGTCAGCGAATAGTTTTTTTCATACCGTTCGTTCTTTACATACACAACTAACTTACTTAGACCAAAATTATTAAATCAGATCAGAAGATTAAAACATAATTTTGTGAACACTTTAATACATTCAAAGCATTTCACGACTTACATTTCCTCGCCATGTGTATCGCGACACCTGAGCTCCTGGCTGTTGCGCGATCCACTCTCCTTTCATTTTGCAATTTTAATATATAAATGTTATGGAAATTTTAAATCCTCGTCTCTTTCCCACGTCAGTTGGACCAGATTATATACGTTGTGGTATTGTGTAAGGGCTATTATGGCGGTTCGCATCACGGCGCGCTTTGTTGTGCCAAAAGCGTTTCATTGCCTAATGCTTATGGATAAAAGCCTATGATATACTATTTATGATGTATATCTACTGTTATTTAGAACGTCTAAAGATAAATATACCAGCTTCGAATATAAACTTGTCAAAGCAAACTAGATGAGTAAATTTTTTTGTAATATTTAATTCTAAGCATTGCGTGGATATCAGTGGCTCAATGGTAACTTCAGGAAGTTGCTTCACAATTGCGCAGGTTTATATACCACTTTCTTAAAAATAATTTGAATAGATAGAAATAAATTTTAAATATTAATGTTTAATTAAATAGAAATATCTACAGTACAAAGCAACTTGAGAAGATAAGAGATAGTTTGAAGCTAGAGTGTCTTGCTTCCTAACGTTATGAATACATATGAAAACTGTGATATTCATAAATTATTAATTTTATTGGTGCTAATGTAAATGCAAGCGATTTACTCTAGCGAGATTCAGCCGCCCGGGCGTCTTGCTCCGATAACGTTTTGCATATTCAGCTATTAACTATGCACCGTGAAATGTTTTTATTGAATATTTGAGGAATAATTTATATGTATAAACCCCTTCCGTTACTCACCGAGTCACTGACCGACAACGCATAGTCAAAGCTGAAATAAACTGATCCAAAACTAGCCAAAAACTTAAATTTAAATTTACAGGAACAAAAAAACATGATTTTGAATTCTACAGTCGAAACTACAAACGATAGAAATAATATGGAAAAGGTAGTAAAGATTAAAAATAGTATGTTTCTCTTGTTCTTTCATACATTTTCACGCATATATTTTTGTCGCATTATTTTGAATGTTCAAATTATCATAAATGTAATATAAATATTATAATATTCATATTCACGTCTTTATAATTACTACAGACCAGACCAGACCTTTAAGACACGATGAGAATCCACGATCGTATATTGGTAGATTGCGCTTTAACTAATAAGCTGCACCGTCCTGACATACTGGTACATACATTTCATTTATATTCAATACGATAGACCATTGACTACCGGCGTTGCTTTAAATAATAAAATCCATCCGACAAATATAACGAGGCCAGACGAACAAAATAGCTAGAGGGCACTGTCGACATAATATTACTCGGCACGTCACGTTTCTTCTAGAACTGGCATTAGTCCTTTAACTGTGGGCATAGAAGAAGTGGAGAACGGAGTGCCTCGACAAAAGGTTATCTCTAGTCAGGGTCTACTCTAGTTACCCTGCTATGCCGGAAAAGCATGAAGCCGAATTACGGCATGGAAAAAAATCGATGAAACTTAATATCTAAAATAAAGAGTGGCTGTGACATTGAGTTATATCATCCTGTATCAATATCTAAAAATATAATGAATTGAAGTTTTTTTTAAATGTAACATGTTTTTATAAATATATATGCATGCATACAAAAAACAAGAATACACCTATAATTAAGTGGATAATTGTTCATGTAATGCTAGAGAAGAATCAGAATTAAATTAAATTAATGGATGTACCAGCGGTTGTTACACATCTCGCTTCCTTTCACTCAAAATCGAATTAAAACGCAATGTGTAAACAATTATGTGCCGCAACGTAATCGAAATAACTCATAAATTTTATATGTACTCGTTCTTGAAGGAGAAATTTGTGGAATCATATCGATAAATTTAATCGAATCCAAGATATTTATAATAAACGAAAATCAATTAAATCAACAGCCCATTCTAAGAATATTGTTTTGATATGTTATAAGTATATAATATGCATAATATAACTTTAATATAGTCTACTTAATAGTGTAACGAAAACAGGCTAAAATAATCATTTAGAAAATTTGTGTTCTTAAATTACATTTAATTATATGTCTAGAGAGTTCTAATATGTATTAATGAAAGAAAATCTTGCTATATTGAATTGTTTTGATTTCTCCTATACACATAAATAAAGAGTTGTTAGAAACCAGACTGATTACATTCGTATTCGTAAAACCGAAAGACAAGTGCGTAATTAAATCCAGGATCGCCATATCGTGCAATTAATTATAATTGCAGCTTACAGGTGCACGTTTATTTAACGATGAGCCGACCGCTAATATCGAATTATAATTCCGTTGAAAATATTAATAGAGACCACACGCCAATAAGTCTTTTTGATTTATGTAAAGAATCTAGATAGTTTAATTACTGATCGTTATTTTAATGGCTTGATGACAAGATAAATGCAAGAAATATACGTAAAGACAAATATTACACAAGTATAATACGACGCACTTGCTTATGTCAAAGGCTTAGAACAAAAAAAAATCATATATTATGGAAATAAAAATGATAATGATATCTTTATTCTAAAAAAGCTCACGAAAGGGCTCGTCACTAAGCAATAGTCCAGAATGATTCAACTTACCGCGGCATATTCGGCGCAAATATCGATGGAGCTGACAAATTCGCAAACATCGTCGACAGACATTGCGGAAAGTCGCGCTCGAGCTTCTGAGCACAGGCATTCACGATTTTCACTACGGTCTGAGGAAAAAAGATCGTATTATAAAAAAAATTATGTATACAAGTGAAATACACTTTTAGAAAACATTTAAACGCAGCGAATTTAAACCCGCGCCTCTTGGAAACCGTCATAGCGCTATGACCACTAAGCCATGTGGTCAAATATTATTCAATTTCCTAAGTGTCTTTTTTAACATTTTTTAAAATGTCATTCGCAAACATAGGAAATTGAAAAAGACATATTTAGAAAACGTATAAAGTTTTCTAAATATGTCTTTTTTCCTAAGTGTTGTTTAAACATATTAAAAATGTTTTAAAGAGGTTGTGTCCAGTTGATTAGTCAGGCACTGTCCAATTGCTTTACGATGATATTTATTTTTTTGATGTAAGGACTGGACTAATTAATAATAATTCTTAAATAAGCATAAACAAAACACTAGAAGCAAAATGAAACGAAATAAGTTATAAATTAATACAACAAATCATAATATTTTCAAATTACCACTTTTATATCCACTTTAAACCAATTTCAATTTTTACAGCTATCGCATTTCAAACGAACACAAACGAGTATTTATTTCATAATTAAATGCATATATCTCAAAGCGTGATGAGCTAACTGTTCTGTAAGCTTCAGTTATGATACTATAATTAATTTTTATTAACCAATGTTTTCTTAACTAGCGTACAGGAGGCAGCTGCAGATTTTCAGTTTTATTCAATTTGCAATAATTTAAGAACGAACAAGACATATATTTGTTTTTGTATTATGTGGCATTTATTCGGATTTTTCGATTATTATAAATAGTTTTAGTTATATAACAGTTTAAGTAGACAATAACGAGCTATAAACAACTTTAAACTATTAAATATTTTTGAAGTGCTTAGTTTAAAAGAAAGATATACGAGTATAAGCCATTTCATAGAATTTTATTTTGACAGTAAGGTTAAAAAAGAAACACATAACTACGTAATTTACAAAGCATCGCTGTACTAAACCCGCTTACCATTTGACAAAACCATGTATATAGGTCATATATTATAAAATTTTGATTTGCTTAATTATACAGATTAGTTTCTTTTTTACCTTCATTTGATACTCTTTCATCTCCATCACTTCTTGTACTGGGGCTGGCAGAGAGCCGGGCACGTTTTGCTGCACTCTCTCCCGCAGCGGAGAGATCGAGCGGCGAATGTTCTGTGGTGACACCTGCGCCGACGCGTTTACGTCTTGACCTGCCACCGCGACCCACTCGTGATATTGCTAAGAGAGTCTAGAGAAAACATTATTTTTGTTATACATATGATTATATATATTTCGGACGAAAGTAGTATAGGAACTTGGTTTTATATTTAAAACTGCAGGTGATTTGGGCACAATAGAAGTATAAGATGTGTGCAAAGTTTACGACTGAAATAATAAAAAAAAACAATGAATGAATGAAATATTTTCAAATCTGTTAGTGTCACGGTAGCCATTAAAAACATTGAATTGAAATATTGAATAAAAAAAGTAAATAATATAAACACAAAAAACATTGCAATTGCGCTGCAGTTAGATCACGCAAGTTGACTTACGCAGACGTAGGGTCAATTACTCGGTAGCACGTCAAATGGCAGCGTTAAGCAAACACGGCGAACTTATTATCTGATCGAGACCGTAAGTGGCGGGCATTCATTATAATAACATTGTGAGCCGTCACGCTCACCGGTCGCGGGTCAAATTGCAATCTATCTTTTTTAATTGCCACTTGCAATAAAACGAAATGGTACTAATTCCGAATGAAATTCAAAATGAGGCGCGCGTGAAATGTACGGCTACATGCGTGTGCGCCGGCAGACGCCGAGCCCATTAATCTCACGATTTATTTCCGAGCTCGCTCCCGTTTCTCTTCACAGGTGAAAATATATTAAACCAGGCTATTTATAGTGTAAAGGTATAAAGAGAAATGTAACAAATCATGTTAATATCGCGAGTGAGTGTCAGACGCTGTTGTAGCGGCGATACTGATTTTAGAAAGCAAACACCATTGTACTACATTGATAGACCACGTTCTAAATTACTATCAGCATTGTTAAACTGCGTTTCAACTGCGTCCCTTTTACGAACAATTCATTATGTTAAAAATATAATATCTAAATTAGATGTAGTAAGAGGTTAAATGAAATAGCAATGCACGATGAAATTATAATCGTTAGCCTAGCGTGCGTTGCTCTTGTTGGAAAAAAGTCATTAGTTGAAAAAGTCGAGCGCACTTCGATTTCACATCCCATCAGTAGCGTGTCGCGCGGCGCGTGCCTCTGCCAATTAGTGCAGCTCCAGTTCGCTTTACAGTGAAGAGCCGAGACGGTTCGCTGGCCGCCACCGCCGCTGGGGGCGGGGACATGCGCCCGCGCCACGGTTACAACCGCCTCGCAATTAACACTCTCTCCGTCTTATCTATAAACTACTACGGAAGTGTAAAGGTCGCGTGCCCTATGAGGTTTAATTGCCTGCATTATTACTTTAGAAGATGATAGGCTCGTATCACGTTATTACTTTAAGCAAGCGCAAATTGTAATAAGCTATGCGCTTGGTAGAAATTCCTTACGAAGATAGCATCAAATGAATTTTACGATGCCTCGAAACATTTTAATACCAGCCGTGAACTATGAATCGGGGTACAGATGTGTAATTAAAGCGGGAAGGTCAGTGAGCACAGAATAAATAATTGCTAATGAATTTTAAAGAGTTACTTATGAAATGAGCAGCCAGCTGAGCGTAAATTATTTCATAGGGGCAGTGGCATTGCTCCAAGTGTCCATTACGACGTAATGAACGGATATTGTAAAACAATGTTTTAATATTTTCTTAACACGTTCAAAGAGCGTTGCTTTCGTAACGTAATAAGATTTCATTATTTAAGTGACACATGTCAAATAACTATTCATTTTTTTATTACGAATATCCTTTCAGATACAAGAAATTTCAATTACATGATAATCAAAAGGCCAACACGTTCAAAATAGGTTTTCTTACTTAAAATAAAATACATATCGCATTGTAGTTGACCTATCGCGTGATTAACATATATATTTCTTTTGAAATGGAATTGTGCAAATCTGTATTATTTCACTTATGTTTTATATCAAAATATGAATCTCTCTATGATATTATTTACTATATATATTTCTTCTGTTACTTTATATAAATTTTAAAATGAAACTATTTTTAACCGGATTTATCGCGTATGTTATTAGAATTCGAAAATATAATTTAGAAATCCGACGTTTCGAACACTTTACAGTAGTCCTTGGTCACAGGTAGACTGAGGTGGCATTCGTCTGTCAAATGATACAATTATTATATCAAACTACCGTCAACGATGTCTTAGTGGCCTCGCGTACTGCCCTGGATTCCTGCAGCTTGCCCAAGGATTAGCTTGCTCAAGTTTTCAAGGCAGTTCATTTCAATAATTATTTATAATAATTTTAAGTTTTATTTATGCTTTGCTTTATAATCATATCCTTTACCAAGGCTAGGAAATACATAGGTATTAAACATACATGATATTGTAAATATTAATATTACGAAGTAGTCCAATACTGCTGGTTATTATGGTATCTTATACATAAATTTATAGCTTAAAAATAAAAATACCTTTGTAGAGCTCATATCTAGCATAACGGGGAATGCAGGCAGCCGAGGCGGACCTCCCTGTTGCTTCGCTAACTTCGCGAAGAGACCGCCGACAACCACATCACTGCCATCAGCTTGTGTCTGAGCAGGAGTTCTTTCCCCGCCATAACCATTTACCCGGTGGAAGTAGCTAAAACAAAAACATACTGAATAATATTTTAATTTAACCAAAATAACATTTTAGTTTTACTTTGTAAGTAGTGTACTTTTTAAAAATAATAGTTAATTCAACAATGTTCTGAGAAGACCACAAAATCATATTTTAATTTTGTATATAGTATATCAAGGTAAAGACGCAGATTAAATAAGGACGTTTATCAAATTTTTACATACAATATAACGGTATGTAATGATACTGCTATTGTCCTTACCAATAATGGTACTATTGTTGTAAGTACGTGTGAAAAGCCATGCAGAGGGCAGTTTCTGAACAACTGTTGGGGCTCAATTCAATTGTTCGTATTGCGGATGAGGAGTTCGCTTTAAACTCCTTTATTGGTCTTTAGCCAGGAATTCAACTGTCTCGATGCTCCCTTAATGCAATAAAGGTGGCAATTTTATATTTTATGTGCTTTCTTAACTAAATATATATTTTTTAATATTCTCTCAGGAAGCCTAAGCCTTCAATATGTCGTTTAAATGAGCTGAAAAGTTACTTGGTAGTTTGAGTTAAGTTAGATACTTATCCCACTTGTTTAACCTAAATTCTTCTAAATATACCGAGTATGGGGCAGGAGTCGGATTATGCAGATTTTTTTAACAGAGATTATGTCACTTATTTCACAAGGAGCTCAATGATGTTTGGTGACAAAATAAAATTATAGCCTTTCCTAATGTATTCATTTTCTTCACCTTATTTATCTGAATTGATACAAATTTATCGAAATTAAGACAGATTTAAAGTACTAAAGTGACATCATCAAAATACTCTGAATCGTTAACCTAACGATTTGCAATAGCATTAATGGATCAACCGACTTCAATGTAACATGTCGGCGCTTGGGAAACATTGCCCGATATAATTGCACTGTAGATAATGGACTTGATTAGTGCTTTAGGCCAGTAATTTTTTTAAATGTCAAGAGGTCAGGAGTCTATTTGGAGTGGATCTCATTCGAATATTAATTAATTCTCTTATTTAGGTCAATGCTTATTATATTGCAAGCTTACGTTGTTCACTTGTTATTATTTATTATTCTTTACAAATTAAAAAGACGATCATCTATTATATGACGGTGTAGCTCCAGTGTGTCTAGTTTGTCAGTAGTAGTATTTATAATTAGTATTGACAGAGGTCGCCGACCGCGCCCCGTGAGATGAGCAATTCATTAATATAACATAAGTTCACGCGGACACCTTTGGTTCTCACGAATCATGTAAATTTGTCGACTTCACGTAAGTTATCGAATCGATTAATATGCAAATCGATTTAGGCATCACTAGGCGGTCGGTGAACCGCGAGTCGCATGATATTGTGAATGCATTGACACCGGTTGTGTGAAAAACGAGTGTTGTGATTTTAATTTTTTAAAATCGATTATAAAATTGTCAATGATTATGATGTATCATCGATTACACTGACAATGTAGTGTTGACAGGTGAAACGGCACGCTCATAATACGAACCTTTTAACAGAAGTTTGTAAATAATAAATGGCTTGCTTGCTAAGACTAAGAGAAAGATATATTCGAACGCGGAATTTACGATGGTATAGCATTTAATTCCTAGATAGGTTGTCAGGTGTAGTGCTAATAGCAGCGCACATAATGCTTGCCCGAGGTATCGACTTAATGCGGATCTTTAAGGAACTGCCCCGTATATATTATTCCGTTTACGTCTCTAACGCACATAGTTTAGCCTTTACTGTGCAAATCCATACATATTGTATGTCTACTTAATGTATACTAATTAGGTACATACAAAATGTAATAAATAATACTTCTAATATTTCATTTTTGAAATATTACTAATAAATATTGATGTTTCAATCACTTACTCATTAGACGGGTGTGTATTGTATCGGGCGGCAAGTGAGCGCATGATGTCTGAGTAATTGCGAGGCGGGTGCGCAGGCGCAGGCGGCGCGTGCGGGCTGCCGCGCTCTGGCGGTGTGCCGGGGTACGATGACGTCGACGGAGTCACGCTACGTGATCTACTTGTAAATATTTTTTTGTATTATATCTACACTTTATTTTGGACAATTCGAAAAAATAAATATATGTTTTTTACGGCTTTCATGTATGAAATATTGTTACTTAGAATAGGATAAGCTGTTACTGTATTTTGGTATTATATATAGATGACAGTCTAGCAGCTTATATGTTATTTTATCTAGTTTAAATAAATATTATCTGGTCATTAAAATATTCTTTATCATAGTTACTTAAAATATACGTTATTAAAAAAATTAAAAGTTAGTTCTATAAGAAACTATCCCCGGACCATAAAGCACAAGGCAGCTAATAGTTGCAATACACTACTAAACTACCATCGGCTCGGATGGCAGTTATGCTAAGAGTATACAAAGAGGTACTGAGTCTTATATATTTTAATTTTGCAATTATATTTAGGTCTTAAGTTTTATACCTGGAAGCAGTTGAATCGTGCGGACTGAGGCGCTCGCTTTTGACAGCGTGCGCGGAGGGCGCGGGAGGCGCGGGCGGCGGCGCGTGCGCGTGCGCGGGCGACGCCGCATCACGCGCGCACCGTCGCGCCGCACCCCCGCCGCCTTCACCTGTAACAAACGAAAACAAATATGTTTATAAGCTCAGTTATACAAATACTTATTTGATTTAAATTTTATTATGTTAATCAATTCATTAATAATTAACGTGTCGTATAAAATAGAGGATAGTTCCTCCAATTTTGCTACCCCATAATACAAATCGAAAATGAATAAATGCTGTTAATATTTATATAAATTAACACATACACGAGTATTATTATATACATCTAAGGACAAACGGTATTTTCATATCACAATATAATAATAATAATAATAATAATAAATATATACAAATAGATATTATTATCTATATTATTATATAAACTTCAAAAAAAAAGAAAGTTGTAACAAAAATTCCCTTGCAACCAAAAGAAAATACTTTAAATCAACTTTGTGTAAACAGAATATTAAAACTTTAAAACACTGATAGTATTACCGAGAATATAAGAAGATAAACTGTTGATGTTGTAATCCGGTTGCCGCGTTACGCGCATGACAGGATGGAAAAAAAATGGCCGAGCACATTCTGTGACCCGCTCGGAATCTGCGTCCTGGCGATTCGCATCGTGCGGCGTGTTTGAAGTACACGTCACGCGTTTGAAGTACAGGTCGCATTGAGCCCGATCGACCACATTAATACACTGCGCAATGAAAATTTAGTTCAAATTGAACTTGTTAGTTTGGTTGATGGAAAGTTGTTAAGAAAACATACAAAAATGCGAAATATCTGTGCGGTATTTTAAGTATCGGGTAATTTAATTTTATGTTTAATAAATTTGCGATAGGATCCATATATTCATTAGATATTTTAACACTTTCTTTGACAGTATCTCGATTTACATAACATAATAAATACCTAATACAAATAATGTGACTGATATAATATAAATTCTTTAAAAAAAAATAAGAAATGTCTTAATTCTTTGCGTAAGCCATAAAAAAATCAGACGCTATATAAAAGTTATGTTCGGTGGACGATTAAGTTTAACTCAACGATACACTTTCCTCGAATCTCTACGTGCCATCTCTTGAAATTAATGAGCTTACGAGGTGTGAGTACAGATGTCAGAGAGAACGATAGCAACTTCACAAGTGACCAGAATGTTTCAGAGAGCATTCTCAACACTTTTGTTTAAAGAAATGTGTGAGATATTGCGGTCGTTGCGACAGCGGCCTTGTAATGAATACTCTAATCATTAATTAATTTAAAGTACTTTATTTTATTTCGAATTTAATTACCCTTGACTTCTGCTCAGTGTTGATCGAACCTAAAATTATTAGATGTATAGTTAAACACTTTTGAACTGCGCCACGACAGCGTTATAATACAAATTTTGTCAAATAGAGGTACTTATATAAAGTAACCATGTTAACTTAAAGACGATACCATTTTTCCGGTTCTATCTATTACGCACTGCCTACTGACATGACAGAAATTTTTACTGGGCCTATTTGAGCTGACTTTCATATGTAATAAAGCAGTTACACAAGTGCCGCTTCGGAGGCCGGTTCTCATATATATCATAAGACGAATTGTGGAACGCCGTCGCCTTTCGTCGCCCCAAGTGGAGCGATTAATCTCTTTAAAACTCTAATGACGCTATATGTTGCGAACCTTAGCCACTTCATTAAGGAGAAACTTAATTGCCTGAAGCAACACTTTGCACGTTTAATAATATAAAGAAATAACTTAGTAGTTATTTTTAGAGACTTATTAATAAAACATAGGTGAAAAATATGCTAAATACGACCGCTTACGATAAATCATACAACAACGGTTTTTTGATTTACTTATTTAGGGTAAAAAAGTAGATTAAAAATTTAAAGTGCCCCAGACAAAGTGTCTTATTTAATTAATAAATAGTTGTTCTCTATTAAAATCTGAACGATATTTCCGACGTACATATAAACAGATATATATCCAAATATATACTTTATATAAGTCTTTATAAACAAACACACTAAACTAAAATCGCCGCTCATATCATTTGTTTGCCGGACGAGTCCATTTATTAATATTCCTATTCATATCGACCGATATGGCCCACAATGGTGCCCACAGAGTGTACCATAATCTACCACGTTATGGGAAAATTATTTCAAATTGACGCGATCTATGGAGACCTTATGTATCTTATTACAATGGTAATGCCCCACTATATAGTCCTCCTATCTCACGTTGGCGTTAAAACCGTTTTATCTCTTCTCGTATGAACACAATAACATCTACATTAGGTAATTGTATCATAAAGAACTTAGTAAAACTTAAAACACCGTGGACCACAAACGTCGAAATCTTCACTTTTAAACTCTTCTGCACATTTTTCGACAATATATTATGCGTTTGTATAAATTAAGTTAAAATTATAACGGTAATATCTTTGGCTTATAAATATTATTTTAGAGACAGAATTCAAGCATAAATAAAGTACCAGCTCATGCTTTTCCCAGCATAGCACTCAGTAAGGTGCGGTGCAGCACGCGGTGAACCTAGTGTCAAGGCACTCCGTTCAAAGTATCATTTTAAAATGTATGATTTCATATCTCCAAAAATATTTAAAATTGATTTATGCAAAGAGATAAAATTTAAAAAGAATACTTAGCTATATTTTACATTTATAGGCTTAGGAATAAAATATTTTTTAACGCAGTAGGGCTTAATTACGCGGCTGTTAGGTAAATAATTTCTTAGAATATGACTTATAGTAAATTTATTTTGTTTATTATTAATGAATTTAGCTATAAAAAAGCATTTATAAGTGTATAATTAAATACAACTTGTTAATAGTATATAATTTACAAGCGTTAAGACTTCATTCAGTTCATTTAAAACCTATAATATATATAAAAGTAACATGAAAATTTCTGAGCTTAGATTTCCTGGAAATACGTTTATCTCACAGCGGGCAACGAGCTTAACGAATGGGGGTAAGTCCGCGGGTGGTCGCTAGTATTTTACAAAATATACTACAATTGTACTTATAAAAGAATATTTCGAACACTTCTTTCAATTACAGTTTAAAAGTAGAAAATAATGTCTCTACAATCAATTTTCCTTCAAAATGTATTGTTTAGTCTCATGAATAAAATAAACTGAATTTAATACAAATTAAAGTATGATTTGTAGAATAAGTAGCATCAGCTGCTATTTTTTTAAGATATTCGTATTTTTAGTCTACTTGTACCTTTCATTTCAAATATCTACTAAACTTTTGAAAAGTTACAACTGTTTCCAATGTTAGTCTTTTGAGAGAACCAGTTATTCAACTAGATCTTTGAGAATGTCTTTAAATTAAAAAAAACGTGGATTTTAGTTCAAAACGTCATTCTCGACGTTTTGACGGTATCGATTCTCGAAGTTTAGCACCACAATACACACACTTTAAAATATTTATAATAGCATATTATAAACATATGCGAAATTTTATTGCCTATAAAAAAAATGAATCGAAATTAAATCTCTGTAATTAATAATTTCATAATCTGTTCTTGGCATCTATTTCTCGTAAAGTATTATAATACGTATAGGTTTATACAAAGCAATAAACATAAGTGATTTCTCAACAGATAAAGGTTTAGTTTCCTCAGCGTTTCCTCTGAGACTTGTGTGAGAATTATGTACAGGAAGTGATCGAAAAGTGTCATGACTTCTATGAGCGATGTCTTCCGGCGCCGAACTAGCCAGCGCCAGGTCACCTGTCAATTGACATTATAATGAAGGAAATGGTCACCGTTATGTTGCAATGACGACACAAGTTGACTTGGCGTTTGGTGGTCGGGACAAGGTACATAATGCATATCTAAAGATATTTTGTACACAGTGCAAGGTATATATAACAATATATGAAATATATTTAATTTTCACTTATCCGCGCCGGTAAGGTAAATTGCGGTTTCGACGTCCAGCAACAGCTCAAACTGCCCAAATTCAGGAGAAGAATTCATTGATTAATGCAGAGAACGGAGTGTACAAATAACATGGTTCGCTTGATTTTAAAATAGAAAGGATGACTTTTGTAACAGCTTGGCTTTAGAAAGCTAATTAAACTCCATATATTCTTATATTATACTATAATACTCTTTATTAAAAATAGTGAACCGTAACAAAAACGATATCATCTATATTATATTGTAAAACCTTAATTAACACAAGTGTGGGCTGTGTCTACTAACTACAGAAATAAATTAATCAACAATGTCTACAATCAGTTGCTTCTCTATTAACTCTGTAGAACGAAGCAAAACTTCTTTGAATATTGACAGGTTTAGTATACATATATATGAAAATGACGCCCAATAAAGTAGTTTAATTAACACTTTCAAAACAAGCCTAGACGTCTTCATTTGAAATGATACAAAGTTACAAAAGATGTAAAATTGTCCGTTTATATTTTTTAACATTTTTTAAAGTGATATTCCCACACTAAGGAAATTGAAAAAGACATATTTAGAAAACGTATAAAAATTTGAACGCAGCGGGATTTGAACCCGCGCCGGTTGAACGGTTTTCAAGAGGCGCGGGTTCAAATCCAGCTGCGTTCAAATATTTATACGTTTTCTAAATATGTCTTTTTCAATTGTCCGTTTATTCAATTTAATGACAACAAAATAGTTAGAAGTTGGAAAGATAAAGATATTCTTAAAAACTATTATATATCTATGATATATACTTTTTTTTTACAGTTACACGCTTTTCCTCGCACATCAGGGTAATCAGAGATAACCTATTGTGAAGACATTCCGTTCTCCACTTTCCGATTAAATCGAGATATTGCGTGTTGAGTGGCGAACTCAACTTTCACGGTTTTTTAACCAACGCGGAGGAATTAAGTATTCAAATTTAACTATTCCCCCGAGTTGGAATCGCACCTACAACCAATCGAGTTTACAGTCAGATGTTGTCGCACTGCGACTCGACGGCTTGCTATACTAGATTTTAATTATATATAATCGTTTTTAATTATAGTGCTGATTAAAACTTCTTCGAAATATTGATTTTGGTTTGGATCTTACAAGGATGATTAGCACACACAACTACAGCTAAACTATAAGCTGTGTTTTGTTGTATATTAAGTAGTGGATATTGACTCCAATGTGTCCTCTGCAAGATATTTTCGTTTCACGTTTGACTTTAGCCACCCAGCGTACGAGTACAATGGTGGGCGAAGAGATAATGAAGTGATTTGATACTGGGGTTTGTTAATGTATATTGAAATTGGATGATGATATTTAATCATACGCATATTAGTAACTTCTAAAGCAGTTGATACTTCAGATAAGTATATGATACAGCGAGATTCCTTTGTGTATCATAAGTTTTTCTTGTAACTGTATATCGGAACTCTTTGCTAATATGTGTATGTGCAAGAATTCAATTAACCCTGGGACTGTACGGCACGTGTCTATGCATTGTTTATTTTAGTCTTTACTTGACATCGATGAGTCTAGTATGGTATAGGTGCACGCTATAAAGTACTAGGATTTAAATATTACTTTTAAAAATCAAAGTGTTGTGAGATGGATCTTTAACTTCCACACATTATTGTATATGATGTATAAACTTACAAAAAAAAATACTATAAGATGGTGTTCATAATTTTACGTTCGTGAATTTTATTAACATATAAAAAATATATATATTACATTCAATCATGATTAAATCTCTCTTTTAAATAGGCATAACTTTTTTAACACGCTACCTCCGGTGCCCTCCGCCATAACGCAAGGTCAGCAACGAGGTACCGTTGGCGGCGGCGGCACCTGACCCGAATGGCGGCGTATGCCAAATAGCCTGCCTAAGTGATCGGTACCGTTCAAATATACCTATGAAGTGCTTGTACATACGTGATTCTTGAAATTGTCTATAGACGTGGTAAACTAATGAAATGAGAGAAACAATGCTTTCGAAAGTTCAACTCAAAACCATGGAAGGAAATTATCCTATTATCCAACTATTTTTAACACATTTGACATCGTTATAATTTCAATGAATTAGACGCTGACAACAAACGGGTATGTAAATACCCAGACTACAGAATTACTTCAAAGATACAGTCGATAATACCGTGCAGGATATCGACATAGAAAGCTCCGAGTTTCATTGTCATTTTGTCGGCGGGTACAAACCTAGATGCCAATTTGTGTGTACTAACTTAGGAGTTATCCAATAAACGAAACAACATCTAGTGTCACGACAATATATTCGTAATACAGTACACGTTTGTAACATGATAAATGAAAATTTTAAGGAGTGTGTTGATATTTTGAACAATTCAATACCAACGATTAGAAACATAAATTACGCATTCTATAGTGGCTTTGCAGTTCAGTTGGACCTGTTCGCATTACAGTTGGACAGGACAGTTGATACCGGTGGGTTATTTATTGGGAGAGTCGCTATAATATATTAGTTAATCTACTATTTCGCTATTAAAAATTTAATAATTCAAAATTTTCCGTTTAATAAGAACTGTAGGATGTAAAGTTTTTTTAAGGCATAAAAAAGTATTAAAATTAAATGTATTAGCAAATTAATTACTTAGTATATATAAATAAATACAATAAAACATTGGGGAGTAGTGGAGCACATATTAAAAATATATTAAAGTGATGCCTCATCCATATAATTTCCGACGTTCGTCACGGATCGATAAGTATGTTTTCCGTAGTGCTGTGTGTAGTGTACATAATTTGGAGGCTTGGTCAATTCTTGTTGACAGTTGATAGGTCGCGGCCGGTAATAGATGAGACCGCAAAGTAAATAAATTAAGCAGGCTTGTTGACCGAAACGTTGCCCACGACCTTAACGGGGACAATTTCTAATTTACATAGAATATGAAATTTTTAAATAAAATCTTTAATACGCATATTTTTTATATTTTTGTTTCGTAGTCATTACTAAGAGGATATTTTAGACTACAGAGACTCTAGGTACAATAAAAACTGAGGTTAATATAGACTACATTTTTCAATTTTAAATGAAATTTGGCAGAGAAGTATAATTAGTAGATCCTCCTCCAATATATTTTGCGTTAGGGCCGAATTAGGGACGGCTAAATAAGGGCTCTCATTAGTTTTTATGAAAGTTTATTATTTTATGGTACTAACTTGAAATTTGAAAGACATTATTGGTGCTCATTACTACGCGGACGATGTCACGGGCAATAATAATTAAAATTAACTTTTAGAATTTCCGCTTAGCAAGCGTATTTGTGGCTATGTGACAACACATATCAGCAAACACGGTACATCGGATGTCACTTGGGCTTAATAGAAAAATCAATATGAACATTTGTTTGGGCAATGCCACGCGTCGCGTAGGCGTCTGCCTCCCGTGTGTCAAGGACCACAGGTGTTCACTCTAAGTAATATTAGTATTAGATATTTTAACAATGGGGACGCGAGGAACCCGTCTCACAGATAAATTTGAGTACGCATAAATCATTATTACTCTAGTGAATAGTATATTATATTACGAGAAATCAGAAATTGGAAGATCAAAAATTGATTTAGGTTATAATTTAATATTTAAAAAAATATTTATATCCTTTAAGAATTTTAATTGTAGATATATTAAAAAATACATAAAAATCATCTTGGAAAAATTACATAAATGTTTGTGATTTCAATTTTCAAGCTCAATATACTGGTGACTATGAAATTTACAACAAAGATTTGTCTCAACAGTATTTTCAACCACAAGCGATTTTCACACCAATGAAATTCACTCTAAGTGTATTTTATGTATTTTATAGTAAGTATAAATTATAGTGTGTATAAGAGGACAGACCTACAAGTATTATGATCCTCTTTCACTTCCCACACTGTAATGTGGGTCCTTATCCATTATGAAGACTTTGGTCTCCACATACTTAGACCTAGCTTAGGGCTGTATATCTACAGTAAATATTATCTAATATTTATATATAGACAGACGTAGTACAGACAACGACTCTCATTACAACATATTGTACTTATATTTAATATAGATCTAAGCTTATTTGTAATCAGGCTTATAAGCCATATCGAAATTTATCAATCTAATCGTTGAGGAAGACGACCAAAGATTAAAATAAGTGCTTAGTTAAAAATCATACAAAAATAGAGATGCGAAGTTTATAATTGACAATCTCCTTTAATTTACGTAAAAGTTGTATTAAAATTATATTTTTAGACTTTAAAGGCGACGCGTAGGCGACCTCGCCTTCTGTACGATCAAGGACTCAGGTGTGCATCATAAAATGTATATATTATGGATTCGTTCCGTAACAACGAATATGAATCAGAATTTTATTTACAACCACTGAAAGGTTATATTGATTGAAAATTAGAAAAGCACTAAAGGTATTTTAGATAGTTATTTCTGATTATCCGTTTATATGTGAAATGGACAAAGATGTTTTAAAATTATTTTATTTATTTAAACAACTTTATGTACTAATCATAATATCCATAAAATTGCATTTTTTTGCCGATTAGCGCGCCACGACGTATGAGGTCGTGAACGTTTGACTCCTCGTGAGATCAAGGACGAAATATATTTTTATATGTACAGCATAACTATCGATAGATAACGTTTTTATGATATTAAAGATTTATAAACCTGTTAATTACATGATTTTTATTTATTTTTATACATATGTAATGTTACATTATTAAGACTCACAAGACAAGTTAGTGGTTGCGCTAGTCATTTATTCATTTGGAAGATTATCTTAATTTGTAAGCATTGTTCATACCATTACCATAACCATAGCACCATTATATTCAAACTATAAATTTGAATAATTAATGTAAAAATAATTAATTACATTATAAACCGGAAACTGCGTACACAAATTTAAAAAAATATTTAAATAACCCTTGAATTAGTGAGGAACACCTTAATTCAATTAACGACGAATCTATCTCCGATCGTTGAACTTGACAATCAAACCTGTGTACTAAAATTCCAACAAGTCATTGGCGTCACCTGTCCCTGTGTTTACTGTGCCGGCGATTAAAACATACAAACACTCTCCTATTTATATTTGCTGTATTCCAGGTACCTGGAATTTTCTAGCGGTGGCCAGATGGTATGGTACTGCGAGGAAGTTACATTGAAGAAGTGGATGTCGTTCAGATTAAGTTATTTGTATTGGGTGTTTCATTTATTTTTTCACGTCATATATTTATGTATTGTTTCATATTTAGGATTCAAAAGCTTTTTGCTCATTTTAATAAAGCTTTTAAGGAAGGCACTTCTATGAAGGACGTCGTTAGCACTATATCTTAATTAAATTCTTTTGTTATGTGTTAATATAAGGAAAATAAATACTTTGAGACAGTTTCATAGTGCAGGCAGCATGCAATTAGAATGCCTAGTCAATAATTTTGTGTGTTTTACCTGGTATACTTTGAAAAGTCTTAGATTCCGGCATATAAGGTATCCAATAGTAAAAAACATCTAAACTAGGAAAGTTACTATTACAATTTACTCCATATGGCATGCTTATCTGATACGTGTATATATACAATTTTTTACATTTTCGTTCAATAATAATGTTTCTTAAGCTGCCTAATAATGTACCATATAATTTTATTTAAAGACTTTCTTTTAGAAATCTATTGGGAAATGATTGCAGCTTACTATAATGGTACGTTTTAATATATTAAAGTTTTGTGTTTTTTAAAAAAAGAAAGACTCGAAGAAAAAATTATATATTGTTCAATCTACCTATTAATATTTTATGCTATATATCTTTTAATATAATAAATACTAATAAACATACCAACATCATTCTATTACACATTTCAAAACCAATTTCCTTTCAGTATTAATTAGAGGTCACTAATTTATAGGTAAATAATAAAAGAAATACGAGTCGTTAATTATAATCTAAGTTTTTATAAATCGTCCACTTAAAAATGGGCATGTTACGCGTTCAGTGGAATCAATTAAGTATGTAAGTCCAAGCTCAAACCGGATAGCTGATAGTCATCGTTGTCGTCCGGTCGAGAGGTCGTCAAGAGGTCACCTCCACCAAAACTAATATTTGCCTCACAAGTACAAACTTTTGTTCAAACGCACATGCGCGAGTTAACTGTTAACTTTTAAACAGGTGTTATGTTTGTTGGTAATATTTACACTTTTACACTAGTCTTGTTTTAGTGCATATGCCGCATTCCGTAGGCAGAGTTCTCTTGCTCTATCTTTCTATACTTTAAGTTGCCAGTATTAAAATTTTGGGTAACGTACCTACAATATTAAAAAGTTTAATCTCCTGTGGAACTTACCGCCACGCCACTTTCTTTACCTTACCAGAGTGGGGAAATGAAAATAATTGCAAAATAATCATTTAATAATATCTTTGATTTTCGCGATTACTACACATTTTGAGATGAAACTATTTTTAACCGGATTAATCGCGTATATTTTTTGACGTTTCCAACACTTTTCAGTAGTTTACACTGTGATCACGGACGGTTAAAAGTAGTTTCATTTCCAAATATAGTCATTTATCCGAGTAGAGAACGAATCCACAACTTTCAGTATAAATATACTTATTTAGGACTTATATCTTTAAGAATCACTGCAGCAAGTATTAAAAAAATAACAAAACTAAATTACGATATTGTAAAAAAAACGTCTTTAGTTTACAATTATAACTGAGAACAATAGATTTTATTACTACTTTAATGTTTACCATTTTTTATTACATTAAAAAAAATATATGTAAAAGGAGCAAAATGAGAAACAGTATGAACTTGTAATGTCTTGTTGTAAAATACGTATTTCACCATATGCTTATTAATGGAGTCAGTCATTCATCATTTACAGTGGCCTGATATGTTTTAGTATTCCGAATATTTGTAGTACTTATATTGTTAACACTTTTATTTTTGCTCAAGGTTATCTAAAAAACAACATCCTAATTGAGAAACTTTGGCGCTGATTAATTGTGTCATAGCGGTAATTTTATATTGCTAAATGTATTTCTGTTACCAAATAACTTAATAACTGGTGTGGGATGTCACTGACGAAATTATATGACTTTTAGTTCTGGAGATACTAGAAGAAAAGCTTTTATAAAAAAAAGACGTATTATCAAATCTACAATCGTCTACCATCATTACACCAGATCCAGCATATCAACAATGTGCATTACGACACACTTTGGGGGCAAATAAACGGGTTATAATAAATCTGCACATGTAATTTGCTAAGTTACATATATTGCGATATATTACCATTATGCGTATACTTGAATACTGGATTATAGTCCGGGTTGAGTTTGAATATGTTTTCTACAGAAAACCTTGTACAAAAGGCGTATAGAGAAATCAACTACAAGATTTCCATAAGTTATTGTGCGGCGTTAAGTTCCACCATACAGTCGCTATAAATGGCAGAAAAATGAAGAAGAAGAAAAATAATAAAGAAAAAAAAACCATTTAAATCTGTGTATGTATGTATTATAATCGACACATTCACGACACGACATAGAAACATAAATACATAACGCCTTTAAAATTCCTATCAAGTGCGCGTTTTCTAAAGGAGAGGTCGCGTTGAATCCGCAATTAGCTATTTAGCATCACCCGTGACCCGCCATACGACCCTAGTTTAACTTTAACGTCGTATATGAATAGATTTCTACACATTAAATGAATACATATGTGAAAAGCAACCTGCACGTGTAGTGGTTGGTAAAAGCATCTAGTCTATCAACTAGTGATCGTGTATTCGATTCCCTTAAAAATATTCATGATGAACATAAGTAAATGCCTAATAGATTTTCGTATCACAGAGCTTTTGCTTAATTTAGAAATTAGCTATGTCGCCGTCTTACCAAATGGGCGCGGGGAAATGAATACTGTTTAAATAGTATCAAATTTTATAATCATAATTTTATTTCTTAATCCACAGGATTAAGTAATTCCAAATTAATGCTTGCTATATTAAAATAAAACAAACACGAATTTTAAAAATCGTTGAAAATGCCAACTTTAATGACATAGCCAGATTTCACTTTAGCTATATAGTTATTATTGTTTTTTACGCATTTAAGCGTAATTATATTGATTCGGCGCCACACTTTAGGCTTTCGTTTTATTGTTGCAGTTTCAGAATTACCTTCCTCGTAAACATTAAAATTGTCATAATCTTGTAATTTACGATCTTTTTACCACAAATTAGTTGTTTAAAAGCTCAGTTAAATAATATAATCGGTCACCAGCAGATATACTGTATTTTACATACAATTATTAATATATTAACAGAACGCTGTAATTTTGAGTTTAAATCTTACTTACAGAACCTACATATTATATTTTTGAATTATATTGAATTTTTACCGTTCAGTTATACGAGTATACTGTAAAATATATTTTGAAATAATTAACTTTGATATAATTTGAGCACACAGTATATTATTTTAAGGCAACCGGAACACAACGGTTCTTATATCAAAAACTTGTTGCAGACGTATACAATTCCGAATATTTCAAGTTTCCTGCCTGGAGATGCCTATAACAGAAATAAACCTAACAAAACGAGACGCTAGCTTTAAATGTCAAAGGTGCCGAACCTTCGACGGGCATTAGCATCGCGACCCTCCCACGGCCTCCTTCACCCGGCGACCCCGACCTAGCCCCCGACCCCGACCTTGCTTGAAGTTATTCGATGCACTTTGGCCGGTGAATCACTAATTCGTAATGGCCAAAGATTAATATGTAAATTATGCGATATTGACTGAATTCGACGCGAATAGTTGATCTGAACCACATCCTCTTTTAAAATTTTTGTTAAACGCATATAATGCATAGTGCATAGTCAGAAAAGTACAAAAATTTCAATTTCCTCGATTGAATAAAAGAGCCTTCTTAAAAAAAACTACTTAACTTGCTATATAATTGTTAAAATCATTCCAAGCTTCTGCGTTTGACGTTATAATCCAAGTTTCAATACAATTAACAATATGGCCTTTTACATGCACAAAGTACCAAACCCTAGAGGCTTATTTATCTCGTACCTGACTAGTACCGTGACCGATGGTGCATTGTTGCGATTTCCTGCTTAGAAATTAAGAAAAACTGCAGGTCAAATTTACCTGCATTTTTTTTATTGGTCAGGTATTTAGGGCAAATGTCCTTTCCCAGAAATATGGATGCTTTCATATAACTACAAAGTTATTGGCAATATTTGTTTATTTTTCAATATTTCTTAACTCAACGAGATATGACCGATTTTGGAATAAAAATAGGTTTAGCGACATGTCCGATTACACTAGTGTTTACTTGAAACTCAGTACTGGCAAGTTGAGACATGCGTAAGGGTGAAACCGGCAAAGTGATGCTGGGTAGGATTTTTTTAAAGACACGCATTGTAGTTGCAATGTGGGAAGTGTATTTGGTTTCGGGGTTTTTTAATGTTCATTGAGATGTGAATGCTTCAAACCGTTGTTGTTAGTTTCCTCTGTCATAATTTTAGTATTGAAGAACAGTGTTCTCGAACTTTGCTTATTGTTATTTACAAATAGAAGTACAATATGACTGCTATTTTAGAAATGTTCAACTACTGTAAATATTTTCGGTTAAACGATTTCATATTTGTTTATAATTCTTGACTATCATCGTATTATTTTCTATCCTTAATAATTATCTTTAATGCTATATAAAACTCGGGAAATATTCTTCAGACATAAAATTCACATCGAACACATAAATATCTGTCGTAAATGAAGACCGACCTCACTATTACAAAGATAGTAATCGAAGGCGCCAATAGACTATTAAGCAATGATAAAACTAACGAACGAAAATAAAGTCATTCTTTAAAGTGTTATTCACGCACTTTGGAAACTGATAACATTTATAGAAAACTTAAATAAAAAATTTTGAACGCAGCGGGAATCGAACCCGCGCCTTTTGGTAATCGTCCAAACGCTCAGACCGCATTGTTTTTTTATGGCACTAAATTGAAGAAACATATCTACTGTATTTTAATATTTCTTTTGTAATTAGACACAAAATTTTCATTTAAATCTGACAAAGACCATTGGAACAAAATGCAATTATCAATGTACCGTAACTTAAATCGTCCGCACTAATCCCATGGTCTTATAATCGCTTTTAAGTGCCGACATACCTTTGTCGTAACGAACCTTTTTGCTATTTATAAGTTACCTATTTAAGGGTGTCCATTATGCAGGTCTTAAGGTTACCTGGTTTGGGTTAAGATGTAAAAGTTTCGGTTGAAAATAGTGATTTTTAAATAGAGTTCGAGATAAACGTTAAAACATATTGATGGATATATTTAAACATATTTAAAATTTTCTTACAGCCTAACCGGAATTAAAAAAAAATATCGTATATACACAATTTAAATTATTAAGAAAAACATCCAAGAGTGACTAAGGCCCCAATCACGTGAAAACAGGTTTTAAAAGGCACTTTTAAATACATAATTTATTAAAAAAATTAAATGTGTTTTCAGTATACTGATACAATATTAACTTTACAATCCACAATTAATGTCTTAGATTAAACAGTTCATAGCAAATAACAACAAAATAGAAGTAATATAAACACAAAAAACACATAAAGTTACAAAACTGCAGCGCAGCGTCAACGCCCACTTGTTTAAGGATTGTTGGTCTAAAATATAACTACAACGCCAAAAGCAACGCCGTGACAGAATTATTTAAGTAAACTGTCTTATACTTTATGTTTATAATTATAATATACATATTATATTCCGGCTTGCATTCGAACCTACACCTAAAACGTGTTTTCATTTTAAAGTAAGACTTCGCAACTGACTGGCGACACTTGCTTTTTTCAACTTCACGCCTTTTTGTCGCAAAGTAGTGTAGGCAGATAGTCTAGTGCATATACTAGTATAATACACTCCGTTTTCTACTTTCCGTCCGGATCCATGACATTGCGTGTGGAGTGGCGGAACTCAACTTTTTTTGCTTGACAGTTATGTAGACGATATTATAACATTTTTTTCTTTAGTTTTGTTTTCATTAAAACATTTGATGAAAAGTTAGTTTGCTAACTTAAAACACGACTGAAGGCTGGGAATTACAATATAGCAACAGCAATGAATCATCAGGAAAAAGTTATCTTATTCAATGTATGCTGAAATAGTTAGACCAGTTCAAAAGAAAATTGAAACAAAAACTATATACGTATCTCGTACCAATAAAAGCGCATATAAAGAGCTCAGAATGTATATAAAATTACTTCCTTATTAAAGATAATATATCTTTTCATAAATACCTATGTATTTTGAATGTAATGCAAACGCACTCGTATGAAAGAAAGTATAGCGACGCGTATCGGCCATACGAAAGACTTCAACGTGAGTCGCGTGCGTGCCGCGACTGTTATTCGAGTATTTTTCGCTAAATATTCTTTAACTGTTATTTTAATGGACAGGAAAAGGCCTATTTTATTAGTTATAATAATTATTATATAAAAAAATAATTCTATTATTCAGTAAAGACTAATAATTAACATTTATTTATTGAAATCATATAATTAATAGAATATAAATTAGCACTTACTTAAAAACACAATATTTGTTTCACTATATGAATAAAAAAATAGAATAATACTATTAAATAAATTCTAATAAATGCATTTTTACTAATATTTCAAGTTACATTGGCCTATTTATCCAAATAGTGTATCAACATTATATTAGAATATTATAATTGATTCCAAAATGCAACTCACGATCGTCTAGCTCCTCTTCATAATCCGAAATACACATGTCTGCATCCTTCAGTTGTGTGTCCGGCTGCTGGTAAAATCTCTCCGATTTGATATACATTTTTAAGTACATTCCAGTTATTTGGTATAAATAAACACTAAATGTATTATAATATCGTTAAAACACACAAGCTTCAATGAGTATATATGTAAACCAAACACTTGTCACTTTGTTTTTAGTTACCAACACTATAAATAATCTTCAAGAGTTTTCATCAAACAAAAATCACGATTTAAATTAAAATATTACACATATATATAAACGAGAATCATTTCAAAAAAATATTATATTTATTATTAGCAAAGAAGTTAGCACGATTGTAGTTAAGACAGTGTAAAACACAATGTACTACAGGCGAGAGAGAGACGCGCGGCCAAGTCGAGCTGCGCCCGCGCACTGCCCCGACCCCAGTTATCAGGCAAAAAACTCAGGTAGTGCCTGCCTGCCTCCGCCCGCGAACGGCAAATTGATTTTCGTTCTGCTTAAGATTTAAGGTGTTATTTTGCAGTTATTAATGCCACGTGGTTTATATATACATTTTTTTGTTATAGATACATATTTTTCCATGCACGTTATAGTGCATACATATATAAAATATGATTATAATCATATATTTATAACTTCATATACATAGATTATATGTATATGAAGTTATAACGGCACGATTGAGTGAATATTGGGACGATGGGACGTTCACGAACTGACGTGTCCAAAAAAGTTTATAACTATAATGAAAACAGTTAAACTAAATATTATTAAGATGTAGACAAAGTTTAAAAAAAATATTGTATGTATGAAACATATACAATACAGATAATAATATGCATACTGGTATGTATGTTATTATTATAAAAAACAAGAGACATATATGTATATAAAAAATATACCTACTTATGGAAATTGCTTTAATATTAGTAATTTTATGAAGACCTTACAATGAAGAACTAATAAGATAGAAAAATCATGTTAGAAATGAAAATTACCAAATAAATAGGCCCCCTATGTATTAAGCGCCATCAATTTTGGCTGTTTTAAAGCCTGTTTTGCATGGTGCGTTAAATGAAACATTTTGAGTTTTATCATACTTACAGGAATATTATTTTGTTAAAAAAATGTTTGAAGAGGAATTTGTGGTATTACTTTTACAAAAGGATATCTGTACACGGCCATCGTGGTGCAGTGGGACACAGTCTGACTGTAATCGTGATTGATCGTGGGTTCAATCCCCACTTGAAGGAATGATTTTATACAAATTATTTTAATTTGTTAATAATTTTAGAAAACGTATAAACATTTGAACGCAGCGGGATTCAACCCAGCGCTGCTTGGATTTTAAGTAATGCCTAATTGGATTTTTATTTTTAGTATAATCAACTACTACTACTAGGTCAATTTACGTATAACGGTAAAAGGAAGACAACAATTAAGCCTATATAGTATTGCATTAAATTAATGTATAGAATGATTTAACATTTTTAAAGTCTTATTCACGCACTTAAGAAATTAAACATAAATTATAGAAAACGTAACAAAATGTAAAAATTTGGTAGAAAACGTATAGAAATTTGCATTCACCGCATGATTTAGTGGTCAGAGCGCTTGCACGGTTTCCAAGGTGCGCGGGCCGAATCCCGTAGTGTTTTAATTTTTATACGTTTTAAAAAAATGTTTTTAAATATTTAAAGTTGCTTTTGTTACAATAATCATTAACTAAAAACTTTCTAAACTAAACAATTAAAATTCATTACTTAACAATTACATATTTTTCTTAACTTATTCATATATTTAATTATTTATTCAGTAAAATTAACATGAATAAATAATCAATATTCATGTGACGCAAATAAAACAGTTATAACGGCGCGATTCAGTGCATATTTGAATTAAATTAAAACGTTCTTTAATTTTGTGTATAATTATTATCATCAGTTTGGTGTTATCATATTGAATCAATTATCTCACGATGGGGCGTTCGCAAGACGGCGTGTTCAAAATAGTTTATATAGATAGAATGAAAACAGTTAATACAAATGCTATTAAGATGTTGAACAAGTTTAATTTTTTTGATTATGAGGTAAAAGACTGAGTTAAAAGAGAAATATTTTGGAAATTAGATAACAACAGTGTTATAATATTATAACCATAAACTAACCATAGTACAATTGTTCAGTATTTTTTTTATGAAATAAATGACAGATGAAGGATAAATGGAAAATCATGTATGGAGAATAAAAGATGGCGCTTTTCTTTACTAGAGGAAATCAGTAAAGATAAAAAGTGTATTAAACATTTAAATTTATTTATTTTCTTAGCGGTTACGTATTTTATACAATTTTCACTCATCAAGTATATCTATTCTTATTATGTTTTAATGATATTTATTACATTTTGGAAATATTTATATAAATTGAGTATCATAGAAAGTATATATTTCTAATCCAAAATTTCACCTATGAAACGATTGACACCTTACGTAAGTCACTCTAAATTAAAAATGACTCGGTGATTTTTGATTTAATTAATTAAACGTTAACACGCTTGATTTATAAATAAGGAACTGAACAAATATTTTACTTTTCACGACCACCCGGTGATGGGAAAGTGTAAAAAAAAAATGCCATATCTTTAAATAAAAAGAACATTAGAGATATGAAATCTTCTTGCATTTGAGTCCATAGTGATATATATTAGCATGCTGGGCCAAGTAATGAAATTTCCTCAATAATTTGAATGTGAATGGCCTTTTCGCCATTACGTTCCAATATTCGGATATTTAACCGCTGTGTTAATATAGTTAACATAATGTTATATTAATTTACCACTGTCGGGCAAAGGTCGAGTGCTATTAACGAGAGAGTTTGTAGCTTGAGGCACTGTAGGTAGGCCGTTTAATTATAGTTTACAATATGCTGCGTTATATTTTGAAATCGTTAAAATATACTTTTAATATGGACATAAATATGCTCTTAAATTTAGTTGTTCACTCGTCTCCCGCCCTTCATAATTTATTTTCCGAGATAGAAAGCATCTAGTATTGACTTACCGTGTACTATCCGTCTGAGCTCAATACTGCGCCTCGTATAGCCAGAATGCATAGATTAGCAAATATATTTAAAAATGTAGCAGCGACAATACGACTACACTATTATTTCCATTTGATAAGGTATTTATTTATTTATTCGTAATAAACATTTCATCAGATACCTCATAAGATATATTTTAATATGTCTAAAAAAGGTAATATTTTTGTGCTAGTAAAATATAAAATTTTGAAGAACATCTTTGATATGTGTAGATATCAACCGCAGTCACCGTACGCGCCCACGTTGTATTCGAGCTCAATCGGACGACCATATACGGACTATAAAATCGGTAACACAGTAGCCGCGTGTGCATGTTATTCACGAATTATTCAAATATTCAAGATAACATTTCAATATTTCCCCGCTAAGTGTTTAAAAAAAGTCGAGTTTTTTTAAAGTAATATTTTCGCGTCTGTCTAAAGAATGACATTTAAAGGTCTTATCTAGTAAATGTTATATTATGTTAATTAGGTTATATAGATCACCGTCATCGCGCAATTGAGACTACGTAATATTTGTGAATGGAAATCATACTCAGAATATTGTGCTCCATCTGTGTACTTGTTTAAATGTTAAAAAAGCGTGACTAAATTTTATTGATTCTTTCTTGTTTAACTAAGTACATCAACAAGGCTAGAGTATATTTATTTTATATATTTTTTGTAAATAATTCATTATCTCAACTCTATCAAAATTCACTTCATATTTGCATACCTATATAGGTATCATATGATGGTAGAATACAGTCTAGTATTTATATTTTAATTATTATTAATTTAATCTATATTCATTTCATTCATTTAGCGGAATAATCAGAGAGAAAATTGTTTTAAGACAGACTGTTCTGAGTTTTTCGTTGTCGAATAGCACATAACAACGTCAAATTTTGCTATCTCTAAATCTAGTTTAAAATAAATTCTTTAAAATAATGAATAACTGATGGGTTTTAATTTCTCTTAAATTGTAAATGTGAATATATCATAAACTTTGACCTCTTTTCACCTCTTAAGGTTTATAAATCCTTACCCGGTAAACGCCTACGTTGTAACAAAATTATGAGTCAAGCGGCGACCCCGAGTTAAATATTTCAATAAACATTGCATGTAAAACAAATCCGGAAAACTAACTAGTATTTCACGTTGTTATCCTCATAGTTTAGGGTAGGCAAAGGCAACCCAGTGACACTCCGTTTTCCGCTTTCCGTCCAAATTCAAGACAATGCGTGTTGAGTGACAGAACTCAACGCCGCGATATATGAGTGCACATATAAGAAATCCATATCTTTATTTTCCAATAAGGTACACGTAATAAAATACAAGAGCAACAAATGTAGGTTCAAATTCATTATTAATAAATTTATTTAATTATCCAACATTATCTAATAATTTGAATTCTACAAATGTTAAAACTAAATATTTTAGTATTTGATGATGCCAATACATCTCCTGTCTTTCATGGAAGTTGCTTATATCCCAAAAAAAATAATATATATATATATATACTTCTATAATTCCTTTAATTTTGATTTTAATTATAAATTAATATATTTTGAACGAATTTAATTATCAAAAGGAAAATGTCACAGACAGTTGTAAATCATTTTGGTTTGCGTGTACTTTCCACTAAACTAAAATGCAAAGTAATAAAGTATAGTAGTATATTGTAGGAGGATTAGGTGCCACTTACTTTCACGGTGTAGTTTAATCGCTTGGGTCCATGCGATGGTCCGCACTTCGCACTATTTATTGATAGTAAATCTGAAAGTTTCTCCGCTGCTTGAATAAAATGGGTCACTAACGCTTTTGAATTGTGCCTACGTTTACATTAATGTAAATATCATTTAAAATTTAAAAACAATATAATTTGCACACAACAAAAATAAATATAATAAGCATTTTGCAAGTGTACCTTAAAGAGATAATTTGAGAATTCAATGTTAATTATCACACTACGGCATGAAAAATCTATACATATAATAAAAATGTAACTGATCACTGGTACATGGAATGTATAAGATAACAAATATTATTAGGGGCATTTATAAATATAATAAAACCCAAAACAATGCTTTTAGCTTTCTTTTCTGTTTATCTGCTTTTTGTGTACGCCAATCTCTTAATAATTAAAAATATCAAATTAAATTAAAATTAAGATATATTTTTTACAATATGGCTTTTGACTGTGCCATAAAAACATATTGTGTGGGCTACGTAGGTGTCGTCATAACATTCTACAAGCAATAATTATATTTACCTTTATATGGAAATTTAAAATACCTTCTAAACATAAAATAATGAATAAAATAATAATATATTTGTAATTAAAGTGTTTTAAATCAAAACATTTTTTTATATTTAATGATTTTCACGATCTATAGATTGTGACATTTTTGAATGTACCTCATTCCACGCGACATTCGTAAGATCTAATTCAATTTAAAAATACTTGCATTTATTAAATAATTGTTATCTAAATCTCCTTGGATAAGGCATCATATTGCATTTTCAGTACGTGCGAAGTACGAGTATCTATGTATCCACCTCGATATAGCGCTTGCTAGCTACTGTCAGAGGAGAGCTATGCCCTACGATTAAATAAAACAAAGTCAAAAATTTATTTAAAATAAATTATACCTATTTAAATTCAAACCTAATACATGCCTTATTGTTGAGGTAACTTAAAAGACCAAAGGCAATGGCGGAATAGGACAGAATCTGATTATAAATACGACGGCTGTGGGTTCGATTCCCTTTGGTAGAAAAGCACAGCGTTGAGTTTCACTTAACACGCAAGTCTGAAATTCAAACGAATAGCGAAAAACGGAGTGTTTTTACAATAGGCAATTTTTCCGTACTCTACAATGCAGGTCAAGTAAAAAAAAAACAGTAAAGCTGGAATATAGCCTCCATGTTCATTCGTGTACTTATGTCTCGTATGTGGAGAAATAATATTATTAGATATAATAAGGCTAGGTTGATTTATTTTATAAACATCAGTAGGCAGCCAAATGTAGTTTATGTCTTTATAACATATTTTAAAGTCTAATATATTCAAGGTAATTTACGATATGTACTGAACGTCGTTTGATCTCAACCTCTCAATGCATTAAGTTATGAATAAAATTAATTTTAATTAAATGATTTATAGTATTCATATAATTTTATTATTTAATAATACTGTAAATCTAAATGGTTTGTACTAAGCGACGTTTAGTACGGAAACTTGGGTGCAAAAACGGTAGTAAATTTAATCACCAAATTGCGACTGAATCAGGTATTATTTAAAGTACAATTTGCTTGTGATTAATATAATTTATTATTCAATAGTAAATTTAAAATAATTGATGAACAATTAAACATTTAATGATTACATGAATGAAACCGTCGTCTTAGCAGTTACAACACGGTCGATGTAGGTACGAATTGTAGTCAAAAGACTTTCAATTTCAGACGTTTCCGTCCCATATAGACTCGCAATATTTATAAATTATATAAAGTCAAAGTCAAAACTTCATACCTTTCAAAATACACAAATGGTACAGTAAAATCTACAGAATATAAAACCTGTCTAAATATGATTTGAATATATTTTAAAATATAAGTAAGTGTCATAAGGATATGTTTGACATATCACCTTTATTCAGGTGTCAAGGGATGTTGCATCTTAAAAGCTTATCATATACAGTGTTTCAATAAGAAGAAATTGAATGTCACTTTAAAATGAAAAAATTAAGTTCAGCTCACCAGGTGGTACATATTGGTACAATGTTCAAATATTTTTAAAATGTTTTTAACTTTTTCAGCTTTACGTAGTATGCAAAGAGGATCGAGGAGTAGAACATTGCGTATTGAGTGACGAACTAAACGCCGCGTTTTCTCTTATTAGAGAGGGCAAATGGAAATTATTCAAATTCAATGATCCTGTCCCAATGCCCCACGACGGCTTCCTGCTACACTTAGGTTTTATTTGTATCGCTATTCATCTCCCACTTATTTAGTGGGTAGAACGCACGTACTGTAGAAATATTCCGTTATTTTCCGTTTTTTGTGACTAAACTGGACAACTCAAAATATTTTTATTTGATGAGGCCACTTTGGCATTAAACACGCAACCATGACGTATACAGTGTTTGTCAATCGATGATATGGCATAATACCATACAAGCGTTAAGTTTCTAATAACAATAAATGTATCGAGAGCAATATAAAATATAAATGATAAATTGAACGGAAGCGTCATGCTACTTGAACTTTGATATTAACGAGTGGTTGGCAATAATCGAAGATTTATTATTATTAATCCGCAAATACGACCACGCCTTTCGTCTAATTAAATTAATTTCCTGTTTTAACGAGTCATAATATATTTATAAAAATATACAATATTTTGCATGTAACGTACTCGCTTATTCAATTTCACAGTAGTTATCCTATTTTAGAATTTTTTTTATACTTGGTTCTTTTTACTTTGTGTGATGTCAAAAATAAAAATAAACAATATTAATACATTTAAGGGCAAGTTGTGTTTTAATAAAAAATTTTTAATAAATATTGTGAAAAAAAAATACTCAAACTATAAATAATAAATATTTTTCTGAGTTAAAACGTTTTACTCTTAAGTGGGTGGTATTAATATGAAGTAAACACGGAGGTATGCGATTAGTGTATCGCATAGAACGATTAGCATTGAGAAGGACGGCGTGGGCTGGGCGCGGTGGTATGGAACCCGTTTAACAGGACTGATTGTGAGGCGGAAGAAAAGTGGACCTGAGTCGGACGAGTCCTAAGTTGTAGGTATACCTGCTCATCAACGCCTATTACAGATATAAATTACTTGAACTAAATAGAAACTACGATTATGTAGAGTGAATGCATCTGCCATAATGTGAATGTAGCTTTAATTTTAAAGCTTTTAAAATCTACTTATAATCAACTTGTACTATATACACTTATAGTATAATATTCGCAACAGTGATTTTTTTATCTAGATAGTCTAGATAGTCTTGCAGTAACTTAAATCCGCATATAAGAGTGTAAGTTTGTAACCAATAGCATTGAAATTATACAATAAACACTGAGGAATATTTAAGCAATACACAAGTACATTTAGAAATGTATCAAAACTTTTAACGTAACGTAACGACCCAAATCCGCACTTTTTAGAAGCACGTCCTTCGACGGTTTCCAAAAGGCGCAGGTTGGAATCCTGCCACGTTAAAATTTGTATACGTTTCTAAATATGTTTCTTCCTTAGTGTGTAAATCACATTTTAAAAATGCGTAAATATGTTAATATATTATAATAAATAATTAAAGTTTTGCTTAACCTTTCCTTAATAGCTAACAATAATACCTGAAACAAAAAATAGAACAAATTATTATATATTCAAAACACTTTAAATACTAATTACTTGTTAGATATCACAGTTTAAAAATAGCAACACACTACTGGCATTATTTAAAATATATCGTAATTAATTCAAACAAACTAAGTTTTATACACTTAAGTGTATTGCATTAATAAATGTTAAATGTGGCGCAGTGGGATAGCCTCTGCCTTTAAATAGTGCAACGTGAAGGTTGTGAGTTCGATTCCTACTCGGGACAATAATTATATTTAAATTATCTTCCTTTCCCCGCTCAGGCTTTGTCTTAACAAAACGCGGCGTTGCGTTGCACCACTTGACATACAATATCTCGAATTTGACCAGAAAGCTTAGAACAAATTGCTTTGACCTTACTCTCTGTCTACTTTGCTATGCGAAAATAAGTAAAACGTTACAAAAATAATACAAATTTCCTTATAAATAGAATTTGTAAGAAAATATATTCTACATTAGTTATTTTTTAAAACAGTTTCAATATGAATGATTTCTATAGAAAATAATATTTACTATTTTAAGAAACTTTAATTGAATTTGAAGTTACACTGATATAAATACCACACCTTCACGTCGACTATATTTATCGATTCGATACATTAGTTTATTTTGTACGTGGGTAATTAGTCGTTTCCTTGGAAAGAGTCAATTTAGTGATTGAGGAATTTTTAAGCTGTTGTAAAGGTTAAAAGTCTCATGCGACTGTTATCTGATTCATAAATGATAATAAAATTTACATATTAAATAACCGATATCAACTTTTTAAAAGTATCTAACTTTACATTAGTGTGTGGATTTGTAATGTAGATAAACATATTGCACTAGATCGAAATACTATTACAGCGTTTGTGCGGTAGGTGACGGGTCCTTACTGGGGGAATGGTTATTAATGGTTTTAAATTATTTTAATTTCTATGCTCTAACGCAAAAAAAGTGGGGTTCAGATCCACCAACACGCAATGTTCCCACCGCCAACATTTATTACAACATTAGAGCGGAAAGGTGAGGGCGACTGTTGACATTAGATCTCCCTGACTACTCTGCTATGCGAAAAAAGGGTGAAGGGCGAAAAAGGGGCTGTCTTTTTTTGGAAATACTATAGCGTTCCTAAAACTCGGCCGTGCCCTGTGGCTCATTGTATTTGTGGTGGTTACAGTTTTAAATGCCAAACAGTTATGTTTTCGTTTCACAATCTAAACCCTTAAGATAAGTTAGCCTAAGACGAAAGTGGCATTACACTAAGTGGATTTTGACTAAAAGAGGATATTACAGACCTTTAAAATTAAAAAAAATATCTTGAACAAGCATAATAAAGCAATTTTTAATAAAGGCACAGCACAAATGAGTACATCACGTAGCTGCCCTACCGTAGTCACGATCGACTAAATTTTGTTAAACATATAAACAAATCAACATTTGCAGTGGGTCCATTAGCGGTCTGCGGCGATTGCGGTAAAATAATCAAAGGTCAAATTTTGGGAACTATGTGTATTGCATAACTCTCCTTAGTATTTAAAGATAAATATAAAAATCTAATGTTATACAAGAAGACACTTCAAAGCATTCTATAGATTCCGTGTGCAGGTGCCACGCCGATCGTGTTGCAGAAAGAGGACATCAAAGCAGTTCCTGGGATTCGCGACCCAAGTGTAGGCTTAAGGGAACCCTTTAAAATACATTAACGTTCACCGCCACCGTCCGAGCTTCACTCCCTACCTAATAATAATAGATTACATGCTTAAAAATGTAATAATTACAAAGGATACATATATATATATATATATATATATATATATATATATATATATATATACTTAGTTTTCTTATAACCCTTAGTTTTAAGTAATGAAAATGTTAAAAACAAAAAATTTTAAAACGTTACTTATAAAAATAGGAACAATATTTTAAAAAAAGGTACGGACCATAAGTTCGTAGTTTGTTAAGAAAAATATATTAACGTAAAGTAGTCGTAACACAGTAGGGCAGGATCTAACCGTACCCAAGATGGTCGTTAGTATGGTCCCTAACAGTGGCGAGTGTCCATATAACACGATGACCACCGACTCACCTGTTGTAAATTATAATAAATAAATATTTTATTAATAAATATATTTTTTCAATAATCTAACAAAATCGATACAAAATCTATTTTAATAGTTACAAGATAATTTCTATTCTAAATATGATTATTTATAAATATTGATGATTATATGAGTTTGGAGTTTGGAGATCTTATCTCTACATGTAGTGACATCTAGTGATAAAACTATCAACTTTTATAATTAGTAAACAATTTAGAATTCATATAGTGAAATCAAATATCAATTGTTTACTATGCAAATAAACTTGGTAAACTAAACGGAATATTTATATAATCATACAGGGTGACTTTGATTTTTAATATATTTTTTAAAGCCGACCCTACCTCTACAATTTCACACTTCGACATTGGATTTCCCTAATCAGTAGCTGGATTAAATTTAAATTTTCTAGAACTGGTAAGTCAGGGCATGGTGTAAAGTTAAGTCACTAAACACTAAGTTCTCTCTGTCTATACCCTTAGTCCCTGACATATGTGGGAGAAACATCAAGTTTTGTGAGTTTTTATAATTATATTTTTAAAGTTAACTCTAACAATAAACTTTTTAGGGGTATAAGAGTGTAAACCCTAAAAGAATACCAAAACCAATATAATACACTACTATATACAATACATACGAAAATGGAAGTTATATAAGTTGAGGTTATATAAGTTTATATTGTATGTTTGTCATTGGCTCCCAATTAATTCATAGATTTCCAGAATGTGATCTACCGAGTAAGTGCTGCCGTAGTTTATAAAGTGCAAAGATAGCGGAGCGGGATTTCATGTAAGGGCTTTATAATAATTTATTGTTATTGTATTTTGCTTAATGCTATAGGTACCTGAAGTATTAAAAGGTTAACCGTTAAAAGCAAAGCCGCTGATAACTGTTTGTAATTACGACAAACATAAAAACAGTGAAATATGCCTGTCGGACGTAAGTTTCATATGAAATTCCAAAGTGATTTAATTTCATTTGGCCGAGGAATTGAATAAAATTTACGATTTTACTCCAGTTTACTTCACATATTATGTGTATTTGAAAATCGCGTCAAGTTGTATATAGTCTTGTTACTCATACACTTGTTTTCAATGAAAATCAAGATGTTTTTGCGTAATTAAACGACTTAAAATAATACACAAAATTTTTAGATCAATACGTTAAGAATAAAAAAACCTTTCCACATATCGGAATTTGTATACAAATTATGCGGACGGAGGAGTATGAAATGTAGCATAGTTACTATAACTTTATGGAGAATGAATGCAAAAACCCAATATTTTTTAATTAATGCATTAGAAATACATCTACACAAATAAGTAAAATCGAGTGGCTATTTGTAATATTAAAATAGTGGTTATTTTTTTCTAAATTCATATGTATGTAGTGTATACATACATATGCATGTGTACCGTGTGGTACATATACCAAAACAATATTTTTTACAATTTTTGTAGCTAATCTCTGGAACGACTGGACCGATAGCTAATGTAGTAAGGAGTAAATGAGGCTACTTTTATTTTAAAATTTTGCCAAAGTCACGGGCAGAGCTAGTTAAATTAATAAAGCATTTATTATAAACTAGTATGCGTAAACATGTGAGTTTAAAATGGCTAAGATGAACTTTCAAATAATAACAAAAAAAAAGCCCAGCCGTTAAAGCTATAAGTGATCTTATGCTCAATTCTAAGAGGATATTATACCAAGTGAAACTTAGAAACAAATTTTTAACTAAAATGGATGGATTTTCTTTTTTATATGGAAATAGATCTTGATCTATCCTGAACTTACTAAAGATATATATGAAAATTCCATATCTCCTTTTTTCTAAAGCGACCTAAGAGTATTATTATTCGTAATGTTAAATTAAAATAAGTTTTTGTAACTACGAAAAGGTTTTACTATAAATAAATTAGTTCTTAGTTAATCAGATTACGAAGTTAATCAGCACACCCATCAACTAACTGAAAATTGAAGTTGGAGATTTAGTTTAACTAATTAAAAAATAAGCATAAAAATATAAATGAGCTTCGCTAGGTTGGTAGGACAGTGCTTATGTTCCGGCTTTGTCCGCGTCATCACAACGAGCGTGAGACGACCCGCGCCTACGCGCTACACGGGCCGATATTCGCCCCGACACGCTTGCTGTCGCCTGACGATATGCTATGGAGTGATGAATAATTGTTTTAAGCATTTACAAAATGTGAGTTACTTTTATGTTTGTATTATAATAATGTATATTTGTCAAAGAAAGAAAGAAATTGAAAATAATATCCTTTATCGAATTTTTACATTTATAGTTTAAAGATTATGTTACAATTTTTTGTCATTTGAAGATACTGATGAAATAATAAAAAAGGTATTTTTACTGTTGTGATATATAAATGTTAATTGACTTTACCTATTATTAATTCAAAAATGGTCAAAATTACGTAGTTGTCTGTGTTCGCTTGATGTAATATCAAAAAATTTCGAGAACTTTTGACTATATAAAAAATAAATATGAGCCCACAAACAATTTGTGTCAATTTGAATAAATAATAGCGTTAATTACAATTAAATAATTACAGTTTACCCGAAATATATTAAATTTTGTAATCATGTGCAATTTCTGATGCACACAATGACATCACCTAAAGGGGCAAATGTCGCGACTTGCGTCCCACGTGCGAGCTCTATACGCGCCATTGCTGTCTAAGATTCCAAATACGACCCATGTAGGTTTTCCAACATGGAATTATCGATAATATTTTACATTAAGTAAGGTTTCATGCCACATGCAACGTATCGGTTTGAATGCGATGGTTGGAGGTTCATTTCCAAATGGTAAATATTCTCCATATTTTTTATTATGTAGGTGTAAGCTTCGTCTGATTTAATAAAGTGCGGTATTAAAATAGTATAAATATGTATTTCCTTATAGGCAACTCGACCCTTAATATATATAAAATAATATTATTGAGGAAAGTATATTATTCTGTCCAGGAAAACTATTCTGATGTTAATGTGTGGAATTAAATACTATTGATGCTCAAGTGAGCATCATCAGCATTTAAGCTCCCGAGCGGGAGGCTAACGATAGATATGAAGTTATTGACAGCAACTGCTGAGTTTCTCGCCGGCTCTTCTCAACAGAACTGCCTTCTGAGCCGGTGGTAGCTGCCGCTAGAATTGACAATACTGACATGTTTTATTAATTGACGATTCTAAAGCGCTTGTAATAAATAACCTATTTGGAAAAAAAGCATATTTTGATTTTATTACAGCGTATTTATGTATTTATGCGTCTTACAATGATTCTTACTCATCAAATATCCATAAATTAGTATTAGTTGAACAGATAATTGATCGATACAAAATATCAAGAAAGGTAGTGACAACCTGACAAATAAAATTTAGATATTATCCATAATTATAAATAATATGGCAACAGATAGCTACATCCGTTGCCTTGACTTTATGGCGGCGTAAATTATGTATCTATAAAGAAAACGATGTCAAAGGTGCTGAGGCCAAGAAAAACGAGGTGAGCTGGTGTATTAAAACAAATTCAATTGAATTCTAAGTGGTGTCAATGATAATGAGTATTGAAAAAATATTAAAATGGCTGAACAAGTTATTTACATGTAAGCTAAACTTGACTAAACTGTACACCTCTGGAACAATGCTTTATACTTCTCTTAATTGCCAAAAATGAATTTCAATTTTGTGTAGATAAAAATCTATTTTATACATATTAGGACCGAGAATTGTAACAAGATAGATAAATAAAAAAAATTGAATAACATTAACTTTTGAGAAATTATGAAAAAATAAGCTTAAATTCTACCACTATTTTCCTAAATAGGTCAGTCAAATATGGTTTTCAGTTTTCAGCGTCATATTAAAGAGTTTAATGCGTACAAGCATACTTAAATTTTGTAATTGTTTGTTCTTGTCATAAATATTATTAATTCGAATCAATTTATCTTTTAACAGTAGAATTTACTGAGACTTCCGTTTGTATTTTTATAATCATTATTAAGAGGTGTCCATTTCATATTAGTATTGAGAATTGTTTTTTTAAGTCACGTAAAAACACAAAGTAAAATATATTTTTTGGCTTCAATCTACTCCCACATAGCCGGCTAGTCAGAGATAACTAGAGTCAAGACACTTCGTTTTCCACTTATACACAAACATAATTATTTATATTTCATATTGGCATTACATTAAATAGGCGTGTGACAATAAAATTATTTTAAGTTTTAAAAATATATATTTTTATTGGTACGTTCATATGTAAATTATGAAATTAAAGTTATCAATGGTAGGTCCATGACAATGGTTGACACGAAAAATACGCATTGACTTAGCAAAAGCGTAGCTTTGCTCCTTCAATCAGGAGAAATGTTATATGACTTTTGAATTCTGTCACCAAGTATAGCTATCTATATAACTAGGCACGTTCGCTCAAGCTACCTTGTAAAATATAAAGAATGCTTTATGACTTTAAAAAGCTAAACAATATATTCGCGGAGTTACGACTATTACATAAATTTATATTTAGAGCAGAGTTAAAGTTTTTTTTGCTACTTTTACAATAAAACTAAACTGGAAACTGGCATGAACTTAAATAAAAAAAAAAAAAAAAAACAATAATCATATTTTTAGCGTTTCACTTAAATATGAGTATATAAGTGTCAATGTTATTTGTTTACAGGTACGCAATTTAAATAAGCAATGTTATTTATATTTAAGTCACGACGGAAATGTTTCGAGTGACTGTAAAATTACGAAAACGATGCTCGAGACCTTAAAGTTTTTGCTCTTGTTTCTTTGCCCTCGCATATATATCATCGGCATGCCTGCGAGTGTAACGCGGAAGGTGATCTGACATTTCAGTTGTCAAGCACAACAAACAAGCTACGCTCTGTTCGCTACCAATTATTATAAATTGTTGCCGTCATATTACAATATTATATATTGACAGGAAAATTTGTAAGATTAATGTAATGTTATTATGCTCAATCTGTCTGTATTGTTACTCACTTATTCGAGGCCAAAGTGAATAATGAGAATTATTTTAGTGAAATTTTGACAAAATTTTAGATTTAATTTCATATGGCATCATAAGACAAAAGTTGTTTCAATAACATATTTTCATTCTTAAATACTGAAAACTAGGAAACTAAAATACACGCAATCTCAATCTCATGAGATAAGACTAAATTTCCTAGTATGCTATAAATAAATCATTTAAATAACCTCTTGTGTTGGTCACAATTTTTTATATTTTATAAATTGATTTCTCTATTATAATGATTTCCTTTATATGATCTATACCAGTGATGGAATTCTGAGTCACGCTTGAGTGCAACCACGTGACCTGATATGGAACCTTGACATTCGTATGTCAAATGTCAAACGGTTGCTGACCCTACGTTTACAAAAAAAATTTATTATCTGTGCTACTTTATAATAAAGATATAAAAACAATCGTCCTTGTATGTGTATTTTGAAATATATTTCTATTTATTTTTTTATTACGTATTATACTACGAGATCATAAATCTATTTTATTACTATAATATAATCAATCAATTATATATAATAATATCAATTTACGGCGGCAATTGTGATGCTGTGCGAATCTGTCTTTTGTTTTATCATACTGTCAGTAAACATATAAAAGTGAATATATATATATATATGTTTCGTACTTTCGTCGGTCTTTTCGTAAAACAATGAAATTCCTGGAAAATTCAAAAAAAAATGGGAAAATAACGTAGCCTGTGATTATCCAAAGAACCTCAAGTATCTCTATATAAAATCTCATGATAATCGCCTTAGCCATGAGGACGTCACATACAGACAGAGAGTTACTTTCGCATTTATAATATATTAGTATGAATATACACTGAATAGTATTGTAAATAAAGAACAGAATTGAATTGTATTTTCTGAGTTACATGTACTATATTTTGAATAAGTTCAAGTACGTTAGCAGACCAGATTCATCTTATTATCAATCTATTAAAAATACTTTAGAAAAAAAAACAAAAATAATATTAGAATTTGGACCATATAAGTGTAACAGATGTTAACTGATATTAGTAGCAATTAATGTAAGACATAATTAGCCCGGAACATGAAGTTAATTAAAAAACATACCGAAGAAGTAAATTATTAATACACTCTTCTTTACTTTTCTCAATACACTGATAAAAACATCTGTAAATAAAACATACCAACGAGAAACATCTAGATACTACATAACATACATTCAATATGCGAGTGCGGATTGCCTTAAAAGAATAAGGTATTTTCGATAGTTGCATTCAAGTCCACTGACGTATACCGACCTGGGCCTTGACATTCGTGTGTCAAATGTCAAGCGGTCGCTGACTCTGAGCGTGATAGTTATTACTTTTTGTTTTAAGCTCATCCAGCTTCAGGGCTTAAACAACTTTCAAAATGGAAGTCTGCTTTTTTATTGTGATCGCGAAACAAAATTTTATACATAGGGTGGTTATTTCAATTTTTATTTAAATTCTTACTAAACATATTGATATTGCATATCCATTGTGGCGTAGTGCGACGGCGTTTGACTGTACCCGTGAGTGGTTGTTCTATTCGATTCCCATTTAGGGGAATGATTATATTTACATTATATTTAAATAATTTTCATTTCATTCCGAGAAACTATATAAAATTTCTAACGTCCAAGTGCTCGACCGCTAAGCCATACAACAAAACGGATCGCTTGAACCAGAGCGCAAAAAATTAGAAGCTACGTTTCATGTATACGTATATTATAAAGCTGAAGAGTTTGTTTCCATTTCCCATTTCAAATTAAAAAAAATATTTATGTGTTGGATAGCCCAGCAGTTAAAGAGGAAGGCTATTAGCTATATAACATGACGCTACGATTAATAGGAGCGAATGAGCAATGAAAAATGTTGCAAAAACCGGAAAAATATTCCTCCTCCGACAGCTCCGTTGCTTACGCTGCTGAAACGGTTAAAGTTAGGCAAAAATCATGTATGATAGAATTGTAAAAGATCTAAAAAAGTTCGGAACACCGTATGTCTATATTTTAAGGTAGACTCAGTATGAGCATTTTATGGTAATGAAATTGGTTCTAAAGCAATGCTTTATTTGCGATGGTGATTTGTAAACATGATATTAATCCTTATTCAAATAAATATGTTATTCAAATAATTAGCGAGCGCTTTATACAAAAAAACCATTGTTGTGTTCCGTCATTCACGCGAATGAAGTCGCGGGAACACTTTGTATCCTTTGTGGGTAAATAACACTAAAAATATTGAAATATTATCATTTGCTCTAGTAAAATAAAGCGCGTCGCTCAGGACTCTCGAATTCAGACGAAAAGTGTACAATGGAGTGTTTTGGCACCAGGTTCTCTCTCTGATGACCTTGATATGCGGGAAATAATGTGAAGCTAAAAACAATACTACGGTAACGGGGAGTACGGGACTGCCGTACATTGTCAGAAACTTCCGAGTTACTCAACTCAAAGTTACTAACTATCTTACACCAAATGATATATAATTAAACTGGTCACAGGAGTATGTAGTGACGGATGTCAGAGTCATTATAATAAAATTACCTTACAAATATTGTTATGTTAGCAGCAAGTACTCACGTAAATTGGCATTAATTCGTAGGAAATAACGCAACGAACTTTGGTGTAAAGGTGAACCAGTTTTTAGTTTATCTCGTATGCTATTATCATTTGAATATTAATATTGCGAACGTAATAAGACTTTATTGGTACTTATGTAATGAGACTAATTGATATATAAGTCAAGGATCAAGTCACGTCAAACTGTATAGTGTATGGGTGCTTAAGATTTTTTTGAATACATTAAACGTTGTGTCGTCAGCTGTAGCTTGTAATAGGGCTTATAATGATTTATTACGATAAGTAATACTAATAAAAAACTTTAGTTTTTATGACTTGTATACTGAATAGTTTTGTTAAAAAACTTCTAACAAAAAAATCTTTTTAGATTGCAAGGTACTTAAATAAATTAAAAATTGATTGTGGCATGTGTATGAATAATAGAATATATATTGCGAAGAATTTGCGTTTTCAATATTTTGTGTAACCAAAGAGATAATTCACTTTTCATTTTCAGCTTTCATCAGAGACATTTACCGCTTATTGTCTGCTTTTTTACAAACAAATGTTATAAATAAAATTAAACCTTCTAAATAGTGTAGAATCCAAAAGTATTCGGTACAATAAGATGTACTACTGCGCTACGGCTTCAGCTGTAATAGAATTTGTATAACAAGAATCTCGACAATAAACTCTTTCACACAAAATATAGTCTTGCTATATCTTAAAATATTATCGACATTACAATAACAGTGCAAAATCCTTCATTTGATACATTACCTATTCTTATTGAACACGTGTATTCAATTGCCATGTGATATACAGTAATAAATTAGTCTCACCGGTTACGACTATAGGTTTAGATTTTGCATTTTATGCTAAGAATGTATGGGGCATTTCAGTATTTTAACCATATAACATATCTAGCTACTTTATGCTTCTATACTCTATACTTTGCAAGGCATATTTTTTAAATCAGAAATAGATTTGAGTTGTTTTCTTTTAAAGATATCCAATCTTTTTAATTTTTTTAATAAAGCAGCAGGCTTGTAGTTTGTATCGTCGTCTGTAGAAATACGTATTTCAAAATGCGTTTGTATGTTTAACATTTGTTTGTAATCTTTGTATGTTTAATAATGATTACCAAAGATCAATAATTAAACAATTTTTTTTCCAGCTTTCCGATTTTATCCGCATAGCCGGAGCAGTCAGAGAGAACTCACTATTAAGATATACTGTTGTCCGCCTTGCAAAGCTTGTAAACAAGACATTGCCTCTTGAATGACGGAGCTAACGTTGCGTTTTGTCTTGCGACAGTGGCTAAATATATAAATAGGAAATATTCCCCCCAGTAGGTCCAAATTAATCGCGCTTACACTCAGTCGTTGTCATAGTGCGCCACGACAATCACAACTATACTACATTAGTAATTATGTTATATCTATATCAATACATATAATAAAAATGTAACTGATAGCTGTCTGTACATGGAAGATATATAAGAAAAACATGGGCACATTTATCAATGTAATAGAAACATGGAATAATGGTTTTTAATTATTTTTTTCTGTTCATCGGTGCGTTTGTGCACGCTAATCTTAAAAATTGCTAAACCGATTTAAATGTAGATTGAACTTCGTAAATTTCCGTTAACATTTTGTGTTTATTTTATTTCAATCGTCTTATATATATATAAAAAAGTTACAACAATTATTTTATTAAATTATGAACGCGGGCGGGTGAGCGAAATAGTTACAGTCTTGTAATTAAATTGCAAATTGCAGGTATATTCTTCTTTTTATTTACTTACAACGTATATTATAATAAAGTTTCACTTATCCATTGTAAATGTTATTAGTAACTGTTTAAACTGTCATAAAAATTTATCTAAATATACTCTTATATATTTAAACAACATTCTTAAACACATATCATGATCATTTGGCATATACACATAATATATTAAAGAAATACGCTATTATGATTTATTTTTGTCGATAATAAACATTATGCAAAACTTAATTAGTCTTACGCTATTACTGTTCCTGTATATATTTTTATTTATCTCTAGAGGCCTTCATGCATAATGTGTAACAGCTGTTCACGATTGGCTGCGGTGGGTTTGACTCTCACTCGATGGAATGATTATTCTTTATTTCTCCGCTTTCGTGAACAAGACAAAGTGCGGTGTAGAAATCCCAAAAAACTGGAGTACGGAGTGTCTTGACCCTAGATTCTCTCTGCCTTCAATAGTTATTAATCTTAATTAGTTTATTAAATAAATAAATGTATATTTTATTGATATGGAGAGTACATTTCTAGACGTTAGATCTTTTGCAACTTTCAACCGAAAATGAAAACGTAATAAGGCTTATAATATTTGAAATAATTGAATATTATTTTTTTCTTTAATTACTATTTTCAATGAAAGTTGAACTCTTAATAAATTAATAATATTTGTAGAAAAAAATCTACATTTTATTAATATATATAAGCTGTACTCGCAACCATTAGACTATCAGACGGGTGCTACTTTATGTCGTTCGTTGTGTGATATAAATAATAGTATAATTTGAACTTTCATAAATGTAGATGATTATAAATAACCAGTTTACTTACAAGTTGAATATGATAATATTTTACAATTAGTATTTTCATCTTAGTAGACTCATATATCTTGAAACGAAAGTATTTCAAACGTAAACAGAACATATGTTTGGCTCTGACGAGGCATATTGACATAATTGTCTGCCACATGCCAAAACACTGCCAAATGTAACAAAGCAAACACAATGATACATCTGTGATGTAACAATGGTCCATGACATCGCTTGTTGGCTAAATATTAGACTTATCTTGAGATATCTAGAGGCTAGGCTGTTTATATTTTAGTACGCAGTATCGGTATGCTTGCTGTGTTTACCTTAAATATAGTAGAGCACATAGTTTAAAGTAAATGCTAATGTATATTTTTATTTTTTATTTATTGCATATAAAATAGTGGTGTACTAAATATATAAGGTATTACACGTCTTCAATATTAAGTCGACAAATCTCTGAAATAACTACATGATTATCGATAGACTTGATGTCTTAATAATTAAATTATAACTTAACAGCATCCAATTTCTAGATATTCAATCGAGAGAAGAATGTTACTTCCACTTCTGTTACACGTACTTTAACCACATATGACAATTTATTCAAAACCTATTGTGTCTTATTAAACGAATCATGCTATCCCACTTAAGCGAAACAATAAAAATAGCTAGGAAATAGTATGAGGTCTTACATTACATAATCTACAATACTTTATTATACTCCACTTCAGATCAATATACATTAGATTAACACATCTAATGTTTCTAAAACGCCATTACTGTCAGATTGACTCGAGTGTAGGATATGTTACGTGGGTCCATTGTATTCAGTTTCTTTTGGTAAGGATAACATGTAGATGCGCGTGCGCACAGCAAATGTCTTCATTATTCTTCCCACGCTACTAATCCCTGGTCCCTCGTTTAGACCAGTCGAGTGAGGTTCGAGATAGTGAACTGGATAGAGCACTTTTCTTATCAGTCCGATTGACGTATTTTATTCGGTTCAGCTCGATGTTGATAGCTTTCAAATGGTTTACGTAATGTACGGCATATTTTCAGATCAACGCAAGGCGTAGATGATTTAAGGCTTTATCATATTCTTTATTATTTCGAAATAAATACTATTAATATTTAGTTTAAAATGAATTGAGTACTGGATTTGTATGTTCATAGTTGAATGACTAATCATATTAATTAAAATATAGTTCTTCATATTAATATTATACGCTAAGAAAAATTGCAGCAATAATTATTTGAGTTATCATGTACTAGAAAACCATGCTAGAGAATTAAATTAAATTTTCACTTCTGACAGATTAAAATTAATTAACGAGTTACTATAAATTACTGAACGGCAATGAATATATGACATTAAAGATTTTAAATTGTATATATTGCATTTTATATTTAAAATGCGATATGCGTATACTAGTGAGTAAAAATTCCTTATACATTTATATATGAATATATGAAGGTACTGTACAAATTTACTAGTACCGACTAAGAGTACAGTACACACATTAAACAATTTACATATTAACGTTAAGTAATCAATTGTCATCATAAGATACAAATATCAAATGTTTAGCAAACAGAATAGCAGGGTCAAGCACACCTACACTTTGTAAGGTCACTAGAACGTTCTCAGCGATGATCGAGCGACAGCGATTTCTATGATGCATGAGCTGTCGATATCGCGATCGGAGTGACGTTGGTAATTTATACCGGCCGATTTGCCCAACCGGTCTCACAATGACAGCCCATTGCGAGGTATGTACCTCCTTTGTGTATTAACGTCCGCGATCACTATCTAGTTCGGCCTCTAGTGCAGTACACATGTTTATGGATGTACATCGCTAGCTAGTTCTCGATTATGCCGGTGAAATCGATGAATGTCCTCCATGTGGGCATAGTCTTGTGGAAATATATAGACGAGCTAGTATATAAATGCTGACAATCCTAGAGATTTTATTAAATAAAGGCTAAGTATACTATTATTAAATAAAGCTTGGCTTGAAAGCCAGAAAATAAAAAAAATATATGAATTACCACTATCGATTTATTATATCATGAATATCTTTTTATAGATCATAATTTAATGAATAAAAAATAATAAATCATCAAAAGGTCATACCTTTTACTGGCGAAGGTTATCATTACGGGGAAGCTTAAAATGTTTCAACAGAAAAGAACGAAAAATCTACTTTCATTTATATAAACTCTCTTAAACGCAATAAAAGTGTAAAAACGACACAATAAATATATATTTTATGATATCTAAGTCTGAACTTTCGACTATATTGTTGATTTTTCATCGATTTAGTCAATACTTGTTAGTAGGCGCAACCAAGACTGTTCTTTATTGAACCAAAACATGAAAACTAAGATTGGAATTCACAACCACCGCGAGTTCATCATATTACCGCTGCGTCACATCGACCTCTACATTATCTTGTTAGTTTAAAGTAGTCACGTGTGTCGGCGAACTACAATAAGAGGTCTCGAATAAGTCCGATCACTTTCCCGCTCTTCGGATTAAGATCGAAATGTCAATGGCGGTGACATTTTTATTTGTGGACGACATTTTGACGGTTATGAAACTATTAGATAGGATCGGGCCAATTAGAAATTTAAAGTACTAATTTACAGTACACGACCAGCTATGAATCAATGTTGCGCCATTGAGTTACGTCCGATGTTTTCGTGCAAACAAAAACGCGAAGTTGCTTCGGATTTGGTATGACGAGGCAAAAACTTATATTAGTATCAATAGAATATTATTATCACAGAAAAGCTTATGTAGATAGTCTGTCAACTAGCATCATTAGCATATATTTATTTATATTAATCTATATTTATAGCTGTGAATAAACAAAAAATACACGTTTTAAAGTTGTATTTGTTTTCCTAGTCATCCTGGAAAAGATATGCAGGTTCTTGTTATGAAAATATTGTACTGTGGACCCGGACACATATGCAAATTTTTAAGCCAACCGGACGGCAAGGCAATTTGCATTGTTTTATTTATATATGCATAGACAAATATAGGTGACGCTAATAAAACCGTGCTAATATATATTACATATAACAGCGATAGAGTATCTAGCTTCCAAATGACATAACCGTCGAAATTGTGTAGGTATCGAACATCGCCTAGTTCGCCTACGGGCCATTGTTGTCGATTATTCTTGTGAGATGTCGCATTCCGTTTGTCTTTTACACACTAGTAGCTTATATGTCATTATGAATATACGTTTTGTTTTTAGAATACTTTCTTACGTAGAAAATATTACTTTGCATCAACATACAATTGTTGAATAACCGCGTGAATTTGTTTGGATATTAAAACCCTTTGCATTATTTTTAAGTTATATATATATGTATATATATATATATATATATATATATCTTCTGACTATGAACATGATTGGTTGTAGGTTCAATTACCGCTCGGGTGAATTATTATATTCAAATTATTTTAATTTCTCCGCTCTGTTAACATAAAACGCAACATTAAATTCCGCCACTCAAAACGCAATGTAAAGTGAAGAACTGAGTCTTGACACTAGGTTCTCTCCGCCTACTCTTTAGTCCGAGAAAAAGGGTTAAGCTTGAAAAAATGCGGTTTTTTGACACAAGAGAAAGGAAATTACGAATACAGTACACAATTATTATCTTAATACTACGGGTGACTAATAAAATTTTCTGTACATTATGCTTAACGTGCTTATTTATAATTAATTTTCTAATACAAAGAAATAATGTTTCTAGTTCACTAAACTAATTAAAAGTAATAGTCTCAATATAGTTTAGTTATTAACTGGAACGGGTCAAAACTGGCAGCAGGGCTTGCCTTATAAGTGATCTATAAAGATTCGACTTGATAAGTCTAATCCTATTCACATAGAATATTATGCTAACGACGCATATCTTCATAATAACGACATACACAACATGTTAGAAGCAATGAACCGATATCATCGCTCTCCTTTCACTCACCGCACTCTAAATAAGAAAACCTTATGAACTTAATGAACGTATTGGTTTTTTTTATTACAGTTTCACGCTTTTTCACGCATAGCACGATATGCAAAGTCCGTACTTTCCGTCCGAATTCGAGACATTGCGTGTTTAGTGGGTGGAACTGTATTGTAAAAAAGGGGTTTTTTGGTGTGCTTATTGAAGTTACGATTTTTATAATTATTATTGTTAATACACTAGTCTATATGTGCTGTACCATTAGCTTGAATAGAATTTTACGTATTACCATCATGGTTTGTACCAATTCCATAAAAATAAACTAGACTTAAAAGAGTCTTCACTGCTTCACTTGGGAGCTTGGGAGCCTAGTTTTTGTAATGTAATGTAAGTTGCCCTTGTTATCTTATATAATTATATAACAAAATACCCAAAATGAAAATAAGTTACTAACATCTCAATTAATTTATTCTGTATAATTTAACACTTTGGGGTATTTTACAAAAATCTTCTACTGTATTGAGTGAAGGCATATTCAAGCCATTACGTACTCATTAATATCACGTGCTACTTTTGTTAGCTTTTCACGACTCAATTCATTTTTCAATAAGTATGGCACAAGCCAAGACGGATATGGCAGATTAAGTTAGTAATTTATGTAATAAGGAAATTAATTAATATCTGTAGCGTAATCATATGAATAATTATACCAATCAATAAATAATTTACAAGAAATTAAATTAAAATAACAAAGTGTAAAGTAAATTCAATGTTTTACACTTATTATAATACAATAATTTTAATAATGACACTGACATGATTAAGTTAGCAACATGTTTGTAGTGTAAAATTAAATAAATATGTTTCTTTTTAAATAGCTATTAATACTATAGTTTTTTTCAATTACCCAAAGATTGCGATAAATATATATTACAGATTTCCTTTATGTGAAAAGTTCTATCTTTTTTTATGTAATACGAAAGAGTATTTAAAAGCAAATAAAGGTAAAATTGTTTCAGCGTGCCTCAGCCATACTGTTAATATCTTAAGAAACCCTACAGAAATTTTGCAATGTGCGATTGATTTGATCAAACTCATATCTGTTAAAGTTATAATTACTAATAATTGCTATTAGAACATTAAAGTTGTTATCAGTGACCACAATCATATTGTTGTTGCAAAAAGCCATACACATTTTTGTTTTATTAAAGCTTACAGTTTTTGCCTTGGGCTTAGCTTACGAGAATTTGTAACTTTTAAAACAATTGTCTTTAGTAACTGTTTTATTTGACGTTTAGACAAATTTTTAAAATTTATAGCTGGTTGTCAAATATTTTATATATGTAATGTGTTTGAAGGCATTATTATAAAAATAACATAAGATTTCTACACGTCTCATGGTATGTATGTGCCCAAATTGCATATTCCTTTAGACTGATTTTCGTATTATAAACAGGGAATTTTCCCTCAAATATTCGTATAATGATAATTCCATTCACATCCTTCTCCACTTTTACATCCAATGAACCATGTTTCGTAGTGTATAACCGTATTTTGTCAAGCCAAACCGGGTATACCTACGACCATCCCGTCAAATCAAAATAAGTTCCACTCAAGCTGAATGGTGTCTAATATATATTGGCTAGTTATATCATTAATTAACCGCGGCTATCACGATATTAAATATTATTATTCGAACACTGTGCGCCCACAGCGGCCCGGGAGCCTGCGGTGATTATAATTATGTAAAGTGCGACTCGATCCCGGCTCATTAATTGTATAATTATTTATTATTATTATATTGCTTTCAAAGCAGTTTTAACAAACGTTCATTGCTAGTATTTTGATTAAACAATCATTTAAGGTAGTCATGTAATATGAGTTTTGTAAACATTTGTGGATTTTTTTAATAATTTTCATACACTTAGGAAATTAAAGAACATTTTTAGAAAATACGTATAAAAATTTGAACGCAGCAGGATTCCAAACCGCGCCTCCTCGAAACTGTCAAACAAGTATCTCTACAGAGATGCTAACGACAAAAATAAGCGTATAAGGTTATGGTTATGGTTTGTTAGGCTATTATATTTTGTATGCTAGTTTCTTCAATTACCCGTCAATAATAATTTTTGTATAAAGTGGAATATACGTTGCTAGGGTAACGCGTTGTTTACGTGTCAACGAGGCTACTGATATGTATAATTTCACAGTATATTTTTATGATAATTTTGGAACTTTAATAATAATTTAAAGAAATTTAAAGAAATAAATATGCACATCTTAATTAGACGCAATATGATGGTTTCTAAATCCTTTAGGCATGTTTGGTTTTTATACATAGAATTTAACTGTATTTATAATTTTTAAAAACAAACAAATTGCTACACGTAACACTTTAAAAATATATTTAATAAATAAAAAAAAATGGTTAGTTTATATCATTCACAATATAGATTTAGCTTAGCTTTAAAATGACTCCAGTTCCAAGATGCATGTTAGAATTTCCAATTTTAGTTCATATTTTACTATCAGTAAATAAAATTGCAACGAAATTACTCGTCGAACATGCTATTTAATATTTTAATATTTACATCTATTGAGTCATAACAGGAAAAGAAAACTGAAATATTTATCTTATCAGTTTACTACAAGTGTAATGTAATCGTTTATCAATATTCTAATAGTAATGGTAGTTTTACCACTAGTATTTACTGAGCAGTGCCTACAATTAACGTATATATATTAAATATCGATTATAATTATATGTAAATAAATTTACTTAACTAATACAAATTATTTTCTTCTGGCAACAATTTACCTGTTGAACCGAGTCTAATTCGTGTATTTTACGCCGTTGTAACTCAACCTGTCTTCACGCCCACTGTGTGTCTACTTCATGTACTTGTGGAGTTCCCTACATTGCTAGTGTTGGTTATTACATGATATGATGGATTGAGAACAGGGCGCTAAAAATAGTATTTATATACGTAATTTATGTATAATATTCGAATAAATTAAAATACATAAATTTAACAAAATGTAATAGTTTATCCACCAGATTTGCTTAAATTTATTTTATATAAAACCGTTAATTTTTTTTTTATTTCTTTGTGTTATCAATATATTTTCTCTTAGTGTCTAATGGCATAGAGCTTTTTACGCCCAGTAGTTTTATCTGTGTGTTTTATGTCACTCACTCAGTAAGTAGCAGAAGAGATTTATATGTATTAATTACAGACGTACACTTACAAAATACAGACATTGCGAAAAAACAATTAAGATTTTATCATATTTAATAAGTTTTAATAAAAAAATCATAGAATTTCAATCGATGTCAAAACTGTAGCAAGGTAGAAAATTCACATCGGCCGCATTTCGAAAGAGTCCCGAGGGTATCAAAGGCGTAATAACAAGAAAACATAATTCGCACGCAACGCCGTGGACATTTTGAATTTCAAATTGTAACGTGAATTTATTCTCTGGAAGATTAATATCTTTAGGACTGGGCTTTGACTCAATGTGATACGACTCGTAAATTGTTCATGTAATTTTGTGCTTATTTCTATAATAGCCGGATCCCCGTCTTCTACGCAACACAAAGCTGCAAATGGTAAACAATTTATGTTTTTATCGATTATATTATTTAATTTACTTTTGTTTTAAGTAAGTAAGTAAGCGTTTTAGGTACAAAAGACTTAAAAAAAAAATCTTTTTATTCTCCACTTGTATTATCTTGAAAATCTAGAAACATATTGATTATTTTAGACTAAAATAACGAAAAATTATTTCGTCTCTTTTTGTACACAATGTAACACTATTCACGTATAAACATTTTATAATAACAGTTATATCCTTTTTGTATCAATTAAACTCTCCATTGAGATTAATTCGACATTTAAATAAAAATATATATATATTACATGTTTCAAATCGCACTTGTAATTGTTCAATAAAACTTGACTTAATTAATTTGATATTTAGAGGAAACTGTGTCACCGCTATAAAATAAACGCTTCAATCAAAAATTTTTACAGTAGATATGTTACTTAACACGTAAAGGCCAATGGGATAATGTCATTTGCGATATCGTCATCCTCTTATTTTATTATTTTTAAATTCTTTATTCTCTAATTTCTTTTTATAAGTAAGCTTACTACTACTTAATACTCTAGACCTCATAAACATAAATTTATTGATTGTGGTCATTCTCACTCGGGGGAACGGTTATATTTAAAATATTTATTGTCTACGCTCTGGCAAGATAAAGCGCGGCGTTGAGTTCCGCCACTTAACACGGAATGTCTCGATTTCGGGCCTAAAATTAAGATCAGTGAGTCTTGACACTACGTTATCTCTACTATTATGCGAATAAAAGGGCTGATAAAAATTAACTTTTTCTTCTATCTCAACTACATACGATGACGTTACAACAATAATGCCTTGCAATAAAATAGCGATAGGCTGTAAAAGGGTTCAACAGGCGATATCAGCTATGGCTACTTGATTATTACGAGTGTCGCGAATCGCCCACGCTCGTTTGTGCGACCCGCCACGTAAATATGGCGGAATTAGACCTACCCGCGTTTATTTATCAGCCGCCGTGTAGAAATCGTCGACCACGTTACTTCCTGTAGTAACATTGAGAATTGACCGTAATATGGCATTTATTTCGTCCATTAACTATCTATAAAATTCCTTGTGGAAATGTTAGATATATTACTCAAAAATAAATCGTCAAATTTAAATATATATTAAATGCAGTTACATGTTCTTAAATTATCTTGATGACATATACTTTACCGAGATAAGAATCCAATTAAATAATAAAAACAAGAACAGAAAAAGCGCGGAAGTGTGAGAGTAGGCGAGTAACCATTGACATTTGCACGGCATTTGACATTATATACCGTGTATACTGTGTACAGTCTAATTATCAGTAGGGTGTGGGCTGTCATTGCATACCAAAACTGGACTGAACGCTAACGGATGTTGCCAAAAGCAGTCGCTATAGAATTATTATATACCCACGAATATATTCACCATATTTATCTAAAAGATACATTTAAATGTATAAAAATAAACCGTTATTTACTGAATGACTGACTGACAACGCACAACTAACATCAAAAATTACAGAATTCCATACATACTTCCAACCCATACATTATTTCATCTCCTTAGGGGTTGAAATTACAAAAATCCTCAGTGTGTTGAGTGTCTACTCTACATAATAACTCTAAAGACCGTAGATCATGGCTCCAACTTTAATAGCTGACGCTCGGTGATAACGAATCAGTCAGTCATTGAAGTCAGGACAAGTACAGTAAATCTATGCATTGACATTAATCATTATATAACAGTCGTAATTAAAATTATTTCAAATAATGTTTCCTTAGAAAAAAACTAAGTATGGCATTTATAATATCGTGGAAATTATCGGAACCGTTAAAGATAAAGATATATTTTTAATTGAAAAACTTATTCTTCTATTTTGTATAAATTAATTAATTAAACATGCAAAATTAGAACAGATACTTATCTCTTGCGCAACATCAAAGTGTGCTTTATTGTTTTAATAATAATATTTTCCTGGCGGTGTATTAATTAGCCAAAAAAAACATTACAATTAAAAGGTTATTTAAATAATACACCATAAGAAGATTGTGCACCAACGTGATGCCACGCCCCAAATTAAATAACTTACAATAAAACCGAATTAAAATGTATCAAATCAGTATCACGCGTAACTTTTTCCTGAGTAGCAGAGTAGTCAGAGAGAACCCAGTGTCACGACACTCCATTCTCCACTTTCCGCCTCAAGGCTCTGCGTGTTGAGTGGCGGCGATGCCAGTCAGACGCTGTCGCACTACACCACGATGGCCTCAAGTATCTAATCATATAATATATAAATGCTATATTCAAACATTTAGCATCAGCAGCTTTACGGTTTTTCTACAGCAGGTCGGGTAATGCATAGCAGGGTTGACAGATATCACCTATTTTTAAGAATCGTCTTGCAACTCAATGCCGCTCTTTATTTTAACAGATCAATTGGAAATGAACTTGTTAACGTCGTAAATATAATCAGACGCTCACTACTGCTCTATGATGACCTCATGCTTACTTAGGATTATAAACATATTAAAATTCAAAACGTGAACTACTTTTTATCCACAATATACATATGTAAAAATTTATTTCGTATTTAAGACAATTGAAAAACCCGTAAAACATAATAATAGAGCGAATATCAATAGAAGTACTTTAAAATGAAAATATAGTAACGTTGAAATTGTAAGTATTTTCTTGTCAAAATAGTTTCCTGCCAAGATGTATACGCCATTTCTAAGGTCTATATACAAAGTACTATGTTGGGCACGAGTTACAAGGCACGAGTCACAAATGAGAAGCTAATGTAAATTACGCATTTGCAAAGAATAACCTCACATATATATTAAAATACAAAAAACAAGATAATAATTTAGAAGCAGTATGATAAAACACAATTAAATGCGGTAAGTCGTTGAAGGATCATGAGGCGTTTTTATCGTTATTGAGTTGCGAATGACACTTGTGACCTCGGCCGTGTCGCGCAAAGGTGAAATAGATCAAGGAAAAACCCCTTTATTAGGGTTTCCATGAATATTAATAATGGCTCGTACTTACATATTTACATTATAATATTTATGATGACAAATTTTGCTTTCGTCTCACAGTCAGTTAATTGGTTGTATTTTTTAATTATGGTCTTATAGGTTAAATTATCAAAGTAACTTAGTTGTATATATTTTTTTTACATTTTGTTACAATAATAAAAATATTGTCATAATAATCTTTTGTGAATACGCTACACCTTGTCTTAGGTACCAGAGCGAAGAAATGAAAATATATTGAATATAATGATTCCTCTTAGTTTGAATCAAACCGACAACCAATCGCGTTTACGTTACCTATCTGTTTTGAGAAATACCTTATTGTTTTGAGTGAAATCAATTCCGCAACCTCCGCCATAGTAGCTAAGGCCTATCACAACATTTACAAAACAAGCAAGAGATCTGTCAATAGTAAATTAAAATGAAAAACAATGCAATGAAAGTAAGAAATAAACAACGAATTACAAGAACACATAAATGTCCAAGAATAACAGACCACGCAGATATTCTATTAAAAATAAACAATTTATCTTTACACAGCGTTCAAACATACAAGGATCCTACAATTTTTCTTTATATCTATTCAATTGTATTTATTATTTATTCAAATGCGTATCGGTTTCGACATATCAATGACAGTACAGACACAAAAACCTAAACCTTAACACTATCAAGTAAATTTATCCTTTCCTTATACAATAAAGCTACCGAAATATTTTCCACGGTAGTCCCGAACAAAAGTACGCGTCTCACGTCTCCGCTGTAAAATATGGATGTAATTACAAATATGACAGTTATAGCTTCTGTCTACATTGAAAATAAAATATAAAAGACGCAATTGTCATTTGAGTATTCTATCTGTCACTGTGTTTTTGTCGCCGCATTCAGTTGCGCCCACGCACGCTCGGACAGTATTAAAATTGTTTTTGTCTACACATATTATTGAAGTGTTTGATACTAATGTTGTAATAATTTTAGAGTGTTATTCAAACATTAAAGATAATAAATAAACTTAAATCGGTAAAAAATATGGACTTGATGGGATTTGAACTCGCGTCCTTTTGGGTAGTGACTTTAATTGGTTTCACCAACATACTATATAGTATATACATATAAGCTATTTTGCATAAGAATGTTTTTATACGAAGTAACAGCAGTTTTTGTTGAATTATATATAATCTTTAAGAGTTTAAATTATTTGAAGTTAAACTATTAAAAGACTATAAATAAATATACTTTATAACATAAATAAATTTTGGTTTTGTGATTTTCGATCATTTAGCATTTTTTGTATCTTTTTTACGTCTATGTAATGGTATATTTGTATACGTATATTTTAAAACATTTCATTTGAATAAGCTTAATTAAATAAGTTCATAATTTGCTTTACAAAAAACTGTGCACTTCATTATAAGGATGTATTTTATATTGTACGACCGTTAGCTCCGCGCCGGCAGCTACGCGGCCGATTGATAGAGTCCAGAGATGAATAGGACTTGAGAAACTGCTTCTTGCTGTTACTTTTAATAAATAATGTAAATATGTTTAAATTATAATACATTTCTAAAAATATTCAATTATACTATTTGATACACAACTAACGGTATATGTTACTGTCAAAGTCCGTACTATAAAAAATTTCAAGATTTTCCAGTATAACTTAAGATTTGCCAACTTTTATCGTGAAAGCCTTGATGGCATCATCAATAAAAATAATTAAATGTTACATTTTACCTCTATTAGACAAGGTAAATGTTGAAATGCTGACGTTAGGTTAAAACAGTTCGTACTTTTACCAAAAAAATTTAATAAGTTGTAATTTTAAAACCATAATCTTTTCCGTAGTACGCGTAACATATAATTATATGTACGAATATGTATTACTGTTTTATGTGTTTTTTTAAATACATATCTCGTCAACAACCTTGGCGTGTTAGCAGAAACTATTAGTTACAAGGTTGTCACATATATTTCGTAGTTCCGTTAGACTCAGTGGAGTATAATCACCGATATTACAAAACAGCCCGCTCTAGTTTCTTATTCTGTCGCACGGTCCGGTCTGAGGCTGTCAGTAGGCATATTCCTCTTGCAACAAAATGAATATAACTATATTTATACGTAAAAAATATTAAAAAAATAAAATTATATGCTATATTTGCCGGTAGTTTAGACCAATTTGCGTGTACAATGAAAATTTGACTACTGAATCAGATGGCTGTAGCTCCGAATTCCATTCTAAATGTATATACTGTTTTAGAGGCTAATAAACTACGAAATTTGAGAAAGACATATTTAGAAAACGTATAAAAATTCGCTTTTATATTTATCAATTACTTAGTGTTACCATACCCTAGACTGGTAACAATGATTGGTTACAAGCAGAACGACGGTTGGAGAGTGTGGGGACAGTGACCCGGCTATCTCGAGATCGCAGCCTCCGACCGGCCAGATGCCGAAAGATGTGAACAGGTCCGCACTCTACTCGACTTTAAACAAGCAATTCACATTCAGAATATTATTGCACTATGCAATTTCTATTACCATAAAAGATATTATGGGTACTACTAGGATAAAATTTGTTAATATTAAATATAGTATATCGAATATTGAAAAATAGATAATATATTAGAATTTTAGATATTGTTTGTATGATTCTAAAAATAATTTATTAAAGATTTTATTATTAGATAGGTTGGTAACTTTAGAGGTACCTAAGCTTTATTGCATAACTTATTATTGCAAAAAAGATAATTTTTAAAAGCAAATAAATTTATTATCGTAGTTAAAATATACTTATAAGAACTATATATATATATACACATATATATATACTTATAAGAACTATATATATATATATACACATATTATATAAATGCACATACATATAGTCACGACATTACTTACCAGACACTATCATTAATCATAATTTTACTTTTATTTTCAATATAAAACTTATATTTTATTACAAAACAAATGAAGCATTTTATGTTCATGTCATAGGTTACTGTATAATATTATAATGTGGTATATAAAAGGCTATATTATATGTTTTAAAAGGAAATCATTTGATTGTTTCATAATATTTTTATTCAGTCTTAGTTTGAAATAGAATTTATAATAAATATTATAAGATTCAGTTGTAAACAGTTGTTGTTTTTTGTCATTACTAAGTAGTAAATAAGCATGGAATATTATTTTTCCCTAAAAAAATGACCACCCTGGGTGATAAATAATGCTTGTTCAAATATAAAAACAAAAAAAAAGGACATATATAATTTCACAATAAAAATTTTTACAAAACATCAATAAACTTGATCAAAAATCGAATTGATCAGAGAACGAAAGTTCGCCCCTGTTATAACCTTTAGCTCGCGGCGTCGGGTGGAAAAATAAAAAAGCTTTTTTAATATAGTAGCTTACAGCGTTTGGTTGCTACCGCAGGTGCGATGGCCCGATTATCCGCCATGCCACCAAAATGTGCCTGATTTAGTGATTATGAATTAAAAATTATATACCTATTTATAAATTATATGTGTAAGTTTTATTCTGAAAGTAAATATTAAGCTACGTCTACCAAAACTTACAACTTACAGACAGTCTTCACCTTGACGTATGTATGCGTATACCTATATATTTTATCGCAAAAGATACAGACACATTTGGACTTTTAATTTTATATTTATGTAATCCGCATAGCAGGATAAATTACAAATAGACGGACAGATAAATCCTAGTGTCATGACATTCCGTTCTCCACTTTCCGCCTGATTTCGAAATAATGCGTGTAGAGAGCCGGATCTGAAAGTCTAAAAGCTTTGTCTTAACAGAGCAGAGAAACATTATATAATAATTTTCCCTATCAATACAGAAAACCGCTCTCCCATTGAGCCAAGCTAACCCTGAATAATATTGAGATATTGGCATTCAAGTACCAATTATATAAATCAACATTATGTAAATCATAAGTTGTTTTCTAAAACATCTCATAAAAATAATATAATAATCTAATTAAGCAATGTTTAATTTTTTACTCTTTATTACATAAATACTAGAGACATTCTTGATAACATCGGACAGACACCTTACTGTCTTGTTAGTATAATGTACGTTACTCGGATGAATAGCGCTAAGTTATTAATATGTATTATGAAAACGGAAATTTTCCTTTTTCTTTAATTGTTAAACACAAATAAATAAACGGCATTTTTTTTCTTCGCACTTATTACTTATGTAGTGAGTTGTATATGTTAGGTAGAGAAAGGAGCTCGGACAGTGGAGGTGAGCGTTAATGCATATTAAAGGACACTGGGGTCATAAGTCCCTAGCACTGCTTCAAGCTTTTTCTGAACCTGAACTCATATAAAAGATTACTTGTAAAAGTATAATAGACGAACGGAGATACTTTGTGATTATTACCAAACCGATATAGTATATTAAATATATTAAATAAATCTACTTTAAGCAAATTCACTGATCTGTTTACAGGAAGAATTTATTTGTGGCCGCGGACTTATATTTTAAACGTAATCAAACATTCTACAAAACTCTTAATTGAACAGATCTTTTCAAAGTAGAGAGAGGAGCTCGGACAGACGAGGCACATTCTCAGGCACTGTTCCGAGCTCCTCCATCTGTAACGCAAGCGCCACCTGCACAGTGAGTCCACATAATGCTAAGAAAACACTTTTCATTTAAATTCTCTCCAGGATATTAAACCTACAAAAATTTCTAGCTACTCTATAACAAAGTCATCACTTAATCGAATGTACAGATGCTGAAAGCTGTATCCCCATATTCTCGTTAATTAGTGCTATAGGAGTGTAAGTGTTTCCTTTTCTAAATTACAGTCTGAGAGCAATGAAAGGCAGTTGTTTCTAGCCTGAGCCTAGTAATTTCCACATTTCTACAGATAAACTGGTCCACTCCGTGGCAGGAAATCGTTCAATTTATTGCTTTCTGGGTAGTATTTTTGTTTTTGTTACATGCACTAGAACGTACTGTTGTATTATCTTATTTGTACACTAATTTTGTATAGTTGTAACCTACCAAACACGTAAATCTGTATCTCTGATTGTGCAGAATATATTCAGTTAGTTCTCTCGATAACACCATACAAAATAAAAATAAACTTGAATAAAATTAAAAAGAGCGCCTAACGTAAAGCAACATATTGCATAGAAAATTATATTACAAACTAAAGTTATGTAGACAATTAAAACGAACATCATGTTGGAAATTCAAATAAAATATTCATTTTAATTGTACGTTACTATGTGCAAAGTGTTATAGCGTCGTTATGCTCGTTCATACATTCTAAAAGATTAAATGTGAATTAACTGTGTGCCATGACAAAAGTTAAGAGGCTATATTGCCTACAATCGTGTATAATGAGATGTGGGCATGAAAGATCACAACAGGTGGTAATATCAGTTTTAGTTATTATTTGAACATACGGCAAGAAAAATTTATAAGTGTTGTATTTATTTAAAATATTACTAGTGTCAAGACACTCCCTTCTCTATTGTTATTAAATAATATATTTAACTCGTATTTTTGGATAGTTTTGAAGCAGACAATTAAATCTATGTAGGTTATCGTAAACAATAGGCGTAAGTTAAAATTTTAAATTTAACTTTCTTAAAACTTCCAGCTTTTAAATTATTGAACTTAACTTTTTATATGAATAATTATTAAGATGCAAAATCTTTTTCCCACATACAGTAGGAAGAGAAAACCTCACTCCGACACTCCGTTCTCCGCTTTCCGCCCGAATTAGTAAAGGCTAAGCCAAAAATACTTAATTTCCATGTTAAAATCAACAAAGTACATTATAAGAACAGGTGTAAGCATGTCAAGCCTCGGCTAGTTGGTTACAAGCCCGCTGATAAAATCATAGATATTTAAAAGATAATTTGTAGAACTGCTATTGACGTTTCGGTTATAGTTACTTGAGGTTTGAAATGTGGCTTTTTTATTTTTCTATTTGCCTTTTATATTTAATTTAGAAATTTAGCATTCACTTTACTTTGGGTTTGATATATTCTAAAATTCAGTTTAGAGTTTAATCGCATTAATTCAAATATTTTCATTTAGTTTTAATTTTTACGCAATGTAATGATAGTAAAAATGTTATCTCTACAATAAACTCACGTGTGTCAGTATATAGAGAGATGTATTATATTCGTACTTCCATTTTTGTACCTAACCTATTGGTTCGTAATATTTTATACAAAGATAAGATAACAGTAAATTCGTTTTAAAAATAATCTGAATGGAAATCCTTAAAAGGGTGTATCGTCATTCTGATTCTGATCTGGCAAGAATATCAGGTTCATGGATACACGTGTGCAAATTTTCAAGCAAATTTAACAATAATTGGAGCAAAGCGTTGCAAAATTACATACATATATTAATCAATAATAGTAAAGATAAGTAAGTAAAGGGTGTTAAAAATATACATAGCAGTATTTACAAAGTAATAATATAAATTAACTGTATTTTTTATAGAAAAGCAAAAATAAAATTAATTAAACTTAAAAATTCAAGGCACGCATAATGCCACACAATAAATAGCAATATGGTGTAAAATTAATTGGCGTCGAGATAAAATGCAAATCGCTCTACAGCCATTTTGTTTAACAAATTAACATTATTTTCTTAGAACTATCGCATAGAGAAAGGGATAAAAATATAGTTTGTAATTTACATTAAAGTTTCCTTTATCTTTATACAAATGTAGAGTATCTTACACATAGTATTTCAAACGAAATATTTGTTTCTGTCGTAGTATATATAGCTTCTTGATCTTCAAAGATTCTATAGGTTGAAAGTATACTTACATAAGTGTTTGTGTCTTGAAGTTACTAGAATATGAATTAATTATTACCTGAAACAATAATAAAGGTATTGTTAATAATTTGTATTATTAAATTATAAGGAAGTCAAGCTATCACAAATCGAATAATTACACTACAAATCATAATATTTGGCGAACGAATGTCAACAGTAAGTATGTTCATAATATATTTATAAACTATTGTGTCTATTTTAAATGAAGATGTGAAGAGAACTTCCGCAAGGTATTTCTTCTCAAGAGATAGATGCAGGTAGCCTTGTGATCCCGCTGCGTTCACAAGAACGCATGGCACAGCGGTCAGATCGCTTGAACGGTATTCAAGGTGCGCGGGTCCAAATCCCGCTGCGTACAAATCTTTCAATCAATATATTTCTATATAAATGTTTTTAACCTTGAGATGATATACTACTTTGTCCATCCACCGGCCATCATTAAACCTATTTTTTTGTGTTTATTAACAAAACATAGGGATTTAAAAGCCTAGAAGAAGACTAACCAGTTGTCCACATCATAATGTAAATCAAATTAAAACAATAGAATATGATACGCGGAGGATGTCTTAGCGCAGTGGAACAGAGTCTGCCTGCAAACGCCTTTGTTGTGGATTCGATCCCCATCCAGGGAAATTATTATTATAAACTATTTACATTTCCCCGTTTTAGTAATGACAACACGCGCGGGGTTGAGTTCTAATATTCAACAAATCTACTCTTTGAATAAGGGCGGAAAGTGGAACACGGAGTGTCTTTACACTATTTTTCGCTGTTAAGTAAGAATAAAGCGTGAGACTGCTTTTTTTCAATATAGGTAATATATTTAACTGGCAATGTATTTAATGAATATGTTGTATAAAAACATTCAAAGATACAATTAAATTTCTAAAACATTTCCGCAGAGTGGTTTTAAATGAAATAAAAGAAGAGCGGTTAATTACGTAGATGTTATGACAAGCACACGAGAGCACACTTTATAATCAAATCTAAATTGATTTGTATCACAATTGCTCACTTTCACAACCTTAATTAAGAAAAAACTTTCTTCCTATTTTCTTTCATTCATCAAAAGAATTAGTTTTATTATCTGAACAAATAAATAAAAGGTTGCTATGTAGCTGTGTGTGTGTTATTAATTTTCTTTTATTCATGAAGTTATAAGTTTAGTTAGATATATAAACATGACCTGAAGAGTCTTCTAAATTTTTTGAATTTTTTTACAATAGTCTAATTAAATTGAAATTATAATCTGATAGTGAAAAGAATGTATTACCAAGAAATACCTAGTTATTATTGTAGATTATAACATTATAATTATATTAATACGCAAAACAAATACTTGGAATTTCTATTAACGTGCAAAACGCCAATATTTTATATAATAATACATTAAAAAAAATTAGCATCTTCAAGTTTTCTTCCGCATGATATAGATTGCTGACTACCCACCCAGTCAGAAAGAACCTAATGTCAAAACACTCTATTCTCGAGTGTTGGCCCAAAATATAGACATTCGACACGCGAGTGGCGGAACTCAACGCCGCGCTTTATCGTATAACAAGAAGAAATATTACACACAACACCATGTTTCACTCTACGCGTTGCTATGGCAATGAAAGTATTTTGTACTTCAACGGGAAGTTGCCTATTATAGTACAAAACATTAGTTAACAAGTTTTTCATATAATATTTCTATAACGTATCTAAATACACGATATCCCTAGGTAATGTCACCTCATCACAGGCGGAACTTATTGCGATAAAGGCGCGTCCACACTAATGCGACCCAACGCCTCCGCTGCACCTCGTTATGTGAATTAGTCTCGCCTAATCGAATGGCGCGCGCTGGATGGTAATACTTTAATGTATAACATTCCTCAAAATATATAATAAAGTTTAAGTAAATATATATATTACTATAAACTATTTTCTATTAAGAAAATCTAAGTACTAATTATACAAAGTAGGATGTTGGCTACATGGTGATATTTTGCAAAGAGTGCGGGAGAACTCTACAGTTCCTGCAATGACAAAAAATACTTATTATCTGCTATATAAAATATATAATATGGCCACTGTGGTGCAGTGTGTTGTGGGTTCGATTCCCACTTGGGGGAATGATTATTATTATTATTTCTTCGCTCTGATAAGACCATGCGCAGCGTTGAGTTCCACCACTCAACTCGCAATGTCTCGAATTCGGGCGGAAAATGGAGAACTCTACCTACCCTGCGTTGGAAAGCGTGAAATCATAGAATATTGGTATATTGTGTTTTACCTCCTTTTATTTTCGTAGTTTCATTATCATTATATAGAGCGTATTATGCGTGCTTTATAACGATAAGAGCAAATTTCACAATCATTGTTTTATAATCTAAACAAGCTACTATACAGATAATAAAATGTCCAAACATTCATTCAAAAGCCATTAGGTCATAATAACAAAGTGGCACAAAAACGCGCGTCGCAAATGACGAGATGATTTATTTAGACATGCGCCATTGTGATGCGCACGCGACGCGCCGCGCTAACCTGTACCCGCCTTAATGAGCTTCTTTAAAATAACATACATTCATATAATATTACTATTATCTGGATATTGAACCTGTTGCCATCGTGACGCAAATAAAACGCTCTGTAAAAAAATCTAGAGGCCATTGTGGAGCAGTGGGATAGCCTCCCACCGGAGACGCGGTAATCGTGGTTCTGATTCCCATTGGGGAATGATTTTATTTCAATTATTTTTATTGCTCTGCTCTGGACAAGAAAAAGACTGAAAGGCAAAGTGCGGCGTTGAGTTCCGCCACTCAACACGCAATTATCTGATTTTGGGAAAGTGGAGAACGCAGTGTCTTTACACTGGGTTCTTTCTGGCTGCCCTTTTATGCGAGAAGAAGTGTGAAGCAAGTAAAAAAAATAATCCCTAAAAACATGGTTGGCAATAAGCACCAAGTTGACGCACTCCGTTTTACGCGTTCCACCTAAATTCGATACATTGTGTATTGAGTGGCGGAACTCAACGCCGCATTTTGTCTTCCAGTCTTCCTTGTCCAGAACGGAAAAATGTAAATAATTTAAATATAATAATTCATCCTAGTGAGAATAGAATCCACAACCAATCGCGCTGAGGCCAATGTGGCGCAGTGAAATAGCGTCTGAGTGTAAAAAATATATATACATACTTAATATTAATAATTAAAGCATATTTTTCGGAAACAACTTAAGCGAATGATAAGAAATTTTAATTTCTTTAAAAAAAATGTTGACGTACAACGTGACATTAATTATATTAACTTAAAAATTCATAATTGCCATAATTATAATGGTTAATTGTAACTCAATAAAAGTAATTATAAAACAAAATGTAATTTAAATCAATGGTTCTTATTATTTCAGAGAACGTTAAATTGTCACGCAATATTTTGTTGTGACAATCACGCGATATTTATGTAAAAGAAAAACAAAATACAAAATTTGTGTATGAAATTTGCCATACATTTGTATTTAAACGAGGGCAGGGAGCCAATATGTTCCATTATACAGGATCTATACAGAATAAATTTAATTATTGAAATAAATACAACACACACTACCATATGTTTCACATATATTTGTATAACATACGCGTTGCTAAGGTAACGCGTATGTAGTGCTTTTTGTATGGCTTTAGGTAAATGTATTATAATCAAAATTTGGACACGCGTGTCTTCGATACACGACGTAACAATTTCAGAACATTATAATTTGTGAAGACCGACCTGTCGCATATTATACACATAATACGTTATTATGAAACAGCACAGCTACTAAGTTTAAATTTTATTGACTAAATTCGTAATAATTTAGAAATATTTAAAATAGTTATAGTTTAAGAGAATTTCATGTATTCTATCACTTGATTAAGAGGAAGCAACAAAATTATATTATCTTAATGTAAGTGTATTTCTTTGATTGACCATTTGGTCTACATTCATCTGAATTTCATAAATTAATGTAATTTTCGCTGCTTTGTAAGAATATTCGCATATAGCATAGTAGTTTGAGTACACACGACAATAGTAGTAGGTTCATACTTGGATCAATATTTGCGTTTCGATTGTAAAAAAATTCCGATTCCGAAAAGCTCCGATTAGACAATACAAATTTGGAATTCAAATACGATATATCTTAATATAGAAGAAATGGGAAGAGTGGTATATTAAACATATCTCTAGATCCAATCTGCCATATTTACTTAATATATGTAATTTTTTTCAGCGATACGCTTTTTCCGCATGTAATTTTTCCTAGTGTCAAGAAACTCCGTTCTTCACTTTCCGTACGAATTCGATATATACAAGCTTCATCTTGTTTGCATTCGTCCAACATTATACTCTGTGTAACCCCAAAAAACTACACAGGTACTAAAATACTTAACAAACGATATCTAAATGGTAATATAAACTTTATCAAAATTGGTTCAGAACTAACCTTACATGTAAAGATTAAACTTATAAAGTAAATCGATCCACGAAATTCAACAAATAGTGTTGCACCTTGATTAGCATTCGAGATTAGTAATCGATATCGATAGTGACCACAGTAAATTACTATTGTTTTTTTACTATAACACCAAGAAACATAGGCCTGGAGCTCTAATTAGATGACCAGGTGTTATACACTTTGACACAATGTTTATTATAGATACCTCGGTAATACTATTGTAAGCTTTTAAACGCAGTGAAGTCTTGTGGTGTGTAATAATAGGAGACGCCGGCTATTCCCATGTCCCAATCACCTCCTCCATACTTTCTGCCCATTTTTAGCTTTTCTTATTCAAGGGTGGTGATATATAGGACATTCATAATTTACACATTTATTTCCTACGCGTGAATCTAACCACAGCCACAATAGTGTATTAAATACAGTAAAATATATTAAAAGAGGTGCGACACCGCTATGGCTACAATAAAGTACAGCACTACTTAATAAAGCCATAGGCAGTCATAACACGTCGAATTTACGCCGACCGTTAGGGCTTGACGTAAAAGTGGATGTTATCGTCGACAACGCGGTCCACAGCTCGTTACCAGCGAGATAATTTCTTTATTTTGATATCGCCGAGACCTCGCGAACTGTGAACCAGTTTTATTTTATTAAATCTTTTTTACTCTTGCACAAAAGTAGCCGAGGCGTGTTTTGGTAATTATCGAAACCTCGTCCGTTCGTTATAGCCGATGATAAATTACAATTTTGTCTTTTACTTTCCGTTTAATGATACCGATATAACTTGTTATTAGGTATATTTTAATTACCGTTTTATAGACTAATTTGATAAGAACTGGTATTGAAGACTTCTCGCGCTAGCTTATATGATATCATTCTTAACGACTTTTATAGAAAATAAACTTCTTAGCAATTCATGGATTCATCGTACAGGTCACCGTTTTGCGAAGACCTTACTTTGCAGAGCTCGGAGCAGTGCTTGGGATTTGCGCCCCAAGTGTAGTGTCCTTTAAAAACGTGTATAAGCGCTCGACTATTCGAGTTCCTCTCTCTAAATGACAAAATTGAAAACGAAAAATCCAAGATTTTGCTGATACAAGTTATGTCACAGTTTAATAATTTTAAAATTAAATTATAAAAAAATAATGCAAAAAATTATAACTGCAAGTTGCAATTCCGTTATCTCATAATGTTATTAATCATCAATTGCGTGTTGTTCAGTACTTAGTGCTAGAAGAAAGTATCGATAATGGATATAGTACGGTTTAAATGTATAGTATTATGATGATAGAGTGATTATTGGTGTATATTTTATAATATATTAAGATCTTTTTATGTAATAGATGAGAGAAAGGGAGATAAGATAATGACGAGTAAGGTAGTAGGGAAGACAGAGCGAACCTAGGTTCGAGACTAGTGTCAAGACACTCCGTTCTCCAGTTTTCACTTCAATTCGAGATATTGCGCGCTAAGTGTAAACTAACACTCAACATAGCGATTTGTTGTACTAAAGAGAAAAAATAAAAATAATTTTAATTTTAATAATCATTCCCCCGAGTGGTAAACAAACCTGTAACCAATCGCTTAACACTTATACGCTGCCCAATTTCAGTACGACTGCCTTACACAAAGTAATCGTAAATAAAATTGTATCCTAACCCGCAGTCCGCGATTACAGTCAGATGATGTCAAACACCGCTGCTATGGAGTCACATAATAATTATAAATATATTAAACTAGATACTTAAATGCAGTAATTTTAGGTATAGGTATAAAAGGTGAGGCTATTTCCCTGTTTATATTGTTAAATATTGCACTAGTTATTTAAGCTGACCTTTAAAGGGTACGGGTAAAAGATTTTTCCGCTGATAATTTAGACTCGTATAATTGACTACTATACATTATTGTTATAATTTTTTGCTATGACAAAAACAAAATATGAATATGTGAAAACTTGTTTCATTTCATAATGAGTGTTATTTTTACTTTTATAAAGGTTATTGCATGTAACAAGTTTATTGCATTATGTGATTTTTATTTCACACGCCAATATTTATTCGTCTGCATATGAAACTTTTCCGTTACTGACTGAGCAACTGATAGACACCACCAAATTTTACAGTTCACGCAAACGAAGTAGCGGTAGACAACAAAAGAAAAGTCTGTCTAAGACTAAGTCATCGCCACTACCAATACCAATTTTAATATATAAAAAGCAGCAAATGAAAAGAATACAAGACATCTAAATCCTATGAGCATATTTTTTATCATATTATCATATATTATTCAAAATATCTGAAAAAACTATGCAATAATCATAATAATATAAAAATATACGGCTAAAAGGCTTTCTAACTTATTTATCTAATTTTATAGAGACATCATTTTAAAATAACAAATGTATTTATTTCCAAAACACCGTAGTGCATAAAAGGATACTTACGGAAATCGCATCGTAGCTACCTATACAGTTCGTATCGTATCGTAAAAACATTGAATTTACGTAGCGATTGTAAAAAGTCAAACAAGGCAATCACTTTGTTCATGCCGCGACTTTTTGCCTGCAAAAAGAAGACGTCAAAATTATGTGAACGGGTTCCTTGAGGTTATTAGGGTTATTTTCAAGAACTTTTTTTCACATGTAACGAGTAAGCAGTCTTTAAATATTCTTGTACATTTCATATGTTTTTCCTGCATAAGGGGTATTAAAGATCCAAGTATTAAAGATCCATTAGTCTGGTTTTATAACTGTGTGAAAACAGCTTTATTAGTATTACTTTCCCGAGGTAAAACTGATCGACTGTCATCTCCATCTTAATCCGTAAGTGAACTTCAGAGTATATTTTAAATAATTATATGGGATAATGAATATCGGGTACTAACTAGTATTAAGTATTTATTTCAATAAGTCGATTTAGTCAACAAAGGGCTTTGCCATTGATTCTGCTTATCACACTCTGGTCGAACGCCACACCTTGATGGCTGTAGTGGATAGGGACCTTCCATTAACCAGTGTAGTGGGGGCCATGCTGGATAGTGAGAGGAACTGGTCTCCTTCTGCACATCAGTTGTTGTATTGAAGGAGGCCGCTGTGCGGGTGCGCGAGTCCTTCGCGAATACATATCCGCTCCGCCACTGAAGGGCAGGGGAGAGGAGACGGCGGTATGCGGAACTCAGGGGGAGTATTATGGGAGCTACTACAGGAGGGTCGTAGTAATCCTCCTCCAAGTCATCGAGGCTGCGGGTGCTCTGAAAGGAACCCCGGAACACCCTGAAGGCGATAGTGGCCCGCAATAGGTGGGCCGTCCACGGAGGCGTGGTAGTAGTATGCGCGAGCGATCCTGCCACGTCTCTTTGGGGTAAAGAGGGTTTGCGTTGGGTTTTAGTGAGTAGTATTAAGTTTTGCTCCTGGTGAGTCCCACAATACCGCCCGTCCCCCGCAATGGTTTGACTTGCGCATGGGCGGTCTGCGTAAAAGGTATTTCCCAGCGTCACAAAAAATAAATAAAGGACTATCTATGCCCTTAAAATCACAAAATACTTTTATTTACAAAGGAACTCTAAACGGATTGATGAAACTCAACAAAATCTGCATGTAATAATGTAAAAGATTAAATAATAACTAAAGTTCAAATCTCACATCAGCAGAAACTGTATCAAGCATTAACATTGATATCATATATTTATATTTAATTTCTCCATTTCGTTTTAATACCTTTATTGTCCGAGAGGCTGTCGTAAAATTGATAATTATTCGTAAAATCTTGGTATTTTGCTAAAACATTTGGTCAGTAATACAGTTGTTAAGATTTTTTTGGTAAATAACTCTGCAGAGTGAGTGTCTTAAGCTCAGCATTTGAGATACTTATGTAACGTCGGGATATTAAAATTCGGAAAGTTATTTAATTATAAAATTATTATAATTAAATGAAAACAAATATAGATTTTTTTAATGATATATCCATATTAAAAAATATACCTTACCTAAGCCTGTACTTCATAGTACGTATCAAGCTAGACGTTCCGTATTACCAATGTTTATGTAGTGTAGGTGAAGAAAAAAATATGGTATGTCAATTCGCTCGTTTTTCTTCTATTTCTACTAAGTTCTTTACTTATATTCTATGTATTGGAAATATCGCATACCGTACAAATACAATTTAAGCCAATAGCCATCACGTCCACTTGACATCTCAACTGCGATACGATTGCATCTGATATAAAGGTTTAAACAGTTTGTGGAAAATAAGAGCAGCTGAATACATTTGCATAATTAGGCGGGTTGAGTACCTATAAGTCGCTTATAACTGTTTATTAACGTTGATATATGTCAAAGGTTTTTAAGATGACCTTTAAATGTAACTGACAAGTTACACTTTCAAATATGATTGAATTGTGAACTCGTTTTTACACGTCATAATCATAATATATAATGAGCGCTGTAAGTAGGTTTGTTTGTTTAAAGCTTTAGGAGCTTTAATGATTAACTTATAAACTTATTTATTTATTTAGAATATATTATATGGTAGAGTATTAAAAAAATGTTTACCAATTACAACAAAACATTAAAACGAGAATGTCAATGTCATATATAATTTGTATTAATAGTACTCAAAATGTATGTATACATAAATCAGTAAGAAAACGATAGTATATATAAAAAAGGGAGTATAATGAGTAATCTTTGCCCACATCTTAGAATAAAAAACTTTAAACTGAATCATTTATATGTGACCATTTCCCATAAATCGTTAACATTATGTTACTATACAAATTACAATTAATTTTAATAAATTATTACAAAAATTGGTTAATTACAAAACAATACTATACAAAAATACAACAAAGAATCATGGTTTTTCCAAGGGATTATTATAAATAGTTTTTATAACTCATAGATGACATATAGTATGGTAATGGTGAGAGGAGTGGCGCGTGCGCAGCCCACGCACACTGATTTTAATATATTATAATATATTAGATACATTGATATCAATTTATAAGCATATCTAGCTTATATAATACAAAGTGATAAAACTGGTTTACTATTGCTATATTTACAAGTTCTATTATTAACTCATTAATGGTTTAAAGTAGTCTTAATAAAAAGGTTGGTTAGGTTTATAGATGATATAAATTTTGTGTTGCTAAAAAACTAACAGGAGCTATGCCTAGTAGTAACTAGCATAACTTTATTTTCTCCGGTTATCCTTTTAATAGGAAAAGGATGGAAATTTCCAAAACAATATTGAATACATATCTTGTTGAGAATTTTTTTCTGTTATGAAAGATCCAATAAGGAAAAAAGACTTTGATTATATTATGTATACAGATGTAAATATATATAACCTTTTTTCAAAAACGTCATGTAATCAACGAATCGTGGATGGATTTTCCTTGGGGTACGATAGACTAAAAACAATATTATTTATTTAAATATAAATCAAAGAGAGAATAAATAATATTTAAAATTTAAAGTAATCCTGTAAAATAAGGATTTCACGTTTTTTCCCCACATGGTATTTAGTCAGAGAAGTTCTAATGTTAACTTCACTACTACCACTACTTATACTAAACCATTTAATACAAAACACGAACAATAACCAAAAACAAAGTTGTAAGTAGTTTTAGCATTTGAAATATACGAAACGGGCAATGTTAGTTTGACCGAGTTGACTTATTTACAATACCGTTTATTATGTAAATGATTTGGTACATTGTTTCCGACAGGCTGTATTAATAAGTTACTATAAGGTCGTATTTAAATTAGACTCCGTCCTAGCCCGAAGTTCATTAGACTAGACTTAAGACTAAGTGTATTGTTTGCGAATAATTTTAAATTGTTCTTAAAATTATAGATTTAATTTTATTCATGGCAGGATTTTTGTTATGCTATAATACTTTAAATACAGCAAGTCATAGGTCAGTTTCATGTTGATCGTAGGAATGCGTACCAGATTTCTCTTAATATTGCTGAAAAAGGTATTTTTGTATAATTTCCTAATAATATTTATATTATTAGGAAATTATAGGCTTATACGGAACGCGTGACGTAAAATACTTTTTAGAGATAAAATCTTTTAGCGTCGCCACTTGAATATTATGTCATTAAAGTGGCAAGGGTATTATAAACGTCATTTGGCGCCGTCATAATTATAACATTAACGACACAGTATAAGGCAAAGTATGTATAAATGGCATACCTGATAAGCACACAACAGTATATACTAATGTTTTCAGATTCCAATGTGCATAAGTTGTATATTATGGCAATAAGGAGTGATCGTAATATAAGGTCATCGTGGCTCAGTGGAACAGCAACTGAATGTAATTACAATAGGTTGTGGATTCTATTCCCACTCTGAGGACTGGTTATATTAATTGCTTCCGTTTCTTAGCTCTAGCAAAATAAAGCGCGGCGTTGAGACCCGTCACTCAGCATGCATTATCTCCATTTCAGGCGGAAAGTGGGGAATAAAATATCTAGACACGAAGTGATCTCTTACCATCCTGCTATGCGGTAAAAAATTACATGAGTTATGGTAACGTCAGCCGCTTAAGCGTTGATTCAATAAGTGTCTTCAATAAATCTTGGGGGTAAAATATTAAGACATTGATTTTTATACGTTTAGAATGAAATTGCTTGAAACGTAGTAAAGGGCATATTTTGTTATCTAATAATACATATTAAAAAACCCAGTGCTATGATCAGTCGGGTAGTATATATATAGTATATTTCAAAAATATTTGTTATATTCAATTACAAAACAACACAACAATTTAATAACTAAAGTAAAATGAAAATACTGTTATAAAATATGTATATTTACATATAAGTTTACTCCTATACTTTTTTATATATAATTTTAATAGCTCATATACTGTGCAATTGTACTAGATCTAGACTGTGCCAATGAGCTTAATGCATCAGTATCTGGCGCATTAATATTGAATAGATTAGAATAGTAAATCATAAACGACATCGCATAGTCTGAGCTGGTCGTCATGCAAAATGTAAAGCTGGATTAAAGCTTAGTTATTGTTAATCTTATTATAATAGAGTATAAACATTGTTTTAAATATTCAAAATACAAAATGTTTTTATTTTCATTTATACTACCTATTAGCTAAAAGAAAATACAAAATTTGAAGGAAGATGACAATTAAAAATGTTATGTAAATATAAAAAAAATTGTAAACTTAAAAATACATAGTGTTCATGTTCATATTCAGGCTTTTGTGCCAAGACATTAGACACGACATTGCGTGTTCGGTGGCGGAACTCAACACCGCACCTTGTCTTGTCACCAGAGCGGAGAAATAAAAATAATTAATAAAAAGTATTCATTCATTGGAAAAAATATTAAAAGTTTAATTCAATCAATATACTAAATATACTATGTACAAGACTATTAAATTACAGATAAATCTAAGCTATATTCTTTAGTCAAGCAACAATAAGTAGCTCAGCTATGAGATCCGTGAGATCAACTAATGTCAATATAATCTTATTTCTAGCAAATGTGCTGTTAAAATGGATATAATTATATAATGACACCTTTAAAAGGTTAATTTAACAGAAAATTGTTATAAAATAGAGAGCTTCAATCGACTTTCAGATCATTTAATGTGTTAAAGAGGCAAAATTGTTTCAATTTGTGATATAGCGTTTCACCGCTCGTAAATTGGTTAAAAATCACTTCTCGCTTCATCACGCACCAATACGTTATCGTTTCACAAATTATAGGAAAAAGTTCAAGCTCTATGAGATTAGACGATCGAGGTTAAAATGAAAATGTATGTATATCAAACATGACATTTTTAAATCTTATTCACACACTTTAGAACTTAGAAACTAACGTTAAGACTTGGACAGTTTCCAAGAGGTACGGTATGGAATCCCGCTGCGTTCAAATTATTATACATTTTATAAAAATGTATTTTTACATGAAAATTTAAGAGTTTTATTTTCATATAATAAACTATTTTAAGTCTAAGTTTCGAAACAAAGAACGGCAAATTTTAAGTATGACCCCTAAGCATGTAATGTCATAAAAAGGAAATTTCAATTGTGTAGGTACATAAAAAAGTGTACTGATTTTAGTTAGGTAGAGTGAGATGCTATGCCAGTGTAAAACCAGCAGTAAAACCTATGCTTCATCTCATATCTACACTATCTGGATATCTACATATAGTAACACAACTGAACAAAACGCCGCGATTCGTCTTTAGGTACTAGAAATAAATATATTTCATAAAATTATCAATTTCAAAATTAAGCCTCGTAATCTCCACTGCAAAGTAAACATTTCCAAAAAGTAAAATGACCAAAAAGTTTCTTGGCTTTGTACAAAATCGACTGTACAGTTAAACGCAAAAAATCCGTCAACAGCAGTCGTGCTGCACGGAAGTATGGAAATGCGCACCTGCCACTCACGCCACCCACTGCGACCAGATAAACGGGCTTAGTTAACTAACGTCACAGAACAACACATTAGAAATGTACTAAAGAAAACCTATAAAATTTAACGGTTAACGCTGATTAACTGTCTAGTGTATTGATTTTGATTTACTGTTCTTTTTATTTAATTAGACGTATTAAAAATTTATAAAAAGTCTATATTGCTCTTTTACATACAAATATTTACACTATTTAAATATTTCAATATTTATAAATATTTCAATATTTACACTATAGCATGACATTTAAGTTATAGAAATGACGACTTTAAATTTAGCAATTTTTCACGAAATCTTTAAAATAGTCACAGAAAATGCAAAAATTACATTTAATATATAAAATCTATTCATATTTAAATGTGAAGACCAAATTTTGTGTAAGCCCTTAAAGAAAACAATAAAATATTATAATAGCTTTGCGTGTTATTTCCACGCTTAAGTTTATTAATAAATTAATATAAGAAAAAAAGAAAGATTTTAAATTAAAATTAAATATACTACTCCCATACTAATAAAGAGCGTATCATTTCCATTCTAACTCTATGCTCTAAGGTTGCGCCCGCGCCTCTTCAAGCTACCGTTTGATTGAATGTCCGCGACTGCACTAGATATTCAAGCATTTGCTTCGTACGACTCACCTGTCTGCTCAGCTTTGTTAACAAATAAACTGGAAAATTTATATGCTAAGCTGTAAAAGAGAATGTTTCGGTTTGACGACTAAAGAGTTAATTAAGACCACTTTAATAAATGTTCCTGTTTTCCACGACTATTACGTTAGTTATTGTTTAAAGTAAAAATGTACACTTATTTATAAATATATATTATATTATTTAATTTTAATTTCCTTATCGGTATAAATTTCAAAACATATAAGTTTGCTTAAAATATATATAACCTGTACCTGAGTAGCACCATGCGGGCCAAACGACTGGCGTCTCGGCGTCCAGCTCGCGACGTGACAGTGATGCCAGCATTAGACCGGCGGCAGTGTGAGCCGTCACATCGCCCTACCCTACGGCCAAACATTTAATATGTAATAAATTCCCAGCATCAACACAAAACAGACTGTATAAAAAAATAAATCAACGTGAGAAATATTATTATTTCCACGAATAATTAAAAACTACTTACATTGAATTCGGTCCAAGTTCAATCAAATTCCGAAGCGATGAACCACAAATCGTAATAATAATCTATTCAGAGATATAAAAAAAAACTTGTCATAAAAACTGTCTCAAACATCGATAAAGCGAAAAACTATTGATAATTCTAACATTTTAGACACTTATATTTCTCGACTACTTTTTCGTAGACAAGTTGTGGGTGCGGATAATAAGAGTTGCGGCCGAACCGTTAAAATCGATATTTTACGGTTCAGATGAGATGCGGCGAGTTTTCGGAGGTTATTACACTATTGTGCTATTATTATTGTATAAAATTTGTCTGAAAACATTTTCGAAACCAGTTTACAGTTGAGCAAGTTGTGTTGTGATACTTCATCACACACTGTACGGGTCTGGTTCGATGGTCTGGTCGGATTTGTGAAAGGCTTGTTAAGTAATCGAGGAAACTATAACACATAAATTAAAGTATATATTTCAATATGAATATTAAAAACTGGGCTATTTTAGTGCTTCCGACATTACTAAAGATATTGCCTGCCCAGGAAGTATGGTGGTTACGATAATTTTTAAGCTACATTGTAATTTACAATTAGGTAAGTTTGAGAACACTAGACGAAGAATTATTGCAAAATATACTGGTATGTTTTTTTTTTTAATAAAAATAAAAACACCATATGTATGTATATAAGGATTTCATATATGAGATACGCTTTGTAATAATTTTCATTAAGTTATTTGTAAATAACAATACTTGATATAGTTGTAATATTAATCCAACATCCGCCAAGCGGTAAAAGACTTTATATGTATTTTAACAACAATTTTTTTGAAGATTTCCCAAAATCCCTATGGGATATGAGTGAGAAATAATATGACAAGGGTAATGCAGACGCAAACAAACTGGTGAATGTTACTCGAGTACAATATACGTGGTATTTGTTTTCACATAAAATATGAATTCTATCATTATCTGACTCAATATTGTAAATCTAAAATTTTTCACAACTTTCACGATCCTATTAAATAAAAATCTAAGAAACGATGTATACATGTATAAGGTCATTTCTTTTCACTGCTATGCTAGGTCAACGCGTGTCTATACCCGCGGGCGGCGCAGGTGTTGCGGTCGTGCCCGAGATTGAACCTGCACTCATCAATTGCTTTTTTCTACACCCATTAGAGAACACGCGAGGCAGCTATAGTAACAGTAGGAGTTAATTATGTACTATTTTGTAAACCTACATCTGCACGTTTACGCTTGTGATTGGTGTAAAAATAAATAATAGTTTCCATCTATAATTTGTACGAAATTGAGTTAATCCATAATTGTGAACACATAAAACGCAAAAAGCCAAATAAAGCATATAAGTAATTTATTACTTACTTATTTTAATTTATTAAAATAAAAGCCAAAGAAAACAAAAAGAGACCTTATTTTCGTGTAACCTATTTACCAGTGTAATTACATTGATTCTTTTAAAGCAAAAAGAAAAAAAACTCGCACACGCTGTGCACGGAGATGTGTAGAAAGCGGTGCCAATTACGTGCTCGACTACCGCCAGACCACCGTCTCCTGTTAGACGTGGGCCACACTCGCAACCGGATAGGTGACTTGGCAATATTATTTGTTATATAGGCATAATTTTAATTATTAATAAAGTGTATTTTAATATATGGATAATTTCTTTCATCAACAGGGTACATAGAAGCTTATCTTATAATAAATAAACTTCTATAATAAAAATAATAATAACCGTTTGAGATGCCATCCAACGTGGCACAGTCAAAAATGCCTTAGACTAATCAATCAATAAGTAATACGACTTTAAAATTACTATAGGGGGAATATCTATAATCATTAAATATCTATAGAGTCCATCGTGGTGCAGTGAGACAGCGGCTGACTTTATCCACTATGGTTGTAGGTTCGATCCCCACTCATCATTTCCCAGGCAAAGGGCGCATGTCTCGAATTTGGTCGCGGAAAGTGGAGAACAGAGTGTCTCGACACTCAGTTTGCTGTGTCAACCCTGCTATACCGAGAAAAGCGTGAAGTTACTGGTTTGGCTATACAAAAATTGCATGATTTGGCCACCTAGTAAGTAATATCGCCAAAATATATATATAGAGTAGGACTGAGTGACTTGTCACTTTCTACTTTTTCCTCAAAGAAATACAGTAGTATAGTATAATGAAACAAAAATGAATTTCTTATTAGTATTTAATTATAATGATAGTGCTGATAGTGCTAATGATGCATCGCCCGCGGCTTATTCGCCGTGGATTGAAATCGTGCAACACACCCTAATTAGATGACTTCCACTTGCTAAACAGCATTCAGTACGACGGTTTAGTTAAAGGTTAGCTCTTAACCGTAATCGAGACTAATAGATAAGAGCGGTTGAAGATTAGAAAAAAAATCCTTTTTATGGATAAAATCCAAAATATTTCTCATAATTCTTTTAATTTTTCACCAGTTTCATGGAACGACATTTTGTTTATTTTAAAGAAGCATCTACTCTTTATTATATGATATATATCTTTATTAGCTCGGCTCTATTAATAAAATATAGTAAAATATTTTACTAATAGAGCCGTTGACGCATAAAATATATAAGTCGCTGTAACATATATTTTTTCAGCTTCACGCTTTTGCCCGCATAGCAGGGGATGCAGAGGTACCTAGTGTTAATATAAATGTAAGTATTAATTATCTTATCAATAAAAATAAATAATATTGGAGTGTCTGTTTGTAATATTTAAATAACTGCTTACTAAATATATGCATGGTACATATTGCCAAATAATATTTTTTACAACTTTGATCAGTCCGCCTGTTTGTTCCGACTAATCTCTGGAACGGCTGGACCAATTTTGACTGATGTAACAAGGAGTAACTTCATTTAATATTCTTAAACATATTTACTACTTTTTTCATACTGCGTCTGCATATTTACTATAAAAAGGATTGATTGATATCTGCATAGAATATTACCTATATAAGTTACTACTTCGAAACACGAAACGGACAAGTATTAACATTTACAATATTAATATGAAACGCAAGTGAATAAATTAAACATAAACATAAAGCTTTAGAGATATAGGAATTCATCATAACTAAGAGTCCCATAATTGTACAAGAATTACAAATTGTGACTTCATTAAAACCATGTTACGGTCAACATAAAAATCTCAGTAATACTATAAAGCGTTTATTAATTCAATTTAAACATCAGATGTACGATAACTGCATGGAAGTAACGGTGAGACTTGGTTCAAATTTATATACAGTCTCAGGTCCAGACCGCGGTAGGTGCCCTAACATTTTAAATGATTAGTGAAGCGAAACAATAGGGTATCGATATTCGATAGAGCTTTATGCTATTATATTTTACGGGAAATAGCCGCTATTGCCGATAAAACCATGTCTACAGTTAGATAGCTGAGTAACAGATATTTTCACGGTGCTGAATTGAGTTATAAAATTATATTGTTCTATAATCTAAGTATAAAATCTTACATACAATGTTATTTATATCAAACTTATCTTAGAAAGCTGGGTTATACTTATACTACTTTGTTCAAATACTTATATTATTTATGGTATATTAGGCATATAGCCAATCAGGTGGTACCTAAAATAACAATAAAACAGCTGATGCCAGTGTACATACTGGCATGTACAATATTACATATATTTACGAATACGAAAATTTTAAATAAAATGTTATATTTAAATATCACTTAGTACAAGGTACGTTTTCTAAAAATGTATATTAAAGTATTTCCTTTCCATGCATGCATTTTGAAGGCAAGACTTTGACTTAAGTAAGAACCGAACGAACCCGTTACACTAGTGGCATTGTTCTAAAATAGCGCAGATATTTGTAATTGTAAACAAACATCTCCAAGTGGCACATATTTCAGAGGTTACAAATTAACTCCTAATAGTCTTAAAATGAGCATTTATCCTCCAACACCGGTTCAGCCGTAATATATATAATTACTGAAGATATGGCGTCAGCGAAGATGGCATCGATGCAAACAAATGTTTGTAAACGTGTAATTTATTCAGATATATTAGCATAAATCATTTTGACTGACGAACCTATTCTATCATTCATCAGTTAGCAATCTTTTTGTTTGTATGTTTAAATTATTGAACTAATATTTTGCATGATTTAACGGACACACAGTGGTAATAAAACCATTATAAAAAATATACTTAATTAGTCATTATCAACTTGAACACCACTTTGCATCTTATGAGTCTCAATGACAAGATTTCAAAAAAGTCAAAAAATATAAGAAACAAAAAAATATGTAAGTTCCGTGACACCTAGCTTATGTGCCTACCAAATGATACCTTTTTACGTTTTTTCCCGCATAGTAGGTAGGCCGAGAGAGAACCTAGAGTCAAGATATTCCGATTTTCACTTCCTGCCTGAAATGGAGACGTTGCGCGTTGAATGGCGGAACTGAACGTTGCGCTATGTTTTACCAGAGCGGAAATATCAAAATAATTTAAATATTATTATTTTCTCTGATAGTAAACGAATTCACAAAAATACGCGTCAGCTCGCTGTCAGGCGTGTGTGTGTGTGTGGGCCACACACACTGCACCACGTATAAATTACATTATTTTCTTTAATTTAATTTATTATAAATCATTTAATTATTCAAGTAATACAAAATATTCACATCACAACAACCAAATTAGAAATTAGCTTTTACCATATTCTAGCTGCGTCAAGGATTATGTTTTCAATAAAACATTACACATACATACTGCAGGCGCAGTGGTACAAGTGTGGTCCAACTGTAAACGCAATTGGTTGTCGGTTCGATTCCCATTCGGAGGAATCATTATAATAACTTTTTTCATTTCTCCCCTCTGGTACCGTAGGTAACACAAAGCTCAGCGTTGAGTTTCGCCACTCATCATGCTATATCTGTTTTCGGGCGGAAAGTGGAGAATGGAATGTCCCAACACTAGGTTCTCTCCGACTACCCTGCTATGCGGTAAAAAGTCTGAAGCTGACAAAAAATATATACATACTCATATGTATATTCTAATAATATGATTCATCTAACAAACGTTATCGACCGCTTGTCAGATCCCCGTACGCATCGGCGATACATCATTGTTATATAAAATCGCGTACAAGTAATTCATTAATGTTGAAACGTTGCATGTTCAGTATTAATGATCGGGTCGAAGGTAAGCGGTAGATCAAAGAGGTGGTCCGGTAATGATATGATTTATTAGGCCCAGCGAACTAGGAACGGGAGGCCAATGAATCATGATATTTACTCATAGCGACCTCACGAGTTGACTAGAATTGCTATTGTATACATTTAATTACAATTTCATATTAGTTTTTTTATAGTGACGTGTGTATTGGTTTGTTTGTATGTCCGTTTCTAGCATCTCAATATACAGTTATATCATAAAAAAAAAAAATAGGATCTTTGGCAAGTAATTTTCCAGACATTGAGGCGATTTTTAAGGATTAATGTGTAGCGGGAATTGGATTATTACTCGCATTTAATGAACCTGACAGTGTTTGTGGCATTACCGTCTCCTTGGAACAGCGCCGTTATTTCAACCTCAAGAGTGAAATATGTGAAAACGTTATAAACGATTTACTTGGAAATGAATATTAAATGAGATTTTCATATAAAGATCATCACAGATTTTTTTTGCTGTTTAACAAGACACTGTTCTTAAATTTTTGCTCGAAATGGAGACTCAACGCCCTTTGTCTTAGGTAGGACCAAAGCGGACAAACGAAAATATAATTTTAGTTAAAAATAAATAAACTGTATTCAAAAACATTCAACATATAAAACTATCTACATAGTAATAAAACACAAAACGGCCAACCATTTACAACTGTTGTGGGCCACGTATCCTTATTGCCCAATGATTGATTAGCGTGGAGAGCATTACTACAACTTTATTAGATCACCAATTTTGTAAATAATAAAGCATTCAACATAAGCTAATTAAACTTTTTCGAGACATCGTCGTTAGACTGTACTCGTACGCGTTTATTTCAACTTTAATCATTAATAATGAAAACGCAATCGTCGCTCAATTCTAACTATACAATGATTGAAAGGCGAAAAATATGTAATTATACTTGTGTTATGGGACTTTTTGTTATCAAAAGAAAGTGGAGCTTATTAAATTTACAAATATATACAGCGTGTAAAGCTAAAATGTTCTTTATTACTTTTGTGTAGAGCATATATTACTGCTTGAATTTATTAGTAAGTTAGTTTTTGTGGCCATGCCTAAAATAATGTTTAATTAAGACGGCCTAACCATCTCCGACTCAAATATAATCATATGTTTATTCGTTTATTCGATCTGATGCTAGATTGTATCTGTGATCATTAATTATTAAGAATGATTGGATATAGAGATGTTGCAGTAAACATTACAATTTATGCCCTTTCTAAGAGTGCCGCTAATCTGTGTTACAATCAAAAATTCATAATAAACCCTACGATAGAGACGTTAACACGTTATTACGGGACTGCGGTAATCCCGAGGCTTTTATGTTTCATGAAATTGTATGGCAAATTATTGATTATTACAACATTTGTAATTGTACGGACGAACACTTAATAAAACACAGTTTAATTGTCGTTAATGTACCCTTGAGTCTAGAAGAACAATGACGGTCGTATAACTACTTACAAAAAATTTATGACATTAGTTAACTCTCTGTAGGTAGGTATATATAATTGTTCTGAATAAGTAAACTTGCATAATTTTAAATGTTCAAATTCGAATGAAATTTGTAAATTAATCATTAAAACTATAAAATTTATTGCTACAATCCTAAAACAGTTTTGAATAAGATATTACCGTCTTCCCGATCGCTAAAGTGCAATAACAGTTTTATTCGAAGATACTAAACGTCTTAATACAACAAATAAAGTATACAGTAAAAGTACATTGTTTATTACTGAATTAAAAACCAACCGTCTGGTATTTATGCTGCAATAACATGTATAATGTAAAATATACAATTATAAACTGAAGAATTCTTGAAATAGAATATTATAGATATAAAAATTACACTTAAAACGTAGACTGATTGTGGAAGTTAATATATTTACATTTTAACTTGAATGTTAAATAAATATTTGTATATTTAGAAAACGTATAAAAATTTGAACGCAGCGGGATTTGAACCTGCGCCTCTTGAAAACGCAGTACGTACGGCAGCGGTCAGAGCTGGCAGACGGTTTTCAAGAGGCGCGGGTTCATGCCGCTGCGTTCATATTTTTATACGTTTTCTAAATGTCTTTTTCAATTTTTTTGTGTGGGAATAACGCTAAAAATGTTAAAAAATAAAAATATATATGTTTACATTTACTTTCCGGTACCACCATTACCACTATTTTTTAAGCTATTACTTTATATGACTCATTACACAAAAAAAAATGTTTGACAGGAGTAGGTTCAGCTTCGACATTTTCCCTTAAGAAACGTTATTAGATTCATATTAATTGTCTGTCTATATATGTGCTCATTCAATTCCCTACTTCCGGTCTACTTAAAGAAATTCCAGGCCCTATTTCATTAAAATAATTGAAAAGGAAAGGCACTGCGTGTTGTTTGACAAAATCCATGTCACACTTCGTCACTTGACTCCGTGAAAATACATATATCCGCATACGCCTACCTAACCGTCGTGTGAACTGTTAGAAGACGATTAATTAATATTTTTGCAAAGTAATTTATATAAATTTGAAAACAAAACATAATATTCATATAGATATTAAATCCACCGGAACAATGGATGTGGAGCGAGGATGCGCGGAGGTCGTGCCAAGGTTCGTTGCCAGGTGCCTTTTGTTCTTAAGTGGGTTATGACAGGTCTTCATCTCGTGTTATCAGCTTTGAACTATTCAATAATTTCTAGAATAGAAGTCACGATAGGATTTATCCTTGAATTAATGTAGAGTAGATATGATTTTCTGTTATTTAATAATTAAGACTTCTGTAATTATATGAAAATATTATTTGCTTGTTCATTTACTAGATAATAATTAGGTCAAGATAATTATGAATAGGTCCCATTTTAATAAAATAAACGTATATTTATTTATATTAGATCATAGTTTGGGAGGTTTCTGCTTGTAATATTTTGAAGTTTTATTGTTTAGAAAACCCACGTTTGTCTTTTAACTAATATTCGCTTTCAGCTCTCATTCACCATCAAAATTTTATTGGAATTATTTTTTACAAATCTTTACATTATTTTTTTATACCAAATAAACTATATTCAAATATTGAAACTAGTCAATGTATTTATAAAATATTACAATTATTTAAAAAAAAATTTACAATATATTTACCAGTTAGAGGTTATATGTGGCGCAGGGACAGAGTCTGACTGGTTCTGGATCTGATTAGTCGGTCTAAAGTGGGCTCCATTACCACTCGGGTAAATTACTGTATTAAAATAATTATCATTTTTTCTTTCTACTGAACGAGACAAAAGGCGGGGTTGATTTCCACCACTCAACACGCAAAGCCTCGATTTCTGTTAGAAAAGAGTGTATTGACACTAGGTGCTCCCTGACTACCTATATAAATATATGCTATACAGCAAAAAGCGTAAAGATGTTTTTCATATCTAACCGTTATGTATCCATATTCCCTACATTATGTAATGGTTTGTTACATTATAGCAATAAAAACTATAATTGTTTGCACAAAATAGTAAAATTTTGTACAAAAACCTCGGTTCTCTAAGTCCGTCCTACAAGCGACCTTCGTCCCCGGTGACCGGTGACCGAACATTAGCATACGGACAAAGCAATGAATAAACACTACTTGACGTGCGACATGAGTGAGCCGTTAAAATGACGCCCTTGTTATCATTATAAATAACATTTAAATAATAACAAATGGTTACTAGGAGAAGAGGTATCTGGTTATTTCAATGTCAGCAGTAATTTGCAATATTACAAATCTCAAATTAAATTACTTAACGGGTTTTTCCCACGATAATAAGACTAATATATTATTAAATCTAGGTCTGTTGTATATGTACGTACATAGAAAAATCTGTAATGAATGTAAATTATGAAAAAAACAATTACAATCACATTTTAAATTAAAAATTCTGGCAACACAAAAATACATAACTTTCAATTATAAATAAGGTGAGTTGACTATTTTGCTAAGACGTGAGAAGTCAATAAATCAACAAAATGTTATATATAAAATTACTTTTGATCTTAAGCAGTGTTTTAGTGGCCCTGTTCTAAATCGGCGGCCTTTATTATGCAAAACGTTTCAGCTTTTTGTCCACTTCTGATTTCTCGAAGAGAAACAATGCTATAGTGAGACATGGAAATTTACGTTATTTGCATTTTGTATCCCACCATTTAAATATTACGTCCCTTTTTCTTATAATTTCTAACCATCTCTTAAAAACTACAATTTTTATTACCATTATTACGATGCTCACCGGTTTAACTTTTGTAAATTATAATAAATAAAAATAGTTAATAAATATAATTATATAAAAACCTAATAAAACCACTAAAAATCTCTTTAAATTTATACAAAACAATATCAACGTAAAATGCATGCATCCGTGTGTTTTTAATATTTATTTTTGACCGCAAACTTACCTCTAGAAGAATTTTACACGTGCCCACTAGCAGATACAATATATTTAATTTTCTGTTATAGCTCGTTTACAGCTTTCAAATAAAGATTTCAAATAAAAATCTAGGTGTTGGTTAGTTTTTTATCGAAATTTAACATTATGCTAGAGAATCTCAATGGCTTTGATAGCGCTCTGTTTGTAAGAGATGGGTACAAAATCAGCCTTGAATTTTGATCATTCATCGCGTGACTATCAGATTTATCTATTAGATTTACTAAAGTACTAATTATTACAAAGTTATATGATGATGAAAATAAGCATTTTTTTTAAAGTGTTATTCGTACACTTTGGAAATTGAAGAAAATATGTAAATATATGAAAATAAACATTATTTATTACACATTCACATAGCAGACTAAACAGAGAGAACCTTGTGTCAAGATACTCCGTTGACCACTTTTCGTCCGAAATCGAGGCCAATGTTTGTTGAGTGATAAAACTCAACACCTTATCTTGTCTTTGTCACGGTAAGTAAGATTTATCTTAATCATTATATTGTAATTACGGTAAATTATGCATATTATGTAAATATTCAGTATTTCTGATATAAAAGTTTTCAGTTATCAGTCTTTTTGTTATTCATTAAGGGAATTACATAAGTTTTATTATGATATATACTTATATTACGTCGTGCCTGCCGTATTGGCAGTGCTGCCAAGCACTAATTGCTTAGAGTCCGCTTGCAATGCCGTGTTAGAATAATAAAAGAGTGGTTATCTGGGTTATACTATGTACTGACGATGGTAAGCTAAAGCCACTACTAAATATTTATAAGGAAACATTAACATCGTTAGCACTTGGATCGTAATATTCTTAACCTTTGAGCTCACAGGTCGACATGTGTTGTTACAAACAAACGATTTATTGGATATTTCCATTGTAACATATTTTTGTAGTGAACACCTAATTTATTGTGTTTGAAATAACAACGTCTATATTACATCGTTATTTTAAAGTTCGAGAGAAATTGCTGCCTTGGTGTCTAAAATACAGCCAATACTTATTAACGGCACCGCAGCATCATAATTTACGACAACTTTGACAGAATTTGATGGTACAGATTTCAAATGATACTTGTGAAAATATTTATATGTTCCGTTAGTATATAAAAACAAAACGCGAACAAATAATATTATTTTTTTATTTTATTGACGTAAAAATACAATATTAAACTGCGAATAATATAATGAACACTAAGTGGTCGAGTTAGTAAAGCTAGTGTGGTCAGGGTTACAAAACACGTGTTTATACTGTGAGAAAATTCGTAGCAAACTTCATATGATACATCTAATGCACGACTTTGAGCTATACAGTGTTCAAGATATGATTTTGTTATACATATCATTAATTGTATTTAACGCATATGCAAAGAAGAATTTCACTTTTAAAATACTCAACATCTAATTGTAGAGATGGATGGTAAATAAAAATAATTACCGATAATAATAACTAAATATTATTCAGATTACAACTTAAGACAAAAAAAACAAGTAAATCTATACACAAAATATGACAATTTACAAAATAATCGACTTACAAGGCTACTGATATAATTTAAAACATGTAGAAGCTAATTGCCACCTTTGTGGTGGTACTACCATATATTATGTATGGACGTGCGTTTCGCCTTCGCCTCGGTCATGACCCTTCATCTAATTCATGCATCACCGGTGGTAATACGACGATTCGATCTGAACCGGTCACGCGCTCCGCAAACAGCCAATAATTGCTGAAGATTACACATTGCACTTTGAACACGTCGAATAAAAAATGTTAACACAGGATTCTTTTCAAATCAATTACATTTTTCATTGCCTCCTAAGATAAGGGCCAACAAATGGTAGCACGAAAAACTCCTCGTGACGATTTTTATGTGAAATTACTAATAAACGTAAAAAAAGTCTTATTATAAAACAAAAATTGTTCTACTAGTAATATTGTATTAAAATATTAGTCTACAATATAAATTTTCGTTAAATATACCTTATAGCCTGAAGTAATAAATGAAAACTCATGAAAGGTCTTTACATCCGCATGCATGCACCTAAAAAGTGCAATAGTGTGTATGAAACATGTGATTTTATTCTTTACTTAGACATAAAAAAATGAATAAAGCATTTAAATATATTTTGTTTATATTCATATAAAAACAGAAATTGACATAAAAAACATTTTCTATTTAATATTTCACTTCCATTCTTTCCTTTATTTTCTTTTTTCAAATTTTCGCTTTTTAAACATGAGATAATGGATAAATCAGTTATACATAGGAAATAATAAATTTCTATTACCAGCTTCACGTTTTTTTGCACATGACAAGGTAGGCAAGAGAACCTACCGTCAAAACATTCCGTTCTCAACTTTCCGCCAAATCAACCGAGACATTGTACAACGCCACAACCCGTTTTGAACCGACAACCATCGCGTACACATTCATACGCCGTCACACGCGCCACAATGGACGACAAGATTACATACAATTTTAATTTAAAATTACATCTGCATTAAATCTATGGATCATTTATACCAAACAATTTTAAGTCACACTTGTATGGATCAAGTAATATGTAAAGACCGCAAGTATCTTTCAATGTGAATAGATATATTGATATATACATTACGTAAGTCCAACACGCCCCCCCCCCCTTCCCCTCTCGCTAATTAACACTTGCTACGATTCGCGATGCGCCGGCGACGGTGTCACCTTTATGTAACACAGTAATCGTGTCAAAGACATTGCAACTAACTTAGACCTTAACCTTAACTATTGATTGTTCTGAAAAGGAGGTAAACGTAGGTACTTAAAAATACAAATTACCTACACAATATAGAAGTACGCTATGACACAGTGGTTTATGCATATCAATATCATTATTCACTAGTAATTATGGAGTTCATGGGTCGATTACAGCACATAATAATTTACATATAAAAAAAAATCTCATATTTTTTAGATGGCGACAATGAAAAGAAGTTAATATCTTCACAAAGTAACAAACTTTATTAGTTTTAATTAATGAAATTTATTTTATATTAAAATAATAACACATTTAGGAAAATAAAAAATATTTTTAGAAACAGAAACCTTGGACGGTTTCAAGAGGCGCGGATTCGAATCCCACTGCGTTCAAATACGTTTTCTATAAATGCTTTTCAATCTCCAAACATAGGCAACAGTTTAAAGATACTCCTGCTGACAGTAGGGAGACATTAATAGGTCACTCTAATCTCCTCCCCAACGTTTCCTTATTGCAATACAATTTTCCACACTTTCTAAAGCACTGATCGTTTTATATGGGCAATAACTAAGAAAAGATAAGCTATCTCCCTCAATAACAGGTACTCGGTCGGATCGAGATTTATTGGCTGCGTCAGACATTAGTCCTTGCTATCGTATTGTGATTATCGGTCAATCAGCCGGGTCAACTATTGTTCTAGACTAAATGGCATTTAAAAACGCGTTATACTGCAAAAAATCTTGTATTGAAAATTTGTTTAACATATCCCTTGTAATAATATTGTAAATGTAAAACTGAAATCTTTTCGAATCGTATCTGATATTTCTGTTTGTAAATCCGTATGGATATTACGATTAATCATTATAATTTTAACAAGGAACCTAACAATATTTTAATGAACATTGAAGGCAGTAGTTAATTACGCTACGCTATCATGTCAAAAATTCGACTAAGCACAGAGTTGTAAATTCCAATCCAATACACACTATTAATTCTATTTATAATACAGATTTTTTCTAGTTCATTTAGTTACTTATATTACAAAAAAATAAACATACGAACACATAGAAAAAAACACATTAACAATTTCTTATAATTATCATAAAATGGATCATTCATAATCGTTTTAAATGTACACTAAAGTATGATTAGTATTAATTCATATAGGGAAGTTCTCCAATGGTGAACTAACTTCTTGGTGGCGATAAACTCGTTAAACTCGCCAGGGTAGTTTTGTAACAGCGCTCGTTGCCTCGACACGTTTATTCGGACGCCCACGTACACCCCACGTGTAGGACGCAATGCATACCCACAGACATATACTAGTGACGCGAAAGACATTTAGATACAGAATATGTTTTTAGTTGAAGTTTATTTCTTATTCTTTATTATTTCTTTGTTCTTTATTTTTTATCAGTCTGTATATTAACAGCATATACAAAGAGGATATAATTGAGAGTTAATACTGGCTATTGGTTTTACACATATAAACGACACTGGGTGGTGATGATTGAATCCATTCATAGGCTTCCAAAATACGTAGAAAACGTCTGTATTTCAATGAAGTTTTCTGTACACCTGTTGAACAGGTATTGCTAAATTTTTATGGAAAGAAATGTAAAAAAAAAATCTATATATAAGTATTAATTCATAGTAAAGAGAAGTTTACTTATACTTAAAAGAAAGAAAAAAATTAAAAAAACAAAAACACGAACAAAATGTATGAAACATATATGTATATAAATCGATTTTTGGTATTCTAGATCAATTTAAACAATTTAATATCTCCATTACAAGTGCAGTATTTTTGTAAGAGAATTTAAATCCATTCATTTTGAGGTCATCGTGGCGCAGTAGGACAGCGTCTGACTGTAAGCGCGATTAGTTTTGTGTTCCATTCCCACTCGGGGGAATAGTTGTGACTAAGTATGACACTAGTTTGTCTCGGTCAAGGATGATATGCGGGAAAAAGCGAAATTTTCATGAGAATTTATCAATAAATATTCTAAGACATGCAAAAAAGTATGTGAATCGAACTGGCTTGTACGCGGACGACCGATAACAGCGGAATTATTCTTCAACAATTGCATTTTATATTCAACCCTAATGTAATACGAATATGGTTTAAATTCAAATATATTAGGTTGTATGAAAAACTGCAATGGAGAAACAACCTTAGCAGCTTACGAATACAGTAATTTAATATTTTAATTTTACATGTCGTTTCTTTTATGTTTTGTTAAGAAAAAGGTCATGTGATAAGAGGCGTCGTTTTCAACAGAGGTCACGTGGAAATCGAGTTAAGTTTTAATTTAAATAAGTCGTTTTTCAATTTATTTAAACAAATTCGCCGGTTATGGCGATTATTTTACTTTACTGCGACAAAGAAAAGAGACGGGTAATATATTTATTATTTACTTCACATTCAAATTATAATTGAATGTAAAAATAAGTTAAGTTACAAACTGATTTCCGGTTTACCATAATTCAGAAGTCAAATAGTTTATGGATGATTAAAAAATGACTTAGTATTTTTCGATCTAGAAAAGTAAGCTATTACTTCTATAACAACAAAAAAAAGAATTGAAAGTATTTTTGTGTTCAAACAGAGTCAGACTAGGTAGGATTCAAATCGACAACAAATATATTTTGAAATTAAACCTTTTTTAACAGGAATGATCGGGTACATTTTAGGACCTTTACATTAGTTTGGACACTGTAAAATGTTCCAAACGTTGGGTTTTCTAAAATATATTTTCGAATATTAAAATATACGCGACAGTTAAAATAGTTATTTATTTGAGCTTCACGGTTTTTCCCGCATAGGAGGGTAGAGAGAGAGAACCTACTGTCAAGACACTCCGTTCATCAGTTTTCGCCCGAATCCGACTCATTGTGTATTGAGTGGCGGAACTCAACACCGCGCTTTATCTGAAATACCAGATCGGAGCAATGAAAAAATTTAAATATAAACATTCCCCCGAATGGGAATCGAACCCACAACCTATCGGGTTTACAGTTACGACGCTATCACACTCCGCCACGATGGCTCATGGATGGTTATAACAGTTTAATTTCAAAATGTGTAAAAATCGCGAAAATAAAAAATGTTATTTAAACAAAAATATAACAGTAACTTATATAACCAACAGAACAACAAAGTGTGACATCTTATTTATTCTAAAAACGCTGATTGAAAATCAAAACAGTACTAACAGTACTAAACACGCTTAGCCTTTAGCGCAGGCGCAAGGTCGGAATATAAAGCTAAAGTCAACTCATAATAGCTGTGTCGTGTCAGTGTTCATAACTTAGGTAATAATTTATGCTACAATGCTACTAGTTTTTAAAATAAACGTAGAATACTGTCATTAGTATTTGATGTAACGGTATATGAAATGGTTGTATTATATATTAGGTATTGGAAAACGACGTATACTAATATTAAGAGGCCACCGTGGCTAAGTAGGACAGTGTCGTGATTGGTTGCGGGTTCGATTCCTACTCGGAAGAACAAGGCGCGGCGTCGCCACTCAACACGCAATGAATTCAGTTCGGGCTGAGAGTAGAGAGCGGAATTGACACTTGGTTCTATCCGACTCCCTTCTATCGAGAAAAAGCCTGAAGCTGAAAGAATATATTAGAAATGTAAATTATAAAAATATTAACTATTTCAAAAAACCCCAAACACACATACTGCTAAGTTTTGTTTGTGACGTGTACACAATTGACTAAAGAAAACAATCTTTTGTTAAATGTCTCTCTAGCCGTCCCATACAAATTCGTTGCGTCATTTAGCCTTTCATATATGCATGCATCTTTATTATATTATCATACGAAGTTCATTCACATAATTGCAAGCACGTAATAGTATGCAATGCTTATTACACAGAAATTTTGTACAGATTATATGTGAAAGTTCCGAAAACATTGGAGGAAAACATTCTTATTTAGATTAACGATACTAATATTGTGTCACCTATATTTGGCCTATAATCAAATTGACTACAAATAAAAAATTATGTTAATTCAAATTAAAAATGTTCTTCATTCAAATAGACTGTTGCAATTAAATATTAAATCTCAGTTAACTAAAAAATAATGTAACTAACGTAATGGATAAAATTATGCATAATAATGCATTTAAAATATAATAAATTAATAAAATAAATTTTACACAGTACACACTAACATTTGTTTGACATAAACTTTTGTATAAAATGTCATGCACGTCGCTAAGTATATAATACTTACTGAAATATCAATTTACTTAGTAAATAAATCTTTCTTAATACAATATTTCAAGAGATCACATTTCACTGGACATGTCGTGATGTCGATAATGAGTGTCAAATGTTTCGCGACCTCCAACCAAACCTGACCTTAATCTGACACGAAACTGTCTTCTTAAATATACGGCTTAATTAAACTTTAATTATAAATTTTGTTTATTCGTTTTTATCTCAGCGCACCCTCTGGTACTTTAGAGACATTCCATGTTTTGTGGCGGCATTCAACGCAACACTTCGTCTTTTTTGTGTTTGACTAGGATAATACCTAAAATAATAAATATTGGGATTTTTAATGAATTTATAATAATGATAGTTTAAAAAAAACTTTTTAATTGTGTTTCTAATAATACTTAACTTAGCGTTCACTTTATACATATGTAACTTAAATAAACGAAAATTAAAAACCTTTTATAATGGTATTTAGATATAATGAAATTAAATCGTGTTTTTAAAAACCGACACTAGTTTAATTGTGACAAACGATCGTAATGGGTTAGACACTCGTAGTGTTTATACGTAAAACAATAACGTCTTCATGAACTGATAAGACATGGTATATTGTATAGCGTAGTGTAGAAACAGTTTAATATTAGTATTAGTAGTATAGCAGCAGTAGTATTTCATTGTCCTACAAAAAAAAACATTAGACACAGTAAAATAAAAAAAAATAATCAAAATTTGTATTAAAATTACACTTAATGCAATTATCAATTTAAGTTTATTTAAAACATTATTTTCTTTAAATTTTGAGACTAAAATATACTATTTGTTTTATAATTATAAAAGGATACATATACCTGATACGAGTTTGACACAATCGTAGCAGTCACTAAGTACGGGGTCAACCGCAAGGTCGGAGCACAAAGGTGTTACCGTCGTTACGTAGCGATAATTAGCTGTCGTACAGTACAGTGCATAAGTATACTAAAATATACTCAACTACAAATATAAATAGTGCAATTTTTTATTTTTACGGAACAATAACGAAGGAATTTATCTCTCTAGTTTCAACAAAATAATAACTTCTACAATACATAAAAAGGCGATGCGAACATTGCTCTTCATACTATATATAATTTTAAACATTACACTTGAAAAGTGTAATTCTTAGTTGATTGTGTGACTGAGTTGTGACCTATCTAACTGGAAGCGTTTTAAAATCCTTCTTAAAAGATTATTTAAATTTATATATTTAAAATGTACATATATATTGCTAATAAAACAATATATTCATTATAAATGTCCAAAACAAAAAATAAATAAATATACAAATTTAGTTTAGAAATATTTCTAAGTAAATTTTGTATAATATAATATTTATGTCGTCGCTTAGTGTCGTTTTGTGTTAATAAAATACCTGCAGAGTTAAACTTTGACATAACCATATATGGATAACTACCTAATAAAAGATTTGCAAGGTAACATTTGCATAATCATTTTAATATAACAATGTTATGTGCTATGAAACTACTCACTTAGTTTCAAAGCGAATGACGTTTCATTCGCTTTGGAACTAAATAGTTTTGTCGGCACCTTTTTAAAGATGATCAAAGATGACTAGCTCAGCCTTCCACAAAATATATAACGCTACAGAAGCTATTAGGGCGAACAGCATACAACATATTGAAAACAAAACAGTTGGAAAGAGGAATACAAAGTAACTTATCAAACGTCCAACCCCGCAAATTACATGAAATTACATGAATGCGTGATAAAAAAATATATATTATTTGCAAAGTACAACGAGGAAAAATGTACAGAAGCATAATCACGGGAAAATTTGTGATTCGTGCGTTTGTGACACTTTGCGCTTGGTCGCCACATACTTCCATCACATGTGTCAATAACTACTTTATGTTGCCATTTCAAGTGAACTCAATGGTATACTAACAAGAGTTTCCGCTAAGGTCACAAAGAGGCGCATTACGGACTGTTTTGTAAACACATCACGCAGATGCCCGAGACCTATGGAATGTGAGGTTTTCACTCCACACCATGGCTGCGTGGTAGTGAATAAATATGTATAAATAAATGTAAAGTATACACATAAACAATAGGATATATGACTAAAACGTATAATAAAAAGTACTTTTTAAAATCTGAAAACTGTTTAGTAATTATTTAGTCATTACGAAATAAATATTTCAAAAATTTTCTTTAAATCGCCGACTACCTGTCCTCTGTAGGGGGGAGGCGAAGAAAATCTTGTGAACTGTCATGATACATATTCGCCATTTTCCACTTATTTTAACACACTGTATGTTAGGTGGCACATAAAACGTCTACATATACATACGAGTATAAGTACTCTGCGGAACCAATATAAATCTTTATCCACTATCACATAAAAACAGGTAAACCCAAGTACACCAGGAGGTCGTCATATATTTTCTGACTTTTGATTTACCAACTAGAAGACACAACTTCTTGGAGATAAATTTTTCACGGCTGTTCATATAAATGAAATGCAAATCAAACTCCGGCAAATTGCAGATATAAACAGTAGATGTATGTGCAAAATAACAAATGTTAATAACGCCACCAACAGCGGCGACGATATTTCGTATAAATGCATAAAATTATAATAAAAATGAATAATACTAAATATTTAAAGACAAGATTCCACTTAACGGGGTCCTCGAGCATAAGCGCCACTGGCTCATAAGTCTCCCATCACGAACATTAGCTGCAGATGGTTACATATAACATATAGAAGTGCTTATAACTTAGTGATGATGTTGAAACCCCACATTTTGCAATGTATAGAATTTATTTTAGCCTGAATTCAAGACATTGCGTGTTGAGTGGCGAAACTCAACGCTGTCTTTTTTGTCTTAGGTACGAGAGCGGAAAAATGACAATATTTTAAATCATTGCCCCGAGTGGGAATCGAATCCACGACCAATCGTGTTTTAAATCAGTCGTTAACATACAGCAATTGCCACGATGACATCTAAGTACACACTGGTTCAAAGTGAAGTTCTTAGTTTATACAAAGAGTTTGGATCAAACTCTCCTGTTCCCAGGTTCTGCAAGTTGGTTAATGAATTCGACTCTTGTTAAATAATAAACTCCGATCATTGTAAAAATGTATTTATTATCTTAAGTAACTGTCTTTTATTTCATGTTGGTTTTATTGTTTGGTTTGTTTTTTTTTGTTTCGCTCGCACTTTCTTGCATGCTGTATCCGCCTGTAATTGTTTGTTTCACTTAGGTTAAGTTCCGTTTATTTTATTTTTTTTTATGTATGTACCGCGTAAACAAATGTTGGTGGGTCAAATAAATAAATAAAATAAATATAGATGCGATCTCTTCGTAGGTTATGCAAAGTTAACTTAGCTGACTGAATACGCAATGAAGAGATTCAAACACAAGCGTAGCCGACAGTTGAGACGAGCGATGTTACAGTAAGAATAAAGAAGAACGTGCTCAGTTGATTTGGACACTTTTAGAGGATTACTGATGCAAGAATAGTGCAAAAAAATACTATATAGCGTGATACCGGAGGAAGGTCGTGTAAAAGTTTTAACTAAATGGCGCTTGGCGTTCAAGTTAAGCGGGAAGCTTAAAAAAATATGATGTACTTTAATTTAATTTGCCTATTTATATATTTTATTTTGACCTTACTTATATTTTAATATTAATAACAAGGAAAATATTAGTGAGTACATAAAAAAAAAAAAAAATTAAAATTTCTAATAACTTATTATATCTTCCTACATACTCTTAAATACTTACAAATTTGTATTAACAGTCACAACAAACTGACAAAGGTGCATCTTATTATTATTATGATGTCATTGGAAAATCCTAAAAGCATTAACAAGCATAAGCAAAAGTGTGGGTGAGAAAACAAAATATTATTATTCATTTAAAATAGTTAATTACTTAATGTCAATCTTTCTATTGTACTAGACGTGTTCTGTGTATCGTTCAGATACTGACTGTCAAGAGTGCAATAAAGTTGCAGTTTTATGTGTCCTGTAGCAGTATCCAGTGGAAAATACTAATTCATTAGCGGTAACATATATATATTATTTGTTTACGTTATTTTCTCATATAATGAAGCATTCGTTTAAAAAAATTATTTGCAGCTAATCGTTGACAGGAGATATATGTTGATGACCAAGAAAAATATTAGATAATTAAATTTATACTATATACTTTGCGAATCTTTACGTATTTTATTTATAATGCGACATAAAAAGAGAGACACCACTAAAAATCACTACGTTCTCCATTTCCCGCCCAATCAGTTCTCTCTGATTATTTAACTAGCTATTATCATGCTAGTTAAATAATGAATAGTATTAGTTTGTCTAATAAGATCGAGGAAACGAGAATATTTTAAATATAAAAATTCCCCGACAGAGATTCGAACTCATATGAGTTTAATTTTTTTTAGCTTCATATTTATTTTTTCCCGTATAGCATGTGTAGCATGTGTAGTCAGAAGACACTCCATTTTCCACTTTCCGTCTGAAATCGAGACGTTGTGTGTTCAGTGGCGTTACTAAGCGCAGCGCTTAATTTTCTAGATACAATTTATATATATATATATATATATATATTATAGTATCTACGGAAACAGTGTGAAGCAAAGTTCAGCGACCTGGAAATACGCATTTTTGTGCGATGCAAGCAAATGTTTACTTTAAACATTCTGATCACTTGGAGCAGACACGTTCGACCTCGATGTGACCTATGAAGTGAATGACCGATACTATGTCATGCGAGTCCACCTAAAATAGTAGCCATTTAAATAAGATCAATATTCATATAATTCCGTTCTCCACGTTTTATCTACGTATTAAGAGTTAACTTAAAAACTTAAAAAAAGCTTAACACACACACGCGCACACGGGCGCGTGTGTGTGTTAAGCCCAAAATATTATCATATTTTGTTTGAAAATTTCGACTAAATCTAGAAGAACCTACAATACCTACAATCGTCGCATACAAACTGGCAGGTTGAAACTGTACAATGATAGTGAAGTATAAAAATTAAAATAATCTACATTACTCATACATAATATTGGAAATAAACAGAAATATTATTATACATAAAAAATTTTACTTTTCATTTCTGTTTGTCTTTGCATATGAACACGTTAATCTCAGAAACGATTTAAATACATGTTTCAGTATTGTATGTTGGTACACTTCCCTTAACATTTTGTGATTATCAAAGTTTGTGATTTAAGTGAGAACATGGGCGTACGAAAAAAGTAAATAGTTTAGTCGTGTAGTTTACGCAGGCGAAGCACGAAAGGCTAGGAACTAAGCTAGTAGATAAATTCTTACAGCCTCGTGAACTGCTACTTAGTTCTTTAACCGGGAAAAGAGATATTACTTTGGCGTAGTTGTGTAACTTTGTAATGAAGTCAAACGTACAAACACATGTCATGGCATGGCGTATAATTGTCAGTCATTACTTGTTTACAATAGAATTGGGCGGCGGTCAGGTCCCCGTGAAATTGCGCTTTTTAAATACTTTCTACAATGCTTGCTTGCAGGAAATAAAACACTGTAGTAAATATTATACGAAAATGTGGGTTAAGTGGTAAACCGCGATATGGAATAGACATAAGAAAAATTTCACCAACGAAGTGACCAAGTGTCAACTGTCAAGTAGATACTATACCCTATTTTCCGCTTAAATTAGATACGAGTACAATGCGTGTTGCGTAGCGTAACTCGCCTATCAATCGCAATTTTGTCACAGGCAAAATGAAAATAATTTCAATATTCGACATTATTCGACCCGAATAACGATCGAGCTCACACGTATCGCATTTACAGTCAAAAGAAAAAAAATGTATATAAAAATTCCTTATTTTTACATACATATAATTATGTTAATGAAACGACAGCCAGGGCCTAGTTAGATCTTGAACGCGAACGAACTCGAGGCAATTCGGGCATAAAAATCAGAAACATCAAAATCAAAAAACTTAAACACGATTTTGTAAAAAATACGGAGTGCTCCAGTTTAAATTAATTGGTTCATGTATTAAATTATACATTTTATAATTATTATGGGGCCTTGTACGTCGGCATGAACTGACGCAACTTTGCTCCACAAAGCGTAATGTGTAAAGGTGTGCTTGAATCCATTTTTGGATGTTTACAACCTTCGCTTGGTCTCAGTTCCGCCACTCATTTTTACTTTCGCTCCAGTTTTTCATGACCTTAGGTCATCGAATTTTTGCCGCTTAATAGTAATGACGTGTGGTAAAGGTCGACTAGACTGTTCATTTTGCAATTCAGAAATAAAATGTTATAAAACTGTATATTTAATCAGTTACTGTTAAATGGATGACCGTAAAAATTGAAAATGGCTGATTGTAGCTAATTTTAATGAATATATATATATAACAATATAATAACTTACATAAGTTCAAAAGCAACACAAGATAACTGTAAATTGAAATAGCATTTGTGTCGCTCAAACTATTTTCATTTGTCTTATTTTGCTTAAAATATCTACAATACCACCGTCGCGTTAACGCCTTTAAATAACTCCAAGAATTTAAGCAATAAAATAAAATAGAGCATAAAGCACTGATCCGGAACAGGCGATCTGTAGTTATGTCTGACGGATTTTTTACACTGTTTCGATTAAACCAGTTCAAAGAGCACACGAAATTCGAGCACTGTTGTGTAAAAAGTATGAAGCATGACGGTCAAGAGTGACTGTAAAAAGGCTTCATCTTAAGCTCGGTAAAGGTATCATGTGACAGAACCAGTCTTTACAGGAAGCAATTTTTCCAACAATATTTTTGAGCTAATTATTATGTTTTTAAACCGCTACCGCTATTATCGCTCCAAATAAAGGTTGTAATGAAAATAATATATTGTGTATTTATTTAAGAATTTTTATAACTTTTTAATCAGCAATATACTTTAAATTTAATATAGAGGTCGGTTGAAACGGTATTTCGTGTATTTGAATGCAGTACGAATCGAATTTCGAATGAATCATTAGCTATGGCTGGTGCATGTTATTCTTGCAAAGAGCCAAGCATCCAAAATTAAAAAAAAGAAAACATTTAAATTATAATAATAGTACTAATAAAATGATCGTACTATCGAAAGTCCACCCATCATTAATTCAATAAAACCCCAACTTATTTATATAAAATAATCATTCACCTAAAAATAACATTAAACCAAGACCAGGATCAGCTTAATATCATATAGAAGTAATATCTACGGGCCCCTAAAACCTTCGGTGTTCGTGACTCAAGACATTCGCCATCCACCTGTAACCGAGACTAATTGCTTCACGGGACAAAAGAACATTGAATGGAATACCACTTGGACCTGGTCGTGATGGCAGTACGTGCACTGCACCTGCTGATGTCAAGTGTAAATCAATTTAAAAAAAGAATTTAAGAATAAGAGGTCGTCGTGGCGTAGTGGGACAGCATCTGACTGTATACGTGATGGTTCTATTCTCACGACGGGGAGCTACTCTGGTGACAAGACAAAGCGCGGCTTTGAGTTCCGCCACTCAACACGCCAGTTTGCGACATTTCTCAAACTCAGGTGGAAAGTGGCGAACGTAGTGTCTTGACACTACGGCGTGCGAAAAAACGCTTAAAGCTAAATAAAAATAAAATCAAAGAAGCAAAGCATATGTTTTAGAGATTAAGGATTATACTTAATCTGTAAAGTATATGGTAGCAACCATAGCCACCTTCAAGTATAGCATTAAAGTGGTAAAATTATGGCATGTGTAAAGTACCACATTACATTATTTAAAAATCCTAATCACTCAAAATTTTTAAATAAACCTTCAAATCGGTTGAAACTATTAAATTTAATGCTATCTATTCGTAAATAGAGCCCATGTTTTCTTAGATAGTATTGGTACATTATATCCATGATTGCCAAGTGGATTTCAATTCAGAGAGCGCGTGTTTTTTTGACGGAATGTAGGGCTCACAAAGACCTGCAATCGATATATATTTTAGTTAAAGCATATATTAAGACATATTTAGAAAACGTATAAAAATTTGAACACAGCGGGATTTGAACCCGCGCCTTTTGAAAACCGTTCAAGCGCTCTGACCGCTAAGCCATGCGTCCCACCTCCAGCTACGTTGAAATTCTTATACGCTTATTACAACTTATATTTGTTGTTAGCATCTCTGTAGAGAGATTTTTACAAATTTCTGCTACCCAAAGATTATTCTACGAACAATCGTCTGGCAAGAGAGAATGCTGTTTATTAAATATATATTTTGTTAACATTTTTTTTTTTTTTTTTTAAAGTGTTATTCCCACACTTAGAAAATTGAAAAAGACATATTTAGAAAACGTATAAAAATTTTGAACGCAGCGGGATTTGAACCCGCGCCTCTTGAAAACCGTTCAAGCGCTCTGACCGCTAAGCCATGCGTCCTACCTCCAGCTACGTTGAAATTCTTATACGCTTATTACAACTTATCTAAATATGTCTTTTTCAATTTTCTAAGTGTGGGAATAACACTTTAAAAAAAAAAAAGAAAAAAGATGTTAACAAAGCATATATTAACTAGACATTCTAAAATATCTTGTTCTTTATATATATATTTTTTCATTTATTTAGAATCAACTCCCATTACACTGATACATACAAAAAGACTTGCAATAACACCATATATAATATATAATTAAAAAAAAACATTGAAAACAAAAAGAATTGTCCCGTAACATACACTTGTGACTGTCTGTATGTGGTACTTGTGGTGACGTGCGTGACGCATCAACGTGACCGACACCTGTCGAAGTGGAAAAATGTGGCTATCAACCAGTTATTCCTATAATTTAAATTGTGTCGTGATCGAATGAAATTTGTCAAAGCGTTAAGTTTTTTAAACGATACATTTTTTACTTTTATGACTATAAAATTGAAAGTGTTTATAGAACTTTTTTTATGTCATAAAACTAGTTATCCACAGTCGCTTTGTGTTCGATAATTTCTAGGAGAATTGAAATATGATGAGGAAGGATTTCAGGGCTTAATTTAGGACCTCCGAATGATGTCGCCATCGAACTGCATAGTAATAAAGCATTATAAATGCGCAGCTGTCAGCTTTGTACTTAACGGACACATCTCAATGGAAATGCGAGATCGCGATCACTGTCAATTTTATGCACGACGTGACTCCACCGCTTTGCATTTGACTTGATAAATACATAAATAATGTGTTGTAGCTGTCAAAAATCACAAAATATTAAATGCAATTTGGGACCACAGACACACTCCTCATCTCCTGTCAGATGGTATTATTTTGATGGCAAATATTATTTTATTATATCATTTTGCTGGACCACCTTATAGTAGCAAGAACTCCTAACACCTCATATCAATCATCGTTTAGTCTCTTTGCCTAAATAATTTTGTCACTTGAATGGTTTTCAGTGTGAATAAAAACAATTCAACAGAGGTATATATACTTAAAGATATTTATTTTCCGGCAATAAAACTTGGCATTTCGACGGCTATTTAACATGTATCCTCATTATCCAAGCTCCCCATTACAGATAAACTAGGAAATCATCACTTTCCCAGCAGTTTGTCACGTAGTGCGGTCGCCGTGGTCGGCGTGGTCGGCGTGGTCGTCGGTCGCGACCCTGTCCCGCCGCGTGGAACGACCAGTAAAAAAGGCATTCGTGATCTCAAATTACGTAATGCTTTTATTTTTATTTGGATCAATCGACAGGTTCATCGCTTTTTAATAATTCTTTTGGATTCAGTTAGTTTTTACAATTGCATATATATTTTACAATATCTGAATCTCAATACTTTTGATATATACGAGTACATTTAATGTATGAAGTAAAAAATAACATATTGGACAATATGCAATTCATTGTTGATTATACAAGTTTACGACATTAGCTGCCCCTAAAAATAAATTTCACCTATTTTTACATAAAGAAAAAGAAATTGACAGATTCCTTTGTTTTTATACGACTAAGCCAATAAAGAACACACGCATATTTACTGTCAGTCACGGTAGAGTGCAAGCGATGTCGCTTAAGGTTATGCGGATATGCCGATGCGCGTGCGCAGCGTACTGAGGGGGTCCCCGAGGTCGCCTCCACCTAGTGTGGCTATATGTATCGAACTTTGCGAGAGTTCTCGATTTTCAGATAATATATCATTCTATGACTCCCTAGGAAAATGTTCGCTGTTAGAAAATATTTTGTTCAAGCTACTTTTTTAAGAACGAATATACTTACATATCTTCAATAACAAAATTAAAAAATAATTGTTATTAAACTAATTATAGCGAAATTATATTTGTGTTGTCAACCTATATAATACCTAATAATATTTTTTCTCATTATAAAATAATTAACGATCTTTTATTAAATATTTTCGTACAACACTATTTACTCGACCCGTGGAATGTTTCGTTTAACATATCGTGCACAGCAAGGCGCGTGCATCTCATGCGAAAGCCTTTGTTTTATTGACCACGTGTGTATAAAAGACATGTGTCAAGCTGATATCAAACTATAAGCTATTTAAGATAAGATTGCGCTGGTCCAAGAAAGTTTAGACGGATTTTTTACAGTTAAGATCGCTTCACACGAACCCAGTAAGGGTTCGAATCCCACATGGACTCAATATGTTTGTGTTGAATACATACATATATACATATTGAAATGGCGGTCAAAAGCAAAACGGCGTAATATATAAATATAAAAAAAACAATGAAAAATATTAATTTTATATAACAAACATAAAAGTTTTGTTTCATACTATTTTAAAATATATGCAACCTAATATTCTTCAAGCACTATTTATTTACAATTTTACTATTTTTGGCAAATACAATCGCTCTGACCTTCTGTTTCAACTAGGTCAGTAATAGTATCGAATTTTATGCTGCTAATATTAATGTAACTTTTTATTTTATACTAGCTGACCTGGCGAACTGCATAATTAAATCATGTGTCAAAATTCATTAAAAATTAACAAAATATGTAAAGTAAAAAATTCGCTACGACATTTTCTCACAAAAAATATATTAACATATAATTCCAACGATTGGCCTTTCGATTTGTTTATCGTCAACGCAAATATATGGGCAAAATTGTAGACGCTTAAATCCGTAATCCAATGGTAAGTCAGTAAAGGAATCATCGGTATACGCAGGATTGACACATTGTCGTCTTTGTATTTTCCCCTGATGACCGTTGCCTAGGTGACATTAGCTTTTTCACAGTCAGCCTTGTTTCATTGCATAATCAAAGTTGACAAATGTTAAGTAGCATGACGATAACTGATTTACTAAGTCCAAGAATCCTACTGAATTTAAAAGCTCTGACTGTGTGTGTCCTCCTGGTTCATAACCTTGTCAACCGATAATGAAAAGAACTGTCCTGGGGCCCGGTGTCGTCTCCCCAATCGTTGCAGATATGTTGAAAATAAGTGACATATTTTTGTCAAATATTTATAGCTCGTTCAGAAATGACCAGCTAAACGAACGCTTGTATGGAAAAACAAAATATTTTTTTTACTATTTTCTGTGCAGTTTATTCATGTCAGTCAATTTTCACGTTTTAGCGAGACTAACAAACGTCACTTCATTTTTAAATATATAGAAAGTCATAAAATGAAAATTATTTTGAAATTTTAGTTAGATATGCAATTAATAAATAATTCACCTATTGATATAATATGGCAATTGAACCATAAAACGTTATCTAAATATATATTTAATGACTTTTATGATTTTGACGCGCCTTTTGCGAAATACGGATATGTGATACACAATTTATTAATATATATTTATAATACTACTAACTAAACTGTATTAACACCTTCCATCCAGTTTTTTGCTAGACGGCAAGAGCATAGAGTACCCCTCGTGGCGCAGAACGTAGAACGGCGTCTGACTTAAAGTGCGATAATTGTGGCTCGATCCCCACCCACCAAAATGGATAATTTTAAATATAATAATTTAAATTATTTTTGGTAAATGAATACATTAATTATTTTTATTTTTCCGCTCTGGTGAAGAAGACAGCGCTGCGTTGAGTTCAGCCACTAACGCAATGTTTAAAAATCGGGCGGAAAGTGGAGAACGGAGTGTCTTGATATTAGATTCTCTCTGACTACGTGCACCGTACAGGAAAAATCGTAAAGCTCTTGTCTTAAAAAATGGAAGGAGCACTTAATCTATCTTTTTCTATCTATCTATACTATAATAAAACAGTAAAAAAGTTGTGTCTGTACATTGAGTATTTTTACGAAAAAATAATTTAGGGGGATGTTAAAACAGTAATAGAGTATAAATAATTTTTTTTTTTAATTTAGTATGTCTGTCTGTTTGTTTGTAAGCGCACATCTTCGTAGTAACGATTAGAATAAAACTTTTTTTGTTGTATACCTTATAAGGCTGGCCAGGCTTTAGGTTATAATTAATTAAGGGTTTATAAAAAATAAGTCAATGCCGCATTGTGGCAGGGCAGTTTTCCGGCTATCATCATGCCGCTATCCCACTGGTAGCGTCTGACTGTAAACGCGATAGTTGTGGGTTCGATTCCCACTTGATTGAATGGTTATATTTATATTGTTATCATTTTTTCTCTCCGGTAAGAAAAAGATGGGCGTTGACGGCAAAAAAGAGAAGTTTCAACATTCAATACGCAACGTCTCGACTTCAGGTGGAATGCTAAGAACGAGGTGGCACTAGATCCTTTTTGCCGAGAAAGAAAAGCGTGAAGCTAAAAAAATATGCAAACGTGTAATGTGGAAGACTTACGAGTAAAAAAAATGCCACTATAAAAAATCCTTACAATTTCAATGACAATATGTAGTAAATGGAAGTAATATACTAAGTATATACTAACATTATAAATGTGAACTCTGTCTGTGACGTCATCACGGCCGAACCTGTGAACCTATTGTGATGAAATTTTACATTAATATACTTGACGGTTTTGGTATGAACATAGGATAGAAAGTACGAAACAGATACAGTTCACCAAGCTGACTTGTAAAAATCTTATCATAAGATTAGAGAACACTTTGTTGATAAACATTGTGTCATATGTAAATAAATCCATATAGAAATCCAGCCTAACTTACGCCCGCATCCGTGACCCGAACGTAACATGTAAAATATTTTTAAACTAGAACCGCGACCGCGGCCTGCAACACGACACTGCTGCAACCCGCTACGATTGGCTGCCAGCGAATTATTTACATTAATTACACATTATTGCATTTGTACAGTACGTGCAAAAGCAATCGAATTCGTCGCATATTTCTATATTTTCAATCATTTTTACTATAAATTACGTATTAAGTACAAAAAATGTGAGGTAATAGTAGCAGTAGCAATTTTTACAGGTACAAAAGTTTAAACTATATTCTTATCTTATATATTACTTATAGGTAAAGATACAGCTGTTCCGTTATATAACAATGGGTCATCGCAGCTCAGTGGGACAGCGTCTGACTCTTAACGGTTGTAGGTTCGATCCCCACTCGGAAGTATGATTATATATTAAATTATTTTCATTTCTCACGCAAAGTCTCAGTATTGGACGAAACTACCCTGCTATACGGGAAAAAGTGTGAAGCTGCTTTATTTGTTCCGTTATTGACTGACAGACAACGCATGGCCGAAGCAACTGGGGGTGGATAATTGGAATATGGCATGTGTCTTCCTTGAGAAGTTATTAAGAAGAGAGTTTTTCAACATTTCTATTGGATCTGAAAAACACGGGATTTTATATTTTTATAGACTACGCAAACTTACTTGGGATCAATAACTCACTTTAATACACGTCATAGAACCAAAGCAAATGACTGTCAGGTAAGACTATATATGGGTTGTTAAGCAAATATTTATTTTTAAAAAAAGGAAGAAACTCAGCAAAAATACTTTATTTTTGCATCAATGATACTGATATGAGATTGATTACAGCTTCAAAGAGCTTCAGCTTCAGCTGAGATAAAGAGTGGCGACACTCAACGCCACTCATTATCTCATAATAAGAGCGGAGAACTGAAAATAATTTTAAATATAATCGTTCTTCCGAGTGGGGATCGTACCCATTACCAATCGCGTTTACAGTCAGACGCTGTCCATACGATGGTCTACGATGGCCTCATATAACATAAAATATTAATTTTAAAACAAAGTTATTACAGGTACAAAATTGATCAATATTTTATTAAAATATTTATATACGTGGTATACATGTTTTCGCTCCGGTCAAATGACGAAGGACGGAGCGGAGGTCGCAAAAAAAAGAGTCACTTACTACTTTAGTTTTAGCTGACTAGTACAGGTTCCGTATGCTTAGAGAAAAGACTATATAAAAATATGTTCATTCTTTATCCGGAAAGAAAAAGCGCTGCGTTCGTTGTGTGCGTGTACGTTTAATATATATATATATATTCATATTCGTTAAAAAAACGACAAATGGCATTACTTAAACTATAATTTTACCTAATTTCCAATCCAGATATATACTTAGAACTAAATATTTTGGTTTATACCATATATATATATAGTATAAAATTAGTTTAAAATTTAAGCCGTAATGAGCTAACTAATTGTCGTTCACCCATCAACGTCACGACAGGAGCTAATGTACTAATGTCCTCAATTACATACAATTACAATTGTAATCGGTATCGATGACGTGAGGACATAATTTTGTACAATCTGTGTTATATTTGCTTTTTTTGTATTAAAGAAGAATTTGAGAAATATATTAAGAAAAAAAAGCCTAATACGCTCATATATATAATTTATAATAAAAAATTGTAATATTAACCCAAGTGACGCAGTCCACTCTGGAGAATGATTACATTTAAAATTATTTTATTTCTTGGAACGTGGAGAACTGAAAGTCTAATACTATGCCATTTCCAAAAATGGTAAGATACTTCATAATAAAATAACTTAACTAAACTGACTTTCACTGACTAAAATTCAATTTTGGTAGAAAATAGTAAATATTTAATATAAAATTGTATAATTATGTATTTAGGTTCATATAAATTACAATGGCAATATGCCAAGATAGTACCTAGAATGATCACATATTTTAAAAGATGACTTAGAACTTGCAGCCTATAAGAGACGCACTGTTAATTTTTTAACTGATAACTGATAATCTAAAAAAGATTAGGGTGGTAAAATCAAAACAACTACTACTAATCTTAATCGATACGCTAAGGGAGGTCACAGAAAAATGTTTTTTACGAATGATAACATTTTTAAAATTGAGCAATATTTTAACATACAAAATGACCGTGTTCATGCTGACAGGTCTAAAGAAGTTTACCAATTAGTCGACAGAGTACAACGTGGGCATTATTCAACTTCAGTGATGGTTTAATGGGATGTAACCGATGAAGGAGTGAATGAGCCATTTTTTTGTGAAAAATGTATCACAACAACGGCACAAGTGTATCAAGATACAATTCTTGAGAAGGTAGTCATGTTCAATAAACAATAATGGTCCTTTCAGCAAGACCTGGCCTTAATTTAATCCTGATTTTAATCCAATGTATTATGATTTATGGTCAGTTTAAGAGACTAAGGCTTGCTCTTTACGCCATGATAATTTGCAGTACTTAAAACAATCCAAACGATTGGCAGTGAAGACTTTTGCCATAGAAAGAGTGCTTGCTGCTATTAATAACTGGTCTCATCACGTTTAATTTTTGTTTTAAATTAATGTATTACATATATATATAAATATAAATAAAATACTAGACTTAGTAGCCCTGTTGACAATAAAATACGCGTAACCTTGGTAACGTAAATATCCTTCAGATATTAATAGGTATCAGGATTATTAGACATTCTCTTTTCAACCCCTAAAGAATAAGCCGGAAGCCTACCTAATATAAATTCAATGTGAAGTAATAACCAATTAATTAGACATTAACATAATATAAACATTATTTATAATATAAATACATATTTGTAAACAAACAAAAATAAAACTTTGTCACCTTTACGAGCGTTAATATATGTATTAAATATATGAATAAGTCATTAAAAGTGACAAGAAACTAATTTTCAAATACATTCTACACAGGATTTTAAATAATATTAGACAAGTACTTAATGATTATTTTCAACGGTATTTAACGGATCTCAACCCCGGGTTTTGTCTTATTCACTAGAACAAAGTCTGGGAATCGAACCCAGAACCGATCGCGATTACACTCAGACACTCAGACTTGGCAATGAAGCCCTTTAATAACAATATGGTGGTGGATGGTTCACAAAGTAGTTAGTAAGTGTAAATGCATATAAAAATCATATATCAATAAAAGTGCATGCAGTAACTTACGTGTTTTATTTAATCATGTATTTTATATTCAAATTACATATACACATAGTAATCAAAATACTATTATCCAGTCAAATAAGAATGTTTTAACAATAAAACTAAATCAGTACAAAATCAGTTGGACCATTACCATTTTGGAGTATAATATCCTATACATTAATAACTTATTGGTGTAGTCTAAAAAAAAAATATGCGTGTTTTTTGACATAAAAAAAATATATACATACGAAGTGAGACCTCTTCGGGTTTTTTTGTCGGTTATAAATAAGAAAACAAGACAAGAAAATAAAAGAAAACCTCAACGTTTTAAAAAAATAAATACTTCACTTATAACTTAGTAATTACCGCTAAGCTAATATTAAATCCATAATTTAAAAAAAATACAATATAAAATATCCAGTATATTATATTCTATTCTTTATTATTGAATTCAAATATTACTACTATTCAAGTTTACTATACAAGTCAACATTTACTGCCAGTCACAATGTGTTATTATAAATTTAATTGTATTCGATGTGCAGAAGCTTAAATGGGCGTATCAAAGGTCACGTCTACTGTAATAAAATATATTCGTAGAGAAATAGATTATATATACGTAATACATACAATTTTGAATGTAAATATAGATACAGGTATTGTTATTACTGAGAAAAGTTCAAGAAGCGACTGTAGTAGGTATTTCTTATATTAAATAATGGAATGAAAAATAGTTATCTATGCCGTATATAAATGAATATGTACATATAAATTATAACTTGGTTATGAACAATTATATACCATTATAGATTTGAGAAGTCTATTATCGAGATCAATAAAAACTATTTGCTTACAACCTATTTTCAAAAATATTCCATTATCCCTGTTCAATAACATAGTTCATTTGTATTATTTACATCATTTCATATTGAAAAAACACAACTGCGACGCGTCGCGCGTAATCTTGGACCGAATTCAGCGGGAAAGAATTGCACACCTACCTTTCAGGTGTTTCCAAGCAAACTCCTCCACCGAAAGGTTGCGGACTCCCTCCGATCGAAACAGCGTGTTCACCGTAATTTTCTATGTATCACAAAATAAAAGACGTGAACGTCAATAATGGTCTACCCACTTCACCGATTCGACACACGTGTTTTGCAATTTGGGCAGCAATCGTCGCAGTAAACGTGCAGCCACAACGCGCGAAACGGTCGGCGCGACTGATCGCGGTACACACTCACAGGCTGGCAGTACAGTGTACACTCACACTCGGCCGGCGGCGCTCGACAGGTGAGAATGCAACAGTGCGGTGTCACTCGACTCCCTCACTCAACCCGCGTGGAAGTGACTCAATAGTGGAGCTGTGTGAGTGGACCACTGCGCTCGCGCTAGGCAGATTTATTACTGCGCTGGTGTGTGCGTCCTGCGTAATATTCACAGGTGATCTCCGTTTACAAGTACGGTCACAAGTCACGCGCGGCTGTGTGCCCCGCTGCCTACCTGTTATGCCCCCGCAACTTATTACTTTTGTTCTTTTAGGGTTGTGTAAGAAAATGTATTATCTTATAAGACATTCATTTCGCTTGTTATTGTTTTATGTCGGCCGGTAGTCACTAGTCACCGCGGATTGTAAACACGCGTTTAAACTGGATCGTCCGCGGAGTTCGCATTCTTTGCTATTTTATACATTTCCTACAATTATTTTAGATTGAGATCATAACTTATAAACAAATACACAACTTGTACAAAAACAAATAAAAATACACAATAATATAATTATTACATAAAATAAATAATTTCACACGTCTGTCCGATGATTACGTAAAACAAACACGTCCGTACATTCGTAGATCGTGCCATCTGCATATTAGTGAACTTTATACAGCGTAAGGTCACGAGTTTTTAGCACTAGCACAATAGGTATTAACATCCGATGTCACCTTGACGTAAGTGCAAAGATTTTTTTCACTATCTGTCGTAAAACCAAAACGGTCTAACCACCAACTAATGTTAAACGCAATTAGACTTAATCATGTACATTTTAAAGTCTACATATCTTTTGACAGACAATCAACAAGTGAAGCCCTTTTACGGATACCACATGTTTCAGACGAATAAAGCGTATGCTCACATAGAAACAAAATAATATAAGCCTTATACTTAAATAGACTACAGTCTATTTTCAAACAACACAAATAAGTGTTCAGACATTTATATATGGCGTTAAAGAAAATCGTGACTGGTCTATTTGTATTGTAATTTGCACCTAATTACATGTGAAACTAGATTGATTATCGGCCATACGAGGCAGTGCGTCGCCGATCGACGTTCTTTTGGTAACTGACGTTTTTACTTATATTCGTGCTATTGTTGACAGCTTATGTAATATGGAGTAAGTAATTTAAGGCGGTGAACGTGACTTGACCTGAAAGAAGATTTAACATGCTAGATCATTAACTAATATAGAAATAAGTTTGAAACTGCAAATGATTAACTGGATACTTAATATTATATATAGCTTCTTAAAATATTGGCCCTCATTTACCTTAAAGCATTGAATTAAAACAATCAGCTTGGTTCAAGTTGTAGTTTGTCGAATCTATTCGTCATTCTTCTTTTAAATATTAAAGTTATTTAGGTTATACGTATTATACATAAATATAAACACTGTTAGACTCTAGACTATTATAACAGCGGTTTCATAAGCCCTTGTGAATGCCAGAAGTATTTACACGCATTTCAATTAACAAACAACTTGAACATGCGATAACTATAAGCCATGCGCAAAATTCACCATCCAGCTATGAAGGTAATACGACGATGTACAAATTTGTATATTCACATTCAAATCTTAATTGTTTTCGTTTAAAATTGAGAGATGATTATAGTGTCAGGTTTACTCCCTTCGCTATTTTTAACAATTTTTTTTTTTTTTTTTAATTTAAATTTAAATTAATTTAAATTAATTTTTTTATCAAATCAACCAACTACTACGACATATAACAACAATAACAATAAAATCGCTCTGGTAAAACAAAGGGCGGCTCTAACTTCCGCCCTTCAATTTATAATGTCCTAATTTTAGCAAGAAAATGTAGGAGTAAATGTCTTGACTATAGGTAAGAAAAAGCGTATAAGTACAGGCATATGCTTGTGGTCTTCATCCAAGTCTGATTTTGTCAGAGCTGTAAAATTATACAGGAATCGATTTTGTGAGAACTCATATAATGTAACGGCAGCCAATTTTTTAATAATGTTACAATAACATAAATGTAAAAATATTATTGACTCAAATGTTACAAATACTATATTTGTCATACTATAACTGAATTCGTATTTTAAATTTGTATATTATTATTTTATAAAAGTAATTTAAAAGGAGACGACGCGTATTGAGTGGCGGAACTCAACCTCTTGCCAGAAATCATATAAACTTATAAAATCATTCCCACAATTTTTGCTTTTATAGTCAGACGCCGTCAAATTGCGCTACTATGGCCTTATTATTAATATTAGAACAATATAAATAAAAAGCTAACAGTTAATTTAAACCCAATAATAAGTTAGTACAAGATAAATCTTGTAGATTTTTTTCGCAACATTGATAAGTTGTATCAAATAAATTATTTCAATTTTGTGTCGACACAATGACAACTGCAGCAAATTTATTTTGATATCAACATGATAATAAGAAAAATATAATTTACTAATAGCTCTAATATAGATATAACGAGTTCATTGTTCTTTTGACGTGTAATTGAATAATGTCTTTAAATTGTATCTATATTATAATGATTTCAGTCTAGTTACATTTATTTTTAGTATACTTTTTTTATTTATGTTTGTAATGAAACAATGAGACCAGCCAAGTTTTTGACAAATGACAAAGCCTATGTGCCTATTGGAACCATATAATTTGATTGTCTTAATTTCAATAAAATAATCTTATTTTGTGTATATTAATATACACAAAAAATTAAACGTACCTTTATTTAAAGGGTTTTATAATCAATTTCCTTAGAAAATTATGCTTCAAATCGTTTATAATAAAAATTTATATTGCAAAAATATCAAAATGAAAAAGCCTTACTAAATTTTTATACATCCTTGTACTACAAGCCGTATACGATACATTCTGTTTAATTTATTCAGGCTCGCAATTAAGGCCGTGTTCCCACTGGCACAATAGCGCGGGCGCGGATGGGACAATTGCCGTACATACATACTCGGCTATCTGCATCGGAACAGACCTGTCCAGCTATCGCGTAGCGGTTGCCTAATCAAAAATTATAATTTATTACCTACTACCTGCAGGTTAAATTGTTTCGAATTATGATTTAACGAAAATACTAAAGTCCATCGTGGCGCAGTGCACAATGTGTGGCTTTAAACAACGTACGATGGGTTCTACATTCAATTCCTACTAGAAGTGATTTTGATGATGAGTAAAAAGTAACGTTGACTTACGAAAATGTCTACAACAAATAATATTTTTTAGCCTAAGGCGATTATAATATTTATTTAAATTCATAGTGGAACTACAGATATTATATTCTTACACAATTATTATGTATAAATTATATACAAGACAACAATAATGAACTTTTTCTTTGAATAACATAGTCTAGTACAGTCTATAACATATACCAACCAATATAACAATATTTAACATTCTTCATATAATCTACGCCAAGTATCTATGCGACAATCATATTTTGCTCCCTATGTTTTATTTGGTCATACGTTGGGACCACATTTGTACAATATATGTTTTTTTTTTCAACTGTTGTCTTACAACTACGCGAGATAGTACAGTTGTAAGAACACATAGATTAGTATCAAAGAGTACGCGGACTTAAATACTAAAAGATACATGGCGGATAAATCGCTTCTACAATTATGTTAATCCGTTTAAACAGCAATTACTGTATAATATCTGTTTTATATTAAGATGAATTTTAGTTTTAAGAATTATAATAAATATTTGAAGAATGTCTTCATGTTTTTCACTATTAAAAATAGTAAGTAGTCGCTGGGTGTGTGTGGTACTTGGATTTGAATTTATTGAACGATTATTTCACATTACGTATGTATATCATATATATTATGTCTGTTAGTTAATTAAATCTTGTATTGAACTTAATTCTTGTGTGATGTGTGTATAAATGAGATTAAATTTTTAAACTAAGTAATAATTTACACCTTCAATTGCTGATGCGAAAACCAGCTCATGACAGCAGAGAATTGCTGTAGCAGCTATCAGTAAATCAGTAGCGTATGCTTTAAAAGATAATGAATTGGAAAATATTTCTATAAAAATTAACGGAGTAAAATGTATAAATAATGCATTAACCTAAAATTTTTAAATACACAACAGTATTTTTTTCCGATTCACGCTTTTTCAAGACTGGCAAGTTAGTAAGAGAGATCCTAGTGTGAAGACACTACGTTATCCACTTTCTGACCGAAATCAACACATTGCATGTTAAGTGGCGGACTCAACGCCTGTTCTATTGCTAAAGCGAAGGTATGAAAATAATTTAAATTTAAATCTCCATGTGCAGATGGGACTCACAAACTAATCAGACAGCATTCAGGTGCTGTGACACTGCGCCAAGATGGCCTCTATAAACAGTTCATACACCTTTATAAACAATATATATATATATATATATATATATATATATATATATATATATATATCGTTCCTTTCTAACAAAACTATTTGTTTCACAAAGTCTTTAGACAAAGTGATGTCTGGTGTAGAATGCAAAAAAAATGACAGAATATGGAATATAAAGTGTCGCATCTGTAGATCTTCACTCTTTGCCTAACCGGTGAAATACACGAGATACTTGAATATTACAAGAAATGATTCTATAGTAAAATAGAAAACCAAATGTAAATCAAGTACAAAATGTCGCATGGCATTGTACGGTCCGATTCATTGAGAGATATTTTAAAATGATAATAAAACAACTACTGTGTTCCCATGTCTTGAATATTTCTGTAGTACGAGGCAGAAATATTTAAGCTGTGATATAAATCAACTGCCAAATAAGGCATTACTCGACTACCGTTGATCCTTACAACACAGTGTTTCGAATTATCCCAGACCACATTCCGACCAAACATCCAATTATCTATGACTTTATAAATATAGGTATTTAACATTATTGCATTAATAAATAATCACAATAATATTATTTAAATTATGTAAGTCGCTTAAAAGTGTCAAAGTAAAACGTTGGTAACGATCGATTTATTTGCCCTGCCTATTAATTTAAGCGTACCGTGTTTGTAGTACAGAACCTGGGGTCACTATAGACATTACAGAACGACTTAAGCTCCCATTAATGTCATAGGAAATAGTATTTTATTTCCTATTGTTTTGTATAGACAATAAGGTACACAATACTAGTTGGTTGTACCTTTATGGTCCCGCGCAATCGGTCGGAGAGCGAAGGTCGTTGAAGGTTGTGCTTGGCGCGCTTTTCCGCGATCAACGGCACTAGATAAAACAAGATGGCGGGAGCGGCGCGTGCGCAACAAAACAACACCACGCCGCTAAAATTACACTTATTATAATTTATTGGTTAGCTCTGATATTTTATGTAACTTGAAAATTGTTAAACATTTAGCAAATAGTTTCTATACATTCCATTATCGTACTACAATGAAAGATAAGTATGATAAAGTTCTACTAATTCAATTATAAATGAGAAGTGTTTTGAATATAATGTTGTGAATAAAAATCTTTAAAATAAAATACATATTAGTATAAGTCACTAGCACTTTGCGTAAATTATAGCAAAATGAGTTTAGCCTCTTCTTTTAAAACTCTTTTTTTTTCAATGGTAACATTAATAGAGAAATAAATTACAAAATTACCATTTTAGCGGCACAGATCTAATTCTAGGTACGGATAATAAATGTGCTTTTAATTCTACAATGCTGTGGCACGAGCGGACTCTGGTATTATGAATTTTCGTACCTATTGAATTTCAACAGATAAAATATTTCTATCTTAATCGGAACGTGAACAAAAAAAATATACATTTGTATTAATTTTTTATACGAATATATTTATTTAAATTTAAGTGTTTAGATTGTTCATTTAGATTAATATCAATAAAAATATGCGAGTCCAATTGTCTTGTTATGAGACATGAAATCGTGATCACACAGTCATATAACAAAAGTAAAACATATTATATTAAAAAAGGCTCATCCAATACAACCAATTAGTTTAAAATAATAAAGTAAAAAGAACACGCCCTGGCAAGTATATCAATAAGGTTTAAAAATATTGTACTCTCGCGGATCCGGATACATGTGCAAATTCTTAATTTTTCAGTTAAATTTTTTGGCGAGAAGTGCGCTAATAATGACGTTGGAAGATTTTCATATTTCGTTGCAAGATAAGTTATTCAGTAATGTATAGATAGATACAAGTGCTAGCTAAAAAATAATAATAATAAAAACGCGTTTCCCAATTAGGCAATTACAACGTGTGGCATTACAAAATAGAATAAACTAATGATATTATATTTTTGAACCTATACTTTGTCTATTAGCATTTGCCCATCTAGTATTTGAATCTGTCTTAGATTCAAATACTAGATTCGAATAGGAAAAGCTTATAACGTTCAGTCAGACACCGCAATTGCACTACGATATCAGTAACCAAATTGGCAAATTTACTTTAGATATTCTTTTATATCTAAAGTGTTATCGATCCAATAATTTCTAACAAACGAATAATTGCAGCTACAAGAACTATTTATTATAGTAAATATTAATAAACTTTCGCAAGCTAACTGACCTCATTTTAGACACTTCTAACAAAGGATAAAATACCTTTCATCGCTTGGACTAAGAGTACAAAGCTTAAACAATAATTTGGTTACTGATATCAGTTTCTTCTATGTTATATAAATTAATTTATCATTATCAGGCGGCGAGTAGGACAGATAGCTTCAATGTACACGCTTGACATTCAATGGCTTATTTTACGGCTCTCATAAATTCAATATATGATATCTAAACATAAATTTATCCAAATAATTCAGTATACTGTTCAAATTAAGGCTTTATTACTAGATTCACGACAGTTTATAGGCAGAAGTCAGAGTAAGCAGATAAGAATTAAAAATGGCTGTTTCCTAGAGTACGCATTATTATCAAATTAAAACAATATAAAGAAAGAAACATAATTTGTAAATATTTTTTCAACCACATACTCTTTTAACAATATTAGTTCGTAGTAAAATGGAATATTTTAACGATGATCAATGTGCTAGTTACGTTAAAGAGACTTATTGTATAAATTTTTAAAATAAATTTTACAGTGACATTTCCTAGATGGTTCCATATTAAGGTGGGCATGGTAGAGTTTTGAGAGCATCTTGGACATGAAAGTAAGAGGTGAATGGAGGTGAGCTTTAATGCGCGTTATGAAGGCCCTCTTTAGCCAACACTTTACTCGTGAATCCCAGGCATTGCTCTCTCTCTGCGCCCGGCACCCGCACATTGAATGTACGGAACTCTAGGCATTTTCTGCCATATATATGACAAATTACATTTTTATGATACACATGCATAACCAATACAAAAAAAATCAAAACATAACTCGGCTCGAGGCTGTGACGTAAAAATAACGCACACTTTATTACACGCCTAGTTATATTGTCATCGCTACAAAGTTATGAAATGCGGGTAAGAGGACGACAATAAAAAAGCAACCTCTTGCAACCAGTTACGTGGACAATGAAAGTATTCTTAGATTTAATTTAGTAAGACTACTGATTTCGCTTGGATATTCTCGTAGGGACAAACAGTTTCACCATTCAAACTTATCTGTAGGATTGTTAGACTGAAATAAATTTCCTCATTCATTCATTTCATAATTCAATGTATTCCATCATTCATTTCGTTACGGATAATTTCATCACATAATAGATGAACAAACAAGTTATGTAGTCATAGAGAACCTAGTGTAAAGCTCATTTCGTTCTCCACTGTTCGCCCGAATTCGAGATATATTGTCTTGTTCATCACAGCGGAGATAATAATTATTTAATTAAATTATGATCATTTCACCGAGTGGGAATCGAGCCCATAACCAATCGCCATTACAGTCGGACACACACTCTCCCACTGCGTCAGCCTTGACTAATAATAATTTTAATGCATAACATTTATAAAATACTTCCATACTTACTAAAATATATTATTCTGTATATTTCAACATACAGGCAGGAACAAATATATTAAATTTTGTTTTAAACTTATATTTTAAGATTGTTTTTTATTTATAAAACATATAATATATTACATTGCAATGGTGACAAGCCGTAATATGTATTTGCATTTAACCGTAAAGTGGGTCGAGTGTCTTTAATCATACTGAGATAGTTCGCTCGTAATGTATGGATGAAGTCCGCATTCACGATATTGTGTATGCAAATTGAAATTATATGATAATAGCGAATAGCATTTTAATAAATATATAGTTACTGCCTAATACGATTAGCCCACATCATTGTACGATTGGCGTAAGGGTTCACTCACACTCAATTTCTATTCTATAAAAAAAAAAAAACTGTAGACGGTACAATCAGAGTATCAATAGCCTCTTTCAAATTACAGGCCGATGTTATGTAGTGTAATGAAAATTTAAATGTAATCATTCTACCGTGTTAGAATCGAACCGACAACGATAGCTGTTTATCCCTCGATCGAGATTCACTTGTATTTCATAATGATTCACCAAGAAAACTGGAATTACAGTCTGGACTTTTTTTGTGCTTTTCGTATCTTGTAAATCATCGCTTTTTGAAAGTCTAAAAAATATTGAAACACAGCAATAACTTCAGTGGCTGTAGCACCGCCGCCCAGAACCCCGTATACCACCAAAGGAGCTACAGGTGCGTTGCCGGCCTTTAAGGTGGAAATACACGCGCCTTTTAAAGGTACCCATGTCGTATCGACCTGCAAACACTGCCGCTGGTAGGCCATTCCACAGTTGTGTGGCATGGTTATTTACATATATTTTTTATTAACGGTGAATCTATTAATTTTCTGTTTCGAAATTGTTTTTTCTTTTGACAAAAAAACAATTGTTATCAATGAGTATGTTATTGAGTTACGTATTATTATAATTTTATATTAATGGTTGATACGTTACAACTATTATCGCATGTAGTGCTTACCTGTAATTAATTGTACAATTAGATAATTATAATTTACTTTGTATGCATAATTTGCATGCATAAATTGTATCAATTGTTGGTAAGCCGTAATAAATAAACAAATAAATAGTATGCGATAAAATAAAAAAGATCACAACAAAACTACAATATAGTTTTGTTTTCTTTATTAAAACTAAGTGATATTTATTAACTTCTATGCAAAAAGTTTACAAGTTAATAACGGGCTCATAATCGTTATAATCAGAGGCAATAACAGTTTTGTATCAAATACCGGTAGACAAAAACGATGACGGTAAACAAAGTTTACAAATGGAGTTTTTATACTTGCATTACGAAACATGCATATCGTAGCTTTGGTGGTGAAGAGAATCATACCACAGCTTTAGTCAAATTTAATAATGTAGAGGTATTATAGTAGCTTCAACAGACACAACATGTGATTTTTACGATGGTGAGTGTGATGGTGAGCTAAGTGAATTTTGCTACTTTATATTTTCCTTACTAGCATTACAAAAAATAAAGAAACTTACTTAAGCATCATATTTTTTATTTAACCGTATGTTTATTTCAGCTCCACTCTTTTTCCCGCATAGCAGGGTAGCCAGAGAGGATGTAGTGTCAAGATACTCTGTTCTCCACTTTCTGTCCGAAATCGAGCCATTGCGTTTTCAGTGGCGGTACTCGACGTCGCTCTTTCTTCGTCTTACCAGAGCGGGACAGTAAAAAAACATTTAAACACATAAAATCATTATCCCGAGAAGGCAGGCATCGAACCCACCCAGATGATGGGCCACAACGGAACTTAATAATTTTTACTCTAAACTTGTAATATGTTCACTATTATCACCACCAAAGCGACGACCGGTAACATCCCTGTAGCTCCTCTGGTGTTACACGGGGTTGTGGGCGGCGGTGATCACTTACCATCAGGTGACCCGAACGCTCGTTTGCCTTGTCTATGAATTAAAAAAACAAGACGACATGCACATATAATATAACATGTTATAACATGCTATACCTACACGTTGTGCATAATTACCTTAATTCATAAATACATAGCATTATCACCTGTATTTTCTTTCAACAGGAACTATCGGGCATCACTACAGCTGATACTAATTATAGATAGCTCTGAACGATTAAGGCACTTTGCTACTTCAGTTTCTCTATAAATATTGAAGAACACTATTTTTATTTGTGTGTGAATACGAATGGAATATTTTAGTACATAGTTTTCGAATATCGATCGGTGTAAGGTAAATTGGTAAGATACTTTGTTCTTCACTTACTAGTGCTTGGGTCTTCTTTTTTAAAATTATTACAAAAGCACTACTGATATATAATTGTACTTTTTATTAAAACAAGATTTTTTTTAAATATTTTTTATGATTTGTTACATTTCCATTACTTAAAGACTACTAATTGGTCTTGATACTGTTAGTAACTAGGGCGGCGATAGAAAATATATAATAAATATAATCATACAAGTGAAATATTTGAACCCAAAGCCATCATATTCAGTCAGGCATTTCCTAACACCGCCAGAATTACAGTAGGTTCGAAACAATTATAGAATATCTCGAAACCCTAGTTACTTTTAAGGCTATCAAGTGAACTGTTACCGTATTCGTTAGATAGCCGAGCTTTAACCGTAGTTAGGGCTAAGAGCTTCGCTGCTACCAGAGAGCTAAAGCAAAGAGATAAGAGCAAACGTACCTATTACTTTTAAAAAAAAATTAAGTTTTATTCGCACACACATTTTCCTAAATTTAAAAAGATATATTTATAAAACGTATAAAAATTTGAACGCAGCGGGATTTGAACCCGCGCTTCTTGAACGGTTTCCATTTTCATTACTTCGATAAAATCAACTAAGCAATCGAATGTAGATGTAGCTCATATGTGCTAATGCGATTTGTATAATAAATTTAGGTGCGTAATTAATTTTGTATAATAAATACATTCAGCTTAAGCAAAGGCAACTCTTTTAGGGTACACATCTACTAGGGTATTCTTATAAGCCTACTTAAGAATTGAAATTGAAAAAAACTGTCATTTAAACCAAAGCTGAAGTATCATATTATGTCCGTATTGTGTTAGTAAAATATAATTAAAAAAATATATTATACGAGGGAGTTTTCAGCTAACTAAAAGCATGTTGTCAGTTTGAATACTACACTTTGTATAAAATGTATATACATATTTTCTCCTGTTTGGACAGAAGAAACTCTTTAGCATTCTCTGTGTGGGTACCGGGCCCAAACACTATAATCGTCTTTTTTAACGACATAAATATTTATAAGTATAATCCAAGTTTCCAGTATGGGGTCATTTTTGCAGCTTCACGTTTTTTCACGTATAGCAGGGTATTCAGAGAGAACCAAGTGTCAAGACACTCCGTTCTCCACTTTTACCAGAAATCAAGAATACTGTCTAACTTTAACACTTTCTAACTTTAATTATTGTTATTTAAAAACTATTTATTTACCATATTTAATTATAAATAATATTTTGTCTCACAATCAACAATAATAATACAAAAAAAAGAACGAGCATACTATAATGGCTTCCTTACATTTCTCTTATAGAGAATGTTTTTTTTTAGACATTATTGTTCCGTTTTTGCTTCGGCCATTTGTCGCTGCCGCCGGATATTACTACGGATTTGCGAGGTGAAAATAGATTTGTAGTATTATTGCAGTTCAACTCGTAAGATATTTAAAAGAAAACACGCCCGTTGTAACTTTCTCAATGAAATATGACTCCGCTAAGAAATCTTTAATAATGATAATTTTTTTTTTCTTATAACCAAAACAAAAAACAGAAAAATATATCTACATAGAATTACAAATTAATGTTACAATATATGTATATTGTTACATTAATTTGGTACCAATAGAAGTCTCGTTCCGGAAGACCGAACTGTAACTGCACATATAATATATAATTCCTCAAATTAGATCAAGTCACTATTTTAGTTCCAAATTAGCTGAAATGGTAAAATGTTTGTTTAGCATTAAAGTTCATATAAATTAAGCTTTTACAAGGCTTAACAAATAAAGTCTTATCTTAATCTATAGTAATCGTATTGTGACACCTATATACTGAATTGTTGCTAAAATTTGACTATATGGCCTATAATTCAAATGTCGTTGGGAATAACAGTTCGATATATTGAACCCACGTGCAATATCTTAATACTATATAATTTTTTTTATCTTTACGCAACTTCCGCACTTAGCAAATTAGTCGGAGAGAATTTAGTGTCTAGTCACTCCGACTTGTCGACTTTCCACCGATTTATGAGACATCGCATGTTGTGTAGCAGAATAAAAATCCAAACTGTATAAAAAAACAAATTTACTATATGTATACAGTACAACGACAGCGTTTGTGCGTTTTATTTATATTATTTACATTTAAATACAAACGGATAATACAATTATATTGTATTAGTTAAAACTTTCACGTGACCTGGGCGAGTCCGATAGGAAAGTAGTCCGGTTGCGGGTTGCGGGTGACCGTCGCCCTCGCACTACTCTTATTATAGGTACGTACTTGTATGATAAGTTGCCTTGTCCCTGTTAGTGTGCGTAGATAATTTATTTACAGACATCACTAAATGGTGTATCAAGAATTGAGAATAATTATATTAATAATAAATTTAATTATTAGATAAGTAAAATATAATAAGACGCTATCGGGGCGAGTCAGTGTTAGATAGTAATTGCGATAATTGAGGATTCGATTCCCACTCGGGGGAATATTGGAATTTTAAATATTTTCTTTCCTCGGTCTTGGTGGAAAACGGACACTATTAAAACAGATTTTCTGTGCCTACTTTGGTATGCGCGAAGGGCATGAAGCTTAAAAAGAAGACAAAAGTAAATATAAACGTAACAATTAACGTTTGTATGTGTGAAAAATATACCACAGAACTCGAATCCACAACCTCTTCAATCCACCATCATGCCTCTATACTAATACTATTCAAGTGTTCTATAGCCACTAAGTAAAGACTTAAATATAACATAAAGTATCCCATTTCGAGCATTTAAAATAGATTTTCACACGAAGAAAACAATTTCAGTAGTTCATACCAGCGTAGGATAACTTATTTCGCGCAATACGTCGCATTTATGCAAATGAATGTTTTGCGGACCAATTGTTAATAAATTACCTGTACGGTATAGATCTCAGCATGCTGTACTCGGAATTACCGATGTTGATAGCTTGCTAATGTTCCATTATTGTATTTTGCATAATCAAAGCTTAAACATCTACTTATATATTATCAAGCGAAGACATGTTTACGATTCAGTAAAGAAAAACGGACGCCTCCTTTAGTTAAAGGTTCATATGGAGAAGACAATATTTTTAATTAGAAATACATAAACAAACTAACGCAACGTGATTTGAACGCGTCAACATAGCTACTAGATAATAGTTATATTAAACATAAGAAAAATCTAAATTTACTTATTATTTGATATAGAAAAATAAAATTCGTTTTCGTGGTGTAGTTAGGCATACGTCTCATTTCAAATAACGAGTATGAGTTTAATTTCATTCCCTGTGTTTTACATATTTTTATTTCCTCTTTCCGTTAGACGAACTGTGGCGTTGTGTTTGAGCACATAATACAGTACGTCAGTTTCGCTGAAAGTGATATTTACCCAACGGAAACTAATTTTAAATTTTTACCCGCTAGCGAGAAGTAATCTAACATATTTTATCTACAGCTTCACGCTTTTCCCCGCCTAGCAAGGTAGTCAGAGATGATCTAGTTTCAAGGCACTCCGTTCTCCACTTTCCAACCGTGTTATGGACATAACGTATGGTGGAATTCAACGCCGTACTTTGCCTTGCACTAGAGCCACGAAATGAAAATAATTTAAATATTAATATAGAAATACAGAAAATAGTTTAAATATAAATACCATTCCTCTGAGTGGGGATCGAACCTACAAACATGGCCTACGATGGCCTTATTATTTATAATACAATATGCTCTAGAATATCTTAAATTGGCCTGTAAAATGATAAAATGTGAAAATATTTTCAAAATATGACGATAAATTATGGCAAATGTTGAAAACAAGTCTCATTTTACAACAAAAAAAAATTAAACTTTTTTATAATTACTTGCAACTTCACTTATACATTAGTATACTCTCAGGACAACCATGTCAATTTTCCATGTAAATGAAGAATATATTTACGAAAAAACAATGTTAAAACAATATTAGAATAGGAATTCAAGGTTTTAATTTTTTTTGTCTGTCTGTCTGTTTATACACGCACGTCGTATAGTAGTTACTGGACCGATTTGAATGTAGCTTTTGTTTTTGGTCAGGATTTAGGGTATAATTGATTTCGAAGAGTGGAACACCTAATGTAGAACTGCTATAGACCTGCTAAACTATGAGAAATAAAGCAATGTAAATTTAACAAAAGGTCTTCTCAGAGTAATAAACAATTTGCGGCTAACATATACAAACTAAAAATCTGGAACATCTGATGAAGAACCATATGAAGAACCATATGAAGCCTAGTTAAACTATAAGAAATGATGAAATGTCGCTTTGGCAAAAATTGCAAATGCCCCCGTAACTAAAACTAGTCAACGTAATTCATTGTTATATAACAATCAAAGATTTGGAAAATCTGACAAAGAACCACGATAGTCCAGCTAAATTATAAGAAACTGGTCAATGCCACATTAGTAGTGGTTGTTCAGTGGCGGGCAGTTTTCGTTATCTTTGCGGTCATCGTGCCGCAGTTCATTTCCCACTTGATGGAATGGTTAGATTTATATTGTTTTATTTTTTCCCTCCAGTATGACGAAGATGGACTTTCAGACCAAAAAAGAAAAGTTTCAGCATTCAACATGCAACGTCTCGAATTTGGGTAGAGAATGCTGAGACGGAGTGTCAGGTCGTTTTTGCCGAGAATTACAATCGTCTGAGGTGCACGAGTTAGAGACAATAGAATTACCATTATAAAGAAATTCAATATAGTAAATGTAAAAGTAATCCATACTAATATTATGAATACGAAAGTAGCTCTGTCTGTCTGTCTGTCTGTGACGTCTTACGGCCATACCGCTGATCCAATTGTGATGAAATTTTTTATAGATATACTTGAGTGTCTCACTTTTTCATTTCATTCTTTTACGAAAAGTCGCAAATGGGTCGCTAGTTTATAATAATTATTAACTGTAAGTGTTAAAAAGGTTTGCTTATTTTTTTTTATGTATATTTTTAATGTTTTTATTTTCTTATAAAAACTCTATCGTAGTCGATTAACTTTTTTGTATTTTTTTTTCCAAACAAATACGAAAAAAAATCGTCATCAAATATGAAAAATATTTGATAATAAGTATCAGTAACATTTTTTATATACACAAGGAATGATATGAAATAAAAAATAAGTTCATGATATAACAAAAAAATATATAACAAAAATTTTACATAATCCCTCCAGTATGTAAGTTAACCTATAACTTATAATATGAATAATTTTGAATAAACATCAATGCAACTCATCTGGTAGGCGAGTAGTTATCTCGCAATTATCTACGCTTATCACAGGCTGACAATGTGTAGGCGCAGGATTGCGCTGTCAGCAAATCGCCGTTTTACCAAAATTATGACCGACTCGAAAGTCAGTATAGTAAAGTAGCTTCGCTGTAGGGATTTAAATTTTGCATAAATGTTACAGGTTATTTTCAGTTGAAGTGTTAATTTATTACGCCGAATATGCGATTCCTAGTGGGTTCGATTCTCACTCGTGGAATTGATTATATTTCAATTTTTTTCATCACTTTCCTCTGTTAAGACGCGCGCGGCGGGATTCTTTTTGATTTTGGGAGGACACCGGAGAACGAAGGGTCACTACCCTGCTATGCGACAAAAAGAGTGAAGTTGATAAAAAAGCTATTTATATATTTATTTAGGCATTTATAAGTAATATTATTTCTTCTATACATACAGCGAGATTTTTTATTTTAGTATCTTTGAATGTTGGGTGGCAGAAACTAAATACCAACGATATATATATATTTTTTGTTGTGTATTATGCTTGATTTAATGTTAGTAAAAAACTGATTTATATTCTTACCATAAATATTTTTTAGATAATTATAAAGTCATTATATAATATAATTTATTAATATATTTTATCGGAATATATATTTCACCCGTGCATATAAGAATAATAGTTTTTAATGACACTACATTTTAGTGGCGAAACCTAACCTGCACTATGTCTATCAGGACCACCATAACAATAAGATCTTTCCTTTTCTACCACCATTCTACCACCTGGGTCTCAATCCTGAAAACTTGGTGGTCTCAAACCTACCACACCAGAGAGCAAGGAAACAGTCAGCTTATTCTGCAAGAATCCAAGCCAGTACGCGAGGTAACTAAGAAATTGTTGGCGGTAGTTTGATATAATCAACTGACAGACGAATGCCACCTCAGTCACCACGTCACGTCGTGCCACATCGGGTTTCTAAAATGTATTTTCGAATACCAATAATATAGGCGATTAAACCGGTTAAAAATTATTTCATTTTAAAACCACTATTATTAACTTTGAAGATGAAAATTATATTTCCTAATTCTACTAGGCTACTGTTTCAGCTTGTGAAATTTGACTACCAGGAAATATCGAGTCGAATGCTATCGCGAAGATAAGCGGTCTTGTAACAGAATGGATTATAGCGGATATCAAGGCTTATAATTCACTACTTCACTTTCCACTATTACAGTTCATTTAAAACTTACTATTAATTTTATATAAACAAAAGTAAGAAATTATAAATGGTTATTGTAAAATATAACTTAATGAGATTTCAAAAAAATATTGTCATATATACCTGATATACGATACGTGCCTGCCGATTGTAATCATTTCAAGACAACTCAAGACACGATGGTATGTTTATATACAAAATACAGCTGTTTATTTATACAAAAAGCAGAAAGAGGACTAAGAAGACAATTTAATTAGTAAATAATTGTCTAGACTTCAGACTACATATAGACACTTTCTAGACTACAAAACGTTGACGGGTACGGTACATATTGCCCGTATCGAGAGTTTTTCCATTTAATAACAATTCTACGTCATACTCATTTTATTAACCTCCTATGAATAACTAGTTGATGCATGCAACTATGTGTTCTTAAACTTTTAGATATGCTACTTCTTTTGATCATTACATTCAATGATTTTTATTTGTTAACCAAACGTGCCCAACATACTGAACAACTTTTACTACTGCGGCATTTTCTTATTATTCATAATTTAGCTACACTATTACGGATCTGCATCAGTTGTTCCGGATCTCTTATTTTTACATGTTAACGGAAAATGCAAATCAAGCTAAACCCAACATGCCCCGCCTTACCAAACATTTTTGGTAAGGCGACTTTTTCTTATTTCTTATCGTTTAGTTGATCTATTGACTCTACATCAGGTGTTCCACAAAAAGACAATACATCAAAAGATATTCAAATCCGTCCAGTAGATTCAAATATATGTTCGTACAAGCATACTAACAGACAAACAAACAGACAATAATTTTAAAAATCATAGATTTTGTTTCTGTTACTAAATTCCCTTAAATTATTTTTTCGTAAATATATTAAATGAATTTATTGAAGCAATCAAACTTATTAATGGATTTGCTACTCAGAGTGTCTTCAATATAAATTCTGGTTAGGAATTAAAATTAATAAAATCATGTATAGAAATGGAAAAAGGAGAAGTGTCTAAGCATTACGGTCTCTGCATCTAGTCTAAGAAAAATCTAGTCTTATTTCCCAGGTAGTGTAAAAGGTAGGAAAGGTAGGTAATATGAAGGTAGGTACATACTTAGTATCGAAAATTTTCTCACGACGATTCCAATGTGGAGCACACGTGACAATTGGGACTGCAGAGTTCTCAGAAAACTTAAAACTGGTCTTAATAAATATGGATTTAAGCTTGCGATCTCATTACAGCCTTAATGATTAAGTATAAAATAATAATCATATTAATACAGATTGCTTACAAAATTATCAAAATTAAAGAATAATATAAAGAAAGTCTAATCACAATCACACTTTTTCCCGCATAACAGGGTAGTAAGAGAAAACCAAGGTCAAGGCACTCCGCTATCCACTTCTTGCACGAATTATTGGCATTGCGTGCTGAATGTTTTCTTACCAGAGCGGAGAAATGAAAATAATTTCCGCCGAGTGGGAATCGAATCCGCAAAGAATCGTGTTGTCAGTCAGACGATGTGCTACTGCGCCACGAACCCCGATCGTAGAGCTCCATATTGTTCTCCTTTAAAGCTGTTGTTAAATATTAACCAGAAACGATTTATACTATATATAACTATATACGAAGATATATATTATTATTATGGCATCAAGTTCGTAAAAACTTGTATCCCTATTTCGATTTTAAACTTAATTATTTGACTTAGTTGTAAAATGTAACTAACAGTAAGATTTACATCAGTGTGCGTTAGTGAGTATTGATATAACACATACAAATATGAGTGCGCGGGCGCACTGCGTGTATCGGCGGCAAGAGATAAAAGAGGGCCTGCACTTACGCGCCCTCCCGTATTTATAGACTTGTCGGATAATTAACTTAAAAATTGCTTCTTGCATATGTTAATGGTTATTAAGAAATGCTTTTTATGTAAAATAATATTCATATATGGCTATATCTATAAAACTTTTCTATCTCAAAAATTATTATGTCTGTTTAAACCAAATCGTAGTATAGAGTTCTGCCAATCAATAAGAAATGTCTACCGGAATGTTTTTACTCTAGACCATTTGCACCTACCCTGCTATGAGAACAAAGGCGTGTAGCTTTATAAAAAGCATGTGTAGTACCTTAAAAGTATTTATTAATATATTTTTTGAGCAATTTCTTTTATTCTTAGCAATTTATCTTAAATAAATAGGACTGTGATGATGCAGTTACCCACTCTTTGCGGTCAATAAGTCAAAATACGAGAACCAGAGATTAAATAATAGGAGAATGAGAATGATAATACTAGATTTTCTCAACTTATACTGCAAAAACGAACATAAAAAAAAATGCAAGAAAATCTTGTTTTGGATTTGTAATATTTACACACATCCGTGGCACTTGTTAACATGCGCAGCGCGTACAAAAAAAAATACAAATAAAAAAATTAAACCGTATGGGATTACCTATTAAAAAAAATATCCAACTACCAAAACGACGCGACGTGCTGAATATTAAATAAAATATAATAAATACAAACACGTTTAAATTTATATAAACATTTTGAAAAAATCAACATACGAGTATCATTACAATAATTGATGTGAGAGTACCGGTCTATAGGTATCGGGCTCCGGAATGTGCTACAGTTTAAATGAGGCTGCGCGGGCGAACCGGTCGGACTGCCCTCCGTTCGGGGAAAGAGCATGATTTATAGCTAAAATTAAACAGCAACTCACTGCCATTATCGATGCCGTGTCGCAGGCCAAGTAATGCAACTTATTATCGTTACATGATGCCTCATTTCAACGGTTTCTTACTATCCACATACGTAGGTCCACGTACGTCAAATAATTGGCGAATGAAACGATATAAGAAGTGCTTCTTTTCTGATTTCCACATATTTTCTTCCATTCCTTCATTACAGTTATATAGTCAGAATATGATAAATACTTTAAATATTTCCAATACGTGTAGGTTTTAAACTGAAATTCTTAAGCAATAAAGACATTTCAACTTCATTAGAACGGCGCGGCGTCAAGTGTTACTAATTTGTGTTTTAAATTAAATTATTATAGACATAATGTATCAATGTATAAGTTAGCGATGACAGTGAACGTTACAAAATGCCTTAGCTCTTACTTTCTAATTAAAACTGTAACTACAATTGTTGTTAAAGTTTTATTTCAACATTAATTAATGGTTACTTATATTAAAAAAAAGACTTAGAAACTTATATAAACGAATGTACTCTCATATTGGCGCTTCTTAAAAGTTTTTACCGTACTTTGTCCTTTAAATCTTTAATGAGAAACTTTAAAAAAACATTATATGTTAGTGATATATCACTCCGCCCCTCAGTATTATTTTATACACTGCATCAGTTGTTACTGACATGGCCGCACCGAAACTACACCTTAAAATGATTATTATAAATCAAATATTTTTTTCTTAACTAAAGAAACCATGGTATGAGCTATACCTATAACACTAATTAGCTAACATATACGTAAAATAAACAAATAAAAAAATGACATAAAATGTTATACAATTAAAATATGTAAATAAAACAAATTTATATAAATCCACAATTTACAATTTTACTTAAGCCTACTCGTATAGCATCATATAGCATTATAATGGTACTTTCATAAATACTATTTAATATCTGTGAACAGTGTTTTCCCATTCGTCGTTCATTCCCATTCGAACAGTATTCATGTGACACTTAACTTACGCTACATATTAAGCTTTTCACAATCAAGTAGCTATTTTAAAAGAGATCGCTTTGAACTACTTTTGTTTATATCCTTTCAATAGGCCAGTGTTACACAACAGTCTGTCCAACTGCAGATAATCTAGTCACTTTCATAGATAATCTGTGATATCTAATGGACATTAACAGTTCTAAATACCGAGGTATGATGGTGCAATTACTGTTTGGAAACTGTTATTCCCATCTTTTGAGCACTTGCTGACAAGTGAGAATTATTATTTGGTTTATTTATAGTTACCTATAATATTCGCAGCTTCAAGCGTTTCACCCGCATCGAGAAGAACCTAGTGGAACGGCACTTCGTTCTCAACTTTGCGTCTGAATTCCAGACATTGCGTGTTGAGTCGTGGAACTCAACTCCGCGGTCAACTATAATACAATTAGTATCATATGCGTTGTCTGGTCATTGGTACCTGGTGGAATTTAGCTTGACATTATAGACCCCGCATAGGAGGGTAGTAAAATACAAGTTAGTGGTGATGAATTACGGAAAATAACGTCGCGCTTTGTACATTTTCAAGTGTTTTAAAAGTAATTGTTAAATTTTAATATGTATCACTATGTAGGGATTGTTGGTCGGTAAGCCCATTGCAAATATTTTATAATAATAAAATTATTTATAATTACATTTTATTATAGTCAGAAGGAAATTAGGGTAAAAAATTCTTATATCTAAAAATGTGTTATTCAATTTCCTGTGTGTGAATAACACTTCAGAAAAATGTTAAATATTACTTCGAACAAGTTGCTTGATATAGCTAATCTTCATTTAATATATAATTATGAAAATGCTGAGAACTTGCATTCTCACCATCATCTCGTGTTTACAAACTCGAATAGACTACTTGTTATCATTAAAAATAAATACCATCATAGGAAAATGGCTAAGGCTGTAGATTTTTTTTCATATAACTACATAAAAAATCTTAAATAACTCGATTCTTGTAAAAAAATATAAAACTTTTCTTTATTTTTTAATATTAAATATTAAGTATTTTTTTCTAATAAACCATTTATATTAACACGAGCTCTTTCCCGCGACGGCGTTGGTCTAGTAATGAGCAAATTTCTGTCAAATTTCACATTTGTAGCAAAAAATAAAGGACTTTTATATAAACTAACGAGAGCCGATGGACGTCCTTAATACAGCCCCGTCGCACATTCTTACTAAATATAAACTACCTTCCTAACGAAGTCTAGTAACTGTAAACTACCTTCCTATCAAATTTCATATGTGTACGTCATGCAATTTTCTATATGTTACATTGAGTAGCCTTTCGCTTTTTTATACATACATATATATATATATATATCTTAAACATGCATATCTTATAGATACGTAAGCAAGAACATGGACTTTTCACATATAAATAAAGTGCACAATTTGTTTACCATGCCCGACCACTGACACCTACCACCAATTCACTGATCGCAGAACAGAGGCAGTCACGCACGATCGTTTTGTTATTGCAAACTATTCTAATGTACATTATAAATAAAGTAAATATGTTTATTTATTAAATTTAACTATATATGATTCTGTGATATTATTATAAACTATAATAAGATCTTGGATTTTTGCGATTACTACACTAATCTCTACCTATGACCAGGCACTACTGTAAAGTGTACGAAACGTCCGTCCGTCCGTCCGTTTCTTAAATGTATTTTCGAATACCAAAAATATACTCGATTAATCCGGTTAAAAATAGTTTCATTTCAAAATTATTATAAACTAATTGGATTCCACAATTACGTTTGCGTGAAAAATTATGACGTAATTAGAAAATGTTTGTACTAGCAATAGTTGTGGAAACAAAATGTTATATATAAAATATTTTTGTTACCTCAGCCCACTTAGATAAAGCGCGGTAATACTAATTTATTTCCCATAACATAGAAAATTTTACTTTTTAATAAGTAAATTTATAACACATATAGAAAATGAACAGAAGACGCTAAAATTATAAACACTACCGGGGCGCAGTGGGACTGCGTTTGGCTATAAATGCGATAGGTCGTGGGTTCAATTTCCATACATATTTTTTTTTTTGTTCTGGTACCTAAGACAATGCTTTGCACAATATCTAAATTCAAGCGAAAAATGGAGAATAGTGTCTTAGCACTACCGTGCTAAGCGGGAAGACCGTGAAGCTGTAGTAAAAATATAAGCAGTACCAAAAAAGCTGAACCGCATTGAAAGATTGCGCTTACAAAAACCATACAGTACGACCGTCATAAACTAAAAAAAAGAACATAACGTTACAAAGAATACAAACAATATATAAGTCGTTTTTACATTAATAACTGTTTAATTAAAATAAAATTACATTAAAAGATAACATTTTATCGACAATAAAGACAATTTACACACGCGACTTGTGTTTTCATTTTAATGGAAAGTTTCCGTTATTGAACGTCAAACGCAGCTTTAAAGTGAATTACAGCTCATATTAGTAACAATAATTTTCAGTACTAATAAAAAGGAATATAATAATTTAGTATAGTATAAAATAAAATATAATACCAATTGATCTTTACAATAATTTCCTAGTACTATAACTAGTATAGTATATATATTTAATAGTTTATTACACAATAGTAAAACTTTCATAACATAACAACGTATGCATACGTATTTATTTAATGAAAAGAGTGTGTCGCTATGGTATCGTGTTTCGGACAATGTTTTCAAAATGGGTACAAAACGGAGTGTCTTATCACTTGGATCTCTTAGTAACCTTGGTTAAACTAGTTCTCTACCAGAGCGATGGACATAAGTCCAGTCAAGTTATTCTGTTCCGTATATTCGGAGACGAAAGACCGACCTACTCGCGGCTTCGCCCGCGTGAACTATTGCTGTTTCGTATTTTCGGCAGCCTTTCGGTAAAACAATGAAATTCCTGGAAAAACATAAAAATATTGGAGATAAAAGTAGCCTATGTTCATCCCAAGATCCTCGTATATCTCTGTATAAAATTTTATCACAGTCGATTCACCTGCTTATGACGTCACAGACAGACAAACAGAGTAACTTTAGCATTTATAATATTAATATAGTATGGATATTAAAAAAATAGTCTGTTACCATTTATAAAAGAAATTGGAAAAATCATAATTATACTAATATTGTTAATATCTCACTAAACGCCACATATTATCATTACTACTAAATGTTTCATTTAGATTTTTACATAAATATAAAAATATATTATACTCTAAGTGCATATAATGCATGCTAATATAGAATCAATGCAGCTGCAGAGTTTCAAGGTCGTTATCTAAGCTTCTACTGAGGTTGACAATTGACTAGCTCGGCACCACGAAATACATTAACAGACCCGTTCATACTACTGCACCGGAAGAACTGACGGGTTCTAGGTGTGAATGTGTCATATAACAATACACAA